>JAOTQQ010000005.1:29382029-29423308 GCA_026546715.1 Gallinago undulata
ACCCCCCCCAAACCCCCCCCCCCCCCCCCCCCCCAACTTAAATCCCACAATATTGTTGAAACTTGGAAAGGAAAAAGGCGTTTACAACGATCAAAAAAAGGCTTTTCTGCCGTGACACCGGCCCTTGGACCCGCGGGTTTGGCTCAACCCTCGCAGAAGGTCAAGCCACATGAAAAGTAGTTCAGAGCGACCAGCACAGCGCCGGGTCTGAGCAGTCACGATGCAATTAAGTTATAGAAGGGCCATATTCCCTGCACACCCTCCCCAGGGCTCCAAAACGCAGCAAGTGTATTTTTATGGCTCAAATTTTAAAATAATCCCAAAACCACGGCATAAAACTGACACTTCCCCCCTACCCCAGCTCTCCGAACACAACAGCGAGGATCTCGCTGTGGGAACTCCAGGAATACCTCTCAAACAGGAATCAAAATGTTAGTTGGGGGTGTTGAAGGAACAATTTCATCAGCCGAGGCTGTAAAAATAACCGAGGAACATGGGAACTGGTTAGAGCAAAGCCAGCACCGTGCTGCACTGCAAAAGGAACACGTCAGGCTGGGAGGTGTTTGGGAAGAGAGTCCCTCCAGCTTTACATGAAACCTTCTCACATGTGAATATTAAATTAATATTCATTTATATCAATTCTATCTATTAAGAGTGAATTGCTGCGTAAGGGAAAAAAACCATTGTTGAGGGCACAAAGGTAGTGACAGATACAGAGGAGGGCAGGAGGAATAACTGAATAAATGTAAAAACAACCATTTTTAAGTGGCACTTAAAAATGCAAAAGGCCAGATCACTCAGAATCATCAGGGATTTCTGCCAGGGGCTGAGAAAACATTAGGCAGATTAAAAAGAGGGGTGCACGTCCCCTGCCACCGGTGTCCGATGGTGCCATGATGCAACACGAGTGCAACCGCGGGCTGTGTTGAGCAAGGAGTTTTCCTGGTGGAGACCTGCGCCACCGCGAGCAGCTTGAGCAAGAGCAGGACACACGGCCCCCAGATGGGCACAAAAAAGCAGAATACTGGCAAAGAAGGGCTGTTCAGAAGACGAGCGGAACCGGGAGCTATTTAAGGAGAGTTTGGCTGGCTTTGCTCAGCCCGGCGGAGGCAAAAGTGAGAACTTGCTGCCTCTGTTCCTGGAACGCGCTCGCCACGTGGGATGCTGTGCTCCATTCTGGTCACTATTTCTATATATAAAACAGGGCAGATCTGCAAACAGAGCTAGGGGAAAAAAAAAAAAAAAAGGACAGGGCTGATGACAGACTGAGGACATCTTAAGTATATAGTTGAGAGAGAAGCTTGAGGGTCACAAAGAAAATAACAGAAAAAAGACTTTGATCACAAGATCATGGTGGTGAAGCATCAGAAGGGGAGATAAGGGCACCAATCTCCAGCAAGGGTGGGAGAAAGATGCTCTGCAGTTTTTTCCATGCAGTATCAAGGGACAATGGGAATTGCTTTCAGTCTGAGACACTTCTCGTGCTCATTTTGGTGCTTTTATACCACAGCACTGCAAGAATCTGCCAGGAAGGCTTCCGTACTCATCTTTCCAGCCTCCCTCCCAACCTTTTGTCTGGCCGTTCTCGTGGCTGATGGACAGGAACCTAATTTTTCTGTGTGTTTTGCAAAGCACACCCCTGGGGCTCTACAAATAAAGTTGAAGTAGAAGGGAAAAGCAGCAGAGTGCACATATGGGCTCACGGAATGATTGGTGGAGACTAAGCAGCGTGTTGCACAGTAGAGAACATTAAGGGCTGTTTCCCTGGCCAAGATCAGAGGAAGCCTCTTCTCCTCAGTATCTCAGGTACTATGGGATAACAAGATCTGGCTGAAGTATAATAAAGCCAAGACATTCTCCTGTGATCCAGGAGAAGTGCAGGACAGCTGCAGTGGTACTTGGAGGAGCTGTTTTCTTACCAAGATCATTTTTGTCTTACACTGTTCAGAGAAAGAATAACTGAAGGGCCTGGCTGCTGCCCAGACACTGGGGCCAAGAGATCTGTGGAAATGCCCTTCTTGGAACCAGCTCATTCCTTTGCATCCATCTGATACAGGACTGCAAGGAGTAATTAATTCAGGAATGCACCTGAACCTAAGTGATAGTCACAGAGCACAAAAAGCAGTGGAAAAACCTGACCTCCGCCATCATAAATAAAGAGGCTTCATTAGGAGCATGACTATGTAGAAACTTCTGTCGTAAAGAATTGGCGCAGATTAGTCAAGCAAACTGCTTATTTACTGTGTGTAATGTTCAGGAAGCATCAGGCTGATTACAGAGACATTACATGGATTCTTACATGGCACCACCAAGCAGCATTTGTCACAACACAGCAGAGACTTCCCAGCCTTAATGCTATTCATAAACAAGTGTCGAAATGACAACAAAGCTGAGCGTGTAATAGCGACAAACTTTCAAAAAGCACTTACCTTGTGCAAAGGCAGCACCAGGAACGCTCCGCCGCCGCTAGCATCTACAATTATTGCAACAAATCGGGGGTTTACTGCACAAAAGGAGCTATCCCAAGTGACGCGGGAAACGCGGATGTCGTCGTAACACTGATCGTTTTTCACCGCTTGGCCAAACACGTGCCGAAATTTGCTCTGTCGTACCACTCGCCTCATTGTGTCTGCAGGGAAGAGGAACGTCAAAAGAAGGACATCAGTTACAGGTGCAGGGGACCTCCTGCTTGCCCAGAAGATGCCGGCCCGGGACCTCCAACAGGACCATCACCCCACTTCCAGCAACACAGAAATACAGTTTCATTCACTATTCCTGCACCTTGCTTTAGACTTGCCAAGTTCTCCACTAATTTTGCTTTTTTTTTTTTTTTTAAATAAAGTTTCAGGTTGTTTTGCACTAAACACAACTGAACTGCGCTTCCAAGAGTGTTTTACAGAAGGAATTTGACAGTTAAGCATCAGTTTCCCCACTGTAAATGTATTCTCTCATTGCAATAAAGGAAGTTCCTAATCCTAAAAACAGTTTTTAGACAAGTCTCCACATATTTTCAGGGATAAATCTGGTCTCAGATTGAACTTGTTTACTTTCAAGTCAGACAGGGTCCAGAAGATGTAAATAAAAATGCAAGCTCTCAAAATCCGGTGTTCCTGTGAAGTGGTTCCACATGTTCACTAGCTTCCATTTCTTTCTTCTAACTCCAAAATCTCACTAAAAAATAATAAAATTAGTTTCCTAGGCAGAAAAGAGTAATGGAAACAAGCTAATGACTCAAATTAACTTTGTGTGTCTGTAGCACTTCTTCTCTTGAGAAGAGTAATTTTCAAGAAGGCTTGAGTTAGAATAGAGGGAAAGGGAACAGCGTGGAATATTCTAGTACCCTAGCCCTGGAAGAAGACACACCACATGCGACCACCAACCCTGGAAGTGGGCGACTGTCCTGCCCTCCATGTATGCAACCTTACGGAGCCCTCACATCTGGGAAGGACTTTTCCCATCATACAAAATTTTTCTCCCTCAATTGGGGCTTGCAGGAGAATGAGAAGCCTCCATACAGTATCTCGCTTTTACATATGAGAAAAATATTTCTGCCCCAGTCTCTAGGGAAAGAAAAAAAAAATAATTAAAAAATAAAAATAAGCTGACTTCTCCTATCTTGCCTCCCAGTAGGTCCCCAAGCACATGCAGAGGCTGGGAAAAACTGCTCGGCTTCATGGAGCTTCTTGCTCCAGACCCACCAGCCTGATGCTCTCAAGTGAGAGACTCGGAACGCGGCTCCCTCTGCACAGCCTGTCTGCAGCAGAAGCGATAAAAGGTTGTATGTCTGTCTCCAACTGCAAAGGCATGGCATGAAAGCGGGAGCGAAAAAAAGACTTCAGAATGATGGCTGTTTTGTAGTCTCGGAGGTTAAAAAAAAATAATAAATGTAACAGCAACAAAAGATGAATAACTAGAGGAAAGCACTCATCAGAGCTGGGAAATAAGCAGTCATGTAATATGTTTGAAAGGGAGAAAAATGTTACAATTAACGTAACAGACAGCTATGGAGTGAAATACTCCAGTTTTTGCACAGATAACAAAAAAAGAATCAGAGTACTTGTTTTCTACCAGCTCCCCCCCAGCCACATCCAGCTGAAGAATCTGGGAATTGGCACTGGCCATCTCCACAGCAGCTCCATCTCCAGTCTGGGCAATGGCTGTGAAGGTGCAAGTGCCACCAGTGTCACCAGTGTGACGGTAGAAGCAAAGCCCAGACTGTGGGTCACAGCCCAGGCAGCAAGTTACCCATTTGGTGTAAAGCCTCACCAGCTCCTCTGCAGACACAGATAATAAACACACTGATTACAGGGTCATTTCTGCAATGGGGATGTCTGTCCCTGGGTGTGGGGTGGAGGCCACCGACTGCCTTCACACGGGCAATGGCTCTCAGCCACCAGTGACTTGACCTCTACGAGCTGGTGACACAGGCGTGAAGTCTCGTTGCGAGTAGGTGGGCTTTCCCCGCAGTGTTTCCTTCAGCACCATTTCTGAACTGATGCCCTGTTGACTCTCCCCAATTAACTCCGTCACTTCAGAGCTACAGAAAGTACCACAAAACCAGTTTTTATTAAGAACTCGTGCAGTTTAGAAAAAAAACCCAAACAGGTGTCGTTTTTATGTGCACAATTTTGTGAATGATTGGGGTGTTTAAGATTTCCACGTGAAAAAAAGCTGTAGGTAAATTATTCATGATTACTGTCATATTATGGATGAATTTAGGCTTCCTCCATACTTAACATCAGGTAGCAGAATTGCGTAATACACTTTCTGCCAACTCTTTCACACACAGGGCAAATAAAAGTCCTGTTCCACACCAGACACACCCAAGTGCCATGGGAAGTCATAAAGCAGGAGCTGCTCTCCAGCTCCAGGCAGCAGGTAAGGCTGCAAAATCCAGACACCCCAATTTCTATTTACACTCATAACGCACAGCGACACCCTGAGAGTTCAGCTCCTCCATCCAGGGGGAGGGCTGAACTTTAGGAGCAAACCATTATGCATGCAGGATGGATAATTAATCACCTTGGCACCTTGAAGGGCACCCAGTTTTTTAGAGGAGAAAGAACCGCTCCACTCCCAGTGCGATGCGGGGTTTGGGTTTAGTTTTCAGGGAAAGGAAGAGATAAACTTATCCCAAAATGGATGGGAGAAACTCTGCCGAAGCAGATGGTACGTGGTGCCGGGAGGTGGAGCGGTGCCAGCGCAGGCGGCCGGGCAGGCTCCCCAGGGACACACGTGTGGCCGTCCCCAGCGGGGAGGATGGATGAGGTAGGGCACGGCTCCGTCCACGGACTCCGGCACTGTTCCCTGGGTGGATTCAGAGCATGATCCCAGCCCAGCCCCACTGAATCACACACGAAGTAAAGGTGAAATTTCAACTCCAAGATCCCCGAAAGACAAGAAACACGCTTGTACTATCAACCTGCCCGAGGCCCAATTAAGATACATCATAAAAAAATGCAGCTCCACACCCGGTTACTAATTTATTGTGTCGACTCATTCAGAGACCTGTCAGACATTTTCATCCTGAGAGGGCTCCTCCCAGCCATAAGCTGCTCTGCTGCCCCTACTTGGCATCCATGGCTTCGATCCTGCCAAATCCTGCAGGGAGAAACCCCTTCCTCCCTCCATCCTTCCCCTCCGTCCCTCGTGAGGTGAACCAGGCCACCCCGAAGAAGAGGGGACAACCATCTCGCGAAGCCCAACGTGCCACAACACTGCAGGAAGCTTGCGAACAGCTCAGCAGCCCTTTCCCTTCCGAAAACACACCTCGCAGGGCTTCTTGCAGCAAAACCCAACTCGCCCATCCGCCTGGGGCGTGTAACTCGTCGAGGAGAAGGGAAAAGTCCCCCCGCTTTGTGCACGGGCAATTTTCGTGACTGTTCACCCGCTGGCAACGTTCCCATCCCACTGTGCATTCAAGATTAAAATCTGATGGTTTAGAAGAAGGTAAAGCGAGGGCTTAAACCTGCCTTGCTGAGTTAACGCGCAGCAAATTGCCCCATGTCAACCTATCATACACCCAGGGGTTTTGCAATTTGTCTGCTTTAATGCTGGGAATGTGGATACGAGAGCTAAGAGGAAGGGTTATTTGTATAGCTTGGATAATTATATCTTTCCCTCGCTTGATCAATACCAGAACACCACCAAAAAACCCACTTATCTCAAATATCAGATACTGGGAGGGCCGCCACCCCTTACGCACTAATGGAAAAGAAAAACCCTTTATCCTTCAGTGAAATTCTATTACTTTATTTCCTTCATTTTCACCATTTGATGGAAAGTGTCATTTTTGGGGGTTTTCTATAAATGACTTTTAAAAAATGCAAAAGAGTCAGATGTATCCAAAAATACCCTTATTTGTTCCAAGCGGATTTGTTCGAGCACACCTTCGCTGCCCTCTTCCCCACCTACAGCTCATCATCCTTAGCAGGAACTCTCTGATGAACACATGGTGAGCAGCCTCCAAGTCCTCATTTCCATAGCAAAGGGAGTGATTCTTGGCATTGGATCACAGCCATTTTGATCTGGCTGCTCTCCAAAGACAGAGGGAGGGGGAAGAAGAATTATGCAGGCTGTAGTTTTAAAGAGCAGCGAGCGTGGATCTTCCCGCACACCACAGAAAACGAGCAGGTGACAAACAAAACGGGGTTAGATTGATCCTGAGCACCAAAAAAAAAAAAGTCATCTTCTCCCTTCTCCCCAGCCTCCAGTTGAAATGTGAAGAACATTTAGCATCCTCATTTGTTTCTCAATACTGCAGTGGAAAGGATCTCCTCCTCCACCCTCTGCAAGAAAACCCCAGCTGAACTTGGTTGCCACAGGTTCTCTCCGCAGAGCCATGTGTGGCCATGGGTGGAGGCTGGAGCTCCCAGGTTGGCCACTTGCAGGATTATCAGGTGAGACACTGATAGCTGAGATGATTCAGCATCAGGAAAGACTCATTCAGCCTCTGTCACTCATGCCAAAGTGTGACCTCGGAGACCGTCAGGAAGGGACTTTGGAAATACCCGAGCAGGCAAGAAGCCGCATCCATGGTCCACAGGGCTGTGGCTAGGGATTTGCTCTTAGGAAGTGGACTTGGAACAAGAATTTTTGAAAAGGAAGTCTAATTAGATCATTGTCTCTGCTGTTAAAACTTAGCTAAGGAGCTGGAACGATCTCCATACACTTGCTAGACAGGAAACATTTTTTTTTTTTTTTTGGTAAAGTGCAAATTTGGAGGATTTAAAACCTCACGACTAGGAGTTGAAAGGAGTTTAAATTTGGCCAGAGTTACAGCCCTCAGCAAAATTAAAACAGAAGCGTTAGACACCCTGCAAAGACCACTACAATGGAAGTGCTGACAGATCTACGACTGCGCTGATCTCCTGGATCCCGCTCTGCGACACACGGCATCTTACACGTCCTGGTGGGGACACAGGAAACAACCTTCAAAAACTCTTCTTCTCCCCCCCCAAAATGTCAAGTGATTCCAGCTGAATTTTACTCAACATTTAACTTCATCTCCCACCGTCTGTGCCCGCCGTACAGCTCTGCCACTGGCCTTTGTGTCAGCATTTAAAAGGACCTTAGAAATGCAGGATGCCGTCAGCCGTGCTTGCACAGTGATACTTTTCATTCCATCTCTTTCTGATCTCCCATCATGATGTGTCACAAGAGTTACCATGAGTTTGCCCATTTTCCTGTTTATAAAGGATTTATCTGTCTCAAGAATCCAACAGATGTATTTCTGTGGCTTCGGAGGGTTTTCAGCCTGCTTATGCAAGAGGAAACGCATCCTGCTAGGGAACACTTACAGGAAAACCCCCCACTAATGGCAAAATCCTGCTCAGGCCATGTGATTGTGATCCCTTCTGGAAAGGGAGACATTTGAAATAAAAGGCTAGTTTAAGCCAGGCAGCCGTTGGCTACCATTAAAGGGGGGGTGAAGAGATATAAACCCACTGGATAGGGAGAACAGCACTTATAAAAGGTTGGTAGTTGGGACTGGAAAGGCTCTTCCTTAAGTGCAAAAATGTCAAGATTAAGTTGCAGCTGTTGATGGTGAGCCCCCAAACTTGGAATTAGAACCTTATTGAAGAGGTTGCATATGCTTCAATGGCAGCTTTGGAATAAATGTAGTCTCAGATAACTATTAACAGATGAGTAGAAAACCAGGAAAAAAATAATATATCAAGATACACTATAGGCTATGCCACCAGCACCAATTATGAATGATGATTAATAAAAGGGGGCACCAGCCTCATTTGTTACGGGTTGGACAAGGTGCTGGGGCCAGCAGGGAGAGGGGACAGTCTCATCTGTGAAAGAGCCCACAGCTTCCCTGCCAGATGGGACATCCCACACCATGGGCTCCTGATGCAGGGAAGAGCCCAGAGGTTTCTTGAGTACCAACACACTGACTGTGCAGCCCAAGGTCCTTCTGAACACCTGGGCTGAGATACTCGGGCCTCATCTGCAAAAGCAATGAGTGCTCAGAGCTGAAACCTCTTTTTAAAAAAAAATAAATAATAGAAAGTATGTTATAATCTTAAGCCAGTAATCAAGCCATGGATGTTTTAACCTGAAGCGTAAGTGCCCCCATGGAGAAAACACCCTGCCTCATAGCAGGGCTGAGCCACATCTGCGGAACAGTTGGCCATCACAGAGATAAGCACCAGAGAAAAGCCCACAAGGAATCTAGTAATTCACTCTTCAGAGCACTTTGAACATCATATGGTAGATAAGATGCACAGCCACATATGGAATGGAGGGTATAAACATTCAGAGGTTTTAGTGCCACAAAGAGACCACCATCCCATGGCATCTCCTGCTCCACACAGGCAAGGATGACCCCGTCCCACCACCATGGCCATCTCTGCGTGGCCAACAGAGCAAGAGGCCAGCAGAGCAGGGACTGAGCTAACAGCCATACCCAACTGCGTGTGAAAAAGGGAACAAATATTACCCAGGTTATTTCCTAATCGCCCACTTCTGACATTTCTTAACTTCAGAGTGCTTGATTGTGCAACTTCCATGGATGCTCTGTAACCCGTGCACATGCACAACACGCTGTACATAAGCACAAAGACACACGTGTGTGCCACGGACATACACTGCCTCGTGCTTAGTCTAATTGCACACACATCCCACATAGATACTGTACAGCCTTACCATACCGCACAGGACATGGTAATGTCTCAGAAGCCTCACTCACCTAGAAGAAAAGTCTGCCAGATGATTTTAAGGATGGCATTTTTAAGCACACCTTTGGCGGAGGAAGGAAAGTGAGACACATCCGTGGGGGAAGCCATCAGGCAAGCATTTGCTGCCGGCTCCACCAGCTCAACCACACCAATAGCAAAGTCAGTGAAGATCATCCATTCTTTGAAACCAAACGAGCACAGACCAACAATCCCCAGAAGAGGAATCTAACCACCACGGGAGACCAAGGCAACCATGTGTCCTACAGCGAGTTCAGGGCCCCGATTGGCATTAGGCCACAAGAGCAGTAAATCACCACCACTGTCACAGTGGAGAACCAGTATGCCACCAGCAAAGCTAGAGAAGGACGACTTCATCTCCCTCTCCAAGTATCAAGGGAATCAGTCTCGTGATATTAATTCTTGCAATACTTTGGCAAGGGAGGAAGCAGAGGGGGAGAAAAAAGAAAGAAGTCACAGGGCCACAAAAATTTCAGCTTGCCCTACAAATTCACATGAAACCTCGGGCAGAAAAAAGGAACAGCCACGATTACCTTGATGCCCTCCCCTACTTTTAAACATAATGCTACTCCCTCTACGGTATACCATTTCAAATCAATTCATATTAAGTCCATTGCTGACAGAACTTTTGTTTTCAGATGTTCAGAGTTATTTAAACCAAGGGTGAACACTACTACAGATGGTCACAATTCCAAAATACATCATATTTGTGCACAGATTATTTTCAGTCTTTGGTTACTTTAGTCTAGGTTGAGCAAGACCCTGCCATCTGATTTCACTTCATTTTAAAGACAAAAAGCTGGAATATGAACTTAATACTGAAATTTCCAGCTGTTATACCACTGGCAAGATTCTATTTTGGGATGGGAACCTAAACCACAGACTACCAGGGAATTCAATTATATCTCAACTGGGGAGCCCAGCACATTCAAAAACGTAACACAACCCAAACTTAAAATAAGCTGAAATTGCTGTTCTGGACAAAGTGCAAGGTGCTGGTTCTAACCTGTGAAATACTTGATACCATTCTGGTTTTCAGAACAGTACCTTGAAACAATCATAGTAAGACCATTATAACATGAAGAACTCTTAAGTCAGAAGTGCCTGTTATGTTTAAATCTTCTAGGTATCATCAAGAAGTACATATTATTTCCTAAGAGTTTACGCTGTACGTGCTCACCTCAAGCACACATCTCTCATGTGGTGGCTGACACTGTTTCACACGCACATATGGATGCAACAGGTATTTTCACAAGAAGATTTCAAGGTGTGCAATTCACCTCATGGGATCTTACTACTCATATCATTTTGCAGCTTATATCTTTACAGTCTAACATTACGTCATTTATGATCATTTACAGTGACAAAAGGGACACCGTAGTTGGGAGTCATTACTTCATTACAGAGTTTTGTCTCTCTTCATTTAATCAGTGTCATCTACCATAAAGCTGGAGCAATAAATGCACACAAAAATCATTACACAAAATAATTTACCGGGAGGCCATAATGGGATGGGTAACCAGCAAAGAGAAACACAAACCCTGGACCTGAAAAGGTGAGGCAGCTGAGCAGCAGGAACGGGTGCCAGAGCAACACCCTCCAAACCAACCTCCTCTTCTGGGTTTATATATTTTCTAGTTATCTTCTGTCAGCTGGTGCTAAGGCTGCCAACCTCATAGGCAGTGATATTTGATGTACTGGGGGATATTTGGATGATGGAAATTTAGCACACACTGGGCAAAAAAGGTTAGTAAAATGAAAACAGAAGACAGAGGACAGCAAAGTAGAGAAGAAAGAAAAAAAAAAGGCATTGAGAGCCAGGACAAAACCTCATAAAGGCAAGTGACACAGAGAATACGTGGGGAAAAGAGGACTGGGGTTCCTGTGGATGAAGCATCCCGGATGCCTCAGCAAATCTCTGCATTTCAGCTTCCACTTTTCCTGCCACCAGAGACAGTTATACAATTGGGGAGCACCAAACAAGCTTAACTGGGTAAGGAAAGGGAAACCTTGCACTGGAGTAGACAGACTTCCACCTGGAGACACTGTGGCTCCAGCAGCTGACCACAAAAGGCCATAGCATTTCATACACTCCCCTCCAAGAGCTTTCATTCTCCTCCACTTTCTCCACTGGAATGAACACCAGAGATGCTTCTTCACGCTGTATCCTCATCCACTGCCAAGAGATGGAGAAATATACTTCCAGAGCTGAACAACAGCCCTATGAATTTCAGCCAGAGACATTACACCAGCGTGATGGAAGATGCTACTTACACCCCTGGGGACTGACTGCATCACCCCGACAGTAAAAGCAGCACATGCCACAGAGAGGAAAGCAACGGGGCTTCAGACCACACATTGACCCCGAGGAAAACACGAGATGGAGAGCACAACCGCCTGTGCAGAGCTAGAGCTGCAAGTCAGCACGGCTGTTACAAGAGCCATCGCCAGGATTCCAGTTAAGAGAAGTATGCAGATAAAATGCTTTCTCCATAGAGCTGACCTAGTTCTCTTATCAGTGCAACAGAGCCAACAAGGAGGTATCAATCTGTTCAGAGCTGCTATTCCAATTTGCTGAATTCTTTTCTCTCATACAAGCTTCTACCAGGCCATATTCCTGAGACATATTGCCAGGTTTGGTTGTTTTTTTTTTAAACTTTGTTTTGGGCAGAAGCTTAGTACCCGCTAAGGATGGTGTTTACAAACAGAGAAAGAAATTTTTCCCACCATAGCTTCGTTAATTTCTCACCAAATCACCACCAGGTCTCACCTTTCCCAACTAACCAGTTAAGGCACAAGCACTTTTTCCTAACGTGACAGAGTGCTAGCAGTGGCAAACAACTGTAATTTTTGCTTACAACTTGAAGCAATCAAACGTGCCCAAATGAAATAAACGGCAAACATAAAGTCTTTCTGTGTGTGCAACAAAGGAGCTCACCAGTAGCCACTAGATCTGAAACTCAACTAGGGACACAGGCTGTAGTCTGTCCTCTTCAACGATGAGCTCAAGCAAGAAGCCAAGCAGAGAGCAGTACCAGGTGCTGGGAGCCTAAAGCGCAGGAAGAGTAACACGTGCAGGGTTTCCCACTCTGCAAAAGCCAAGAAGGGGTGCAGACACGAAGGTAATTTGATTAACACAGTATTTTATAAAGTAAGCACTCTTCCTGGTAAACTCCAGCGGCTTTAAGACATTATTGGAAACATTACCCTGCTTACAGTTACCTTGCTTACAGTTAATCGGATCATTCCTTAAAAAAAAATGACAAGGAAATTTATCAAAAGGAGAAACCTCCAAAGGACTTGATAAACTGTTTTCTATCCCTCCTCAATTACAACATGCCACTGTATCCACTGGAAGAAACTATAAATACTACATATGTTTTAAGGAGATAAACGGTCTTCTAGATAGAAGGTCCTAGTTCTTCAAGGCTACTGTAGCACTACAGCCTGAGAGCCACCAGGAAACCAAGTCCTGAAGAAAGCCCTCAGCTATAAACATAAAGTTAGCTGTGACACAAATTCCTCACAACTTAGAAATAAAGCAGAAACAACAGATCAGCACAACCGAGGCTCACAAATAGACCAGCCAAGTGTGAGTCAGACTGACCAAGCGAGGATGCAGCATTCTCCAGATGGCCCTGCCTGACCACAAATGGTCTGCTGGATGGAGCACAACACCCAGACCTGCCGGGAGCCCGCTGAGAAGACAGCACAGCCTTGGGGAATGAGATAAGAAAGGAGCAGGATGGCCAGGAATAATGGCAGCACCTCTTGGTCACATGCTGCAGCCATACACCTCTGTCATGGTGTCTGAAGTTTGTTTCCAGTCCAGTAACTGGACTGGATGGACCAGAGACATGGACACTGTCATGAACAGGCAGGCTGCAGTTACAGCACAGACCAGTTCAGTCCAACTTTGAATGGAGACACTCCACTCTCAAAAGCAGTAATGGGCTTCATTAGCATTCCTAAGAAAAACCTTCATCCAAATCCTAGCTAAATTGGAGCCCGATTTAGCCACTTTCACTTCTCAAGCTACTCAATAGCACCCATCCAAGAGGTGAGGCACTCACATTGAGCTTTTGATGTCCCCAAAATAAAACCAAGAATAGTTAATTGTCAAAGACAATATCCTCAGCTTAGAAGAACACAGAAGATTCAGACTGGACAACGCAAATGCATTTCAGATTTTAATGCTGTACAAATAAGCTGCAAAATGAATCTCAATTCTCACAGTTGGAACTGGCCTGTATTTCTCCAGATTTCCATTTGCTGTCCTGCCAGCTTTTCTGGCCAAGCAGCCTATAATTCAAAGAGTACCATTGTCATTCTGTCCTGTTTCCGTAACGTGCAATTTGAAATGAGGGCTGGGGGAGGGAGGAAGGGACTGGAGGAGGCTAAAACTCAAATCCAGATAGTTCAATCTGCTAACTTGATTTTAAATCCCTATCTTGTGGTACCAATTACAGCCCCTCAAACATCTGTTTTAGCAAAGGGTTCCAAGTTCAAACACGTTTCCTCTGTCCTACAGATGTTCTTTGTCGCTGAGCTGTTTCAGGCTGTCCTGTGCTGTGGCAGAGCTCCGGCTGCTACACGCCATAGCTGGGAGGGCAGCAACCTGGGCGAGCTGGTGTCAAACCAGGACTCCAACACAGAGCACCTTTCTCACCTCTCTAGGCAGGCAAGGAAAAAGAAATTGACTTAGACGAGTGTATTTGGTTCAACAAGTAGCTTTAATAAACACTCCTGCTACACTACAAAGAAAGATTTCACATGCAAGAAGGAAAAACATCTTCCTACACCCACAGGCTCCCTGTGCCAAGGACGAGGGATGTACCTGCTGTCCCCAACACCTCCAGCACTCCCACAGCAGCTCTCTGTTGTCCTGGAGGGGAGAATCACACCCTGACAAGTGAGGGCTGAATTCTTGGGGAAGGGACCTGCGGCTGTCTGCTCTCAGCTGGGGAACTTGTTTTCAGTATGAGGCATGAAGAATTACAGCCTGTGCCTGATGACCTTTAAGCTTTACTTACCTGTCAGCTTGACAGTCCTGTTACTGCACGTGCAACCCACACTTCCAGCCCTTGGAGAATCCCTGTGGCACTTACAGCAGCTCTGGAGGAGACCAACCCAAACAAGAGACACTACTATGCTGAGATAAGCCCCAGCTGGTTTTTATGTGATCTTTCATAGTGCTTAAGAATTCCCCATGTAGACCAGATCAATGACGCAAGCACTACATATAAAGAACAAAAAGATAACCTTTACCCCCAGAGAAACATCAGGGAGCAAAATGAAGTGCAGAGATAACATCCCTGCATCCAAAGCATGGTGAAACAGGAGGCCAAACCAGGGCAGCCCACCTTTAAACCACAGCACCTTAAGACACAAAGCCAAACTTTTAACAAATTGCTGCAGAAAGCAGCAGTGGCCAGGAAAAAGCTGCTGGAAGGCACAACGACACTCAGCTAAAAGCGTTTTGCACCTACACTTCATGCCGTGCTAAAGCAGAAATATATATTGCTGAAAGTATGTCTGGCAACTCATCTTTGTCTAAGCTGGCTCAAGGTTTTTTTTTTCCTGCCTTGCAAAACGATTTCGGCAGATCCAAAAATGAAAATAAACCTTCAAAGAAATATTCACTGAAAACTCAAAAAAAACTTAATCCACCTCCTGTTCTGAATGAGACGGCTTCGTGCCTATTTACTCCAACATACAATATAATTAATTAAAGTACTGCAGTAAGGAATTAACAGTTGAAAAGCGAAGTGTAAGAATGGCCATTTAACCACACACACATCCCACTATGTGTACTGGTGCAAACATATGAACCAGCTGTAAAACAACAAGTACACTTTGTATTATATGTTAGAAACATTCCCAGCCTCGTACCTGCAAGACCCCGAGCGAAATGCTTACCCTCATATTTCCAATTTGGAAACAAGGATATCAAGCTGTTTCACACGGGTTACTACAAGGAACAACTGTAACGCTGGCTGGCCACCGACTGTATGATGAGAAATGCCAAGGAAAATGCCAAGCACAGACTCCAAATCACTTTGGTGTGGAAGATTTCAGCATGGACTATCAAACCGTGAGGTTTTTATGTATTTAAAGTGAAAGAGCGGTGGGGGGGGAAAGGCAATTTCAAGAGGTAATACTAGCACTGAACTGAGTCCTTCACCACAGAGCCTTTGCTGATGACTATCTTCCATATCAAGTGATCATCTGCCCAGCACTGCCAGTTTGTCCGGCTCCCAAGGGACAGAGTGCTTACTATGGCTTGAATTTGTTATTGCCTGCTAATCCCTAGTGGTGCTAATTATACCCATTATCAGTTTGTCTGATTGTGCCTGACGCATGTCCAATATCCAAATCTGCAGCACCATAGGATGTCGGGCCCCTATCAGATAGGAAGGGGAGGCTGCAAAGTGTGATGTTTCAATACAGCAGGTTTATACATTTATGCAAGATAAACAATGGATTTTCAAGGACCCCAGAAGACAGTCTCTATGGCAACTATATGCAGAACTACAGGGATGGAGGGGGAGGGAGGGGAAGTTCCTACATTTCTAAATACTTCAACCAGAGTGATTCCAAGTCCATTTTCCAGAGACTACTTATACCAGGAACTGCAGGTGGAATGTGTTGCCGAGGATCAGACAGAGATGCAAACACGGCCTAGTTTTTGGCACACCGCTCTCCTCTGTTTTTACACGCTCAGGCATATTTGATAAGACTGCAGAAATGGTTGCCTTAAGATTCGGCTAAGAAGAACTGTCCATAGACTACAGAAAAAGATGCTATGGCCAGCCAAGATTTGGAGAGCCACAAGGAAACCGCGGCTGAAGGGAACGCTTTGCCTTAGGCGCAGCTCAGCGCTGCTCCAGCCGAAAGCTGTGAGCTCATCCCAGTGCGCCCGACCGCATCAGGCTCACCCTTAATCACTTTAAGTCACATCCCATCACTGGTTTATTTCCATTGCTTTTTTTTTTTCAAATTAAATTATTAAAAAGGGAAAACAAGAAAAACCTAATTATAATGGATTGAGAGGCCCAGCTCAACGTCAGAGTCACCATAACCGATCCAACCGCATGCAGCTCCTCAAAAGAGTCATTATGTGCTCACAGCAAAAAGCACATTATATAGAATTTATTGTCATCAAAAATTGGGATAAGACAACGCAAATAACATTGAAGAAGCAAAGTGATGATGAAATGCTGTTGTCCTTTCTCCAATGCAGGTGATTCTGCCTCGGTATCTAATATTAACCGGTATCTATCATTAACTAAGAAGAAAAGCAAAGAGGAAAAATGGACAAGGAGCCCATGTCTTACTTTGTCACCTCTAAATCAAGGAGACCTCTTCTACTGATGGACTCCTTGGCAGGACTAGGAGGTAGCCTTCAAAAGAACAACATGGGTTTTTTCCACTTAGGAGGCAGTAACCATTTTAGGAGGAAGATACCATTTACATTTTTTCTCTGTCAAGCTTCTTCCCGGTTCCTGACCTACAGAGCAGGACCTTAAAGTTTTTATGGTACCCCATCACAAAAGCCTCTTCCATTTCAGGAGCACTTGGTGACTTTTTACAAAGATGTCTGCTGTAAAGAGATGACATCTGTCTTACTGGCATGAAGAACTGCATGGGAGAGATGTGAAGTAAAATTATATATTTGAAGAAGACTGCAACAGCGCCCGAATAGTAATCTTCCATTTTATAGTTACATCGTTACCTCCATTCACATCCAGCCATTAATTCTGATCAGATTTGTATTCCCTACACAAACCCATACAGGCACGTAGGCAACTAATGGTTGCTAACACAATTAATGGCTGGTATATTCCATTAGGAACCTCTCCAGACAGTTTGCTCCTCCGAGGAGCATCAGCGCCAGACTGGGCATCAGAGAATCCTCCAGTGCAAAGCCAGAGCTGCCGGTGGGACCTCTCATCGGGCTTGTCACTGCTATGCCGAGAAGCCACATCATTCTAGTGTCACCTGGTATTTTATGTGCTTAATGCTAGCATCTAAAAAAGAAACACTTCCTTTTTAGTAGAGTTACTCACATGAGGAAAAACAGAACAAAGCGATCCTATCAGCAAACAGAAAGAAGAGGCCCAGTAGCCGTTTCCCAACTATACTGGTATATTCAACACATTTGGAACAATCAACTTCAGCCTGTAACTTTCCTGAGTCACTTCAGTTAATCTAATCCTTTTTGCTTTAGCTTTGACATGGCGTTCATCCCAGCAATGCCGCCACCACCACCTGCGTTCATGCATATCGTGACAAAAAACCACACCAGTTCACATCCTGTCAGCCTAAAGCCGCCAACAACCTGACTTCTCACATGTGGCTACAGAACCAGTGTGACTGTAAAGTAAAGCTGTAAGCAGTTTCTGATCAGATTAATTTCAGAGTTAACAACCAGAATATAAGCAGACCAAAAATATTAGGTGGGGGGGGACTACAGGGAACGAGCTAGAAGAGAACACAGACATTTTAATTCTTGTTCATATGCCCTGTAAAATGCCTAAACTGGGGCACTTCAAATCCTCAGTGAGTTTCTGTTCCAACACATCCTTAGAGAAGGCCCGAGGTTATCTCAAAAGCCTCAGTAAAACAAAATCAAAACAAACAAACCCATACTTTAAAAGTCAAGTGAAAATGTGCCTGTGTGTTTGCCTAAAAGGACATTCCTAGCCCTGGGAGTGGTGCACTGATGACCTCACCAAGCTGCAAACTCCGGCCAGGAAGTGTTTTGCTCATGTCTTCAAAATAGGAAGCTGGCATCCTATGCTTCTCGGAATCGATAATCAAATTAAAACCAATAATATAAATTCTCCTACAATCAAAATGCAACGTTGTGCTTTAATGAGCCATTTTATACGGCCGTCATTAAAGTCTAACATTAATCTCGAACATGATGCATGGAACAGTTACTGAGGGCAGATCTCTCAGCGTCCTTTGCTGCATCACTCAGGAAAGCTGATATTTTACCCTTCTGTGCATTCCTTCTCATTGCCATTAAACTGAATCTCTGCCTTTCGCTTGGAGCGAATCCCAGAAGTGACAGATGCAATAAGCATGAAGATTTAACTTGAAAAAATCCAATGATGTTTGAAAAGGCTGCTCACTCGAAGATAGAGTAATGCCAACAGAGAACATTAAGCGAGACACATAAATGCTGATTAAAGCAATCTGTATAAAAGGCTACAAGTGACCATTGAAAAATTACTATTATGAAGTACAATATTAAAACAAACCCAAAGCAAACGCTCCCTGACACGTACCTGAGTGTCAGGTCTTACTATGGCTACTGAAAATACTTTAAAAATACTTACACAAAACAAACATGCATTGACTTTATCGCAAGAGTATTTGATCTTCTACCTTTGTGTACACAGTCTCTAGCAAACATGAATATTAGCTGCAATGCAACATCTTGGGGAGTGCACAGCCATCTGTTTTTCCCCTTGAGCAGAAAAGATGATTCAAGGCTTGCTATTCAAATGAAAATTGAATATACCCTCTCCCACCTCACGCACCAGATACCCACTGTCTTCTCTAGCCATCACACATTCAGCACACACGAACACGCTTCTTACAGGGCAGACTGTGCCAGTTCACACCATTTTCCCACACTTCCAGCAGGCACAGAGCATCTCTCCTGCCTGTGCTTATAAAGGCACATGAAGAGGGAGAAGAGTGCCAGGTAATTCAGATACAGCCCAGCCTGAAATTAAACCCAAATAGGTAGCAGTGAACTGAAAAACCAGCCACAGCCCTGTATATTCAGAATGTCACTCTTTCATTTTGTTAACATCCTTGGTCTTGCTTATTCTAATCCACATGCACATCTGCGTGAACGGGCTGAATAGACATGCTCAAACATACACAGGACTAAAACTACAGCTATTAAAACAACACAACACTAATGCATATCACTTATCTTTAACAATAAAACTGCATCAATCAGTTTTACTTTTGTTGCCAGTCAGCTTTCAGTCTCCTTTTTTTTTTTTTAATAAAAAAAACCCACCCTGTCTCCTGTGCAGTCACAGCATCACATTGTCTAGACCGGGGTGCTGTAGCTAAACGTCTGTCTGGCTGCATGTTGGACGCCCTTCCGCATATCGGGAGCGGAGAAGCACAGATAACTAGGAACCTTTAAATTCTGGTTTTTGACATATTGCTATTAAAACAATGTGGCTTTCTGCATCAGAGAAACAAAGCCCAGGAGCATCTCATGCAACCCAGGACTTCATGCATCCCCTGAACGGGCTCGGAGGGGCCATGAATAAGGTGACGTGGACCCGGTCAACACAAGCGTAAAGAAAAAAAATAATGAAAATAAACCTTCCAGTCATCTTTTGTCCTCTGCAACGTTACAGGGTGGCAGCGGGGACGCGGCGCTCCGGGGGCGACACGCACACGCCGCTGCCATCCAGCTGCTGCTGCATCACCATGAAAATAAAAGGCAAAAAGGAGGGGAGGAAAAAAAAAAACGAAAAAAAAAAACAACCCCAACCAACCAACCTGCAGAACAAAAGGAAAAACCCCGTTTTCTCCTCGCAGAAGGCGGCCGGGGCTGGCAGCCGGCATCAGGTGTGCCGGGATGCCCGAGCCGCGGCGGGAGAGCCCAGCCCCGCCTGGGGCATGCCCTGCCAGCAACCTGCGAGCCCCGGCCGGATGCCGGAACCCGCGGCGGGCGACCCCGGGGCCGCTCCGCTACCTAATAAGGCGGAAAGCGGGGGTGAAGCCCCGGGCTGAGCGCGGCACCCAACCGCTGCGGCGGGGAGGGCGCTTCCCCCCGCAGGCCCCGCCGCTGACAGCGGGCCGCCGCCTCAGGAAGGGCTCGGCGGCAGCGGCCCGGCCCCGCGCAGGAAGAGCCCGCCCGGCCGGCCGGACCCCCGCCCGCCCGCCTTACCCAGCCCCAGCCCTTGCCCAGCGCCCACCGCCGCCCTCCCGCGGGCACCACCACCAACCAGCGGCGCCCCCGCGGCGGGCCGCCCGCCATCCCTCCCGCCCCACCAAGCTGCCACCCGCTCCCGCCCCGCTCCTTCGGTTCTCCTCCGCACCGCGAATCCCGAGCCGCCTCCCCGCGTCCGCTCCTCAGCCCGGCGGAGCCGCTCCTCCGCCACCTCCGCCCGCCTGACTGACTGACTGACTGACCGCCGCGCGGCGGGGGCGGGCAGCGCCGGCGCCAGGCCACGCCCCATAGAGGCCACGCCCCCAGCCCCTCTGCGCGCGGCGGGCCACGCCCCCTCAGTACCGGCACCTCCCGCCTCCCTCGGCCGGAGGGCGGGGGCGGAAAGATGATTGGCGGCTCGAGTAGCCAATAGCGACGCGGAGCTCGCCGCCCCGCCTAGTCGCGCGCTGGCTCGCTCTCCCCCGCCCTTCCCCGCCGCCGGCCGGTGTGGGCCGCGCCTCAGCAGCGGCGGGGCGAGACTCTCCCCGAGGGAGGTCCGACCCCTCGCCCCTTCATGGCCCTGGCGGGGCCGCCACAGCCCGGTTCCCCTCAGGCACTCAGCCCCTTGCCGGGTCGTCACCCTCTGCCGCTCCCCGGCCTGGCTCGGGCCGCCTCCCTCACAGGCCCAGCCGCGGCTCTGGCCTTCCTCCCTCACAGGCCCAGCCGCGGCTCCCTGCTGGCACGGCACCCTCCCTCCTCCTCTCCCCTGAGGTACCCGGAGTGTCAGCGACGGTGGGGCCACACTAACGAAAGGATAGGGTGGGTTTGGGGCACTAACGGCACCAAACCTGAAAATTGCAGTAAGGCACAACCCTGCGGGGGCAGCTCCCCATGAGGCCTGGGCCGAGCAGGGCCCAGCTACAGCCCGCGGGCAGTGAAGAACAAGGCCGAAGAGAACCAACAATTCTGCAAGAAAAACCACGGTGTTGCAGCGTTTTTGTCCCACTGGCTTGCTGGGGCCAGTGGCTGCCATGGAAAATGGCACGGCCAGCAAGACGGGGACAAAAGGAGAGCTTAAGCCCATGCTAAAAATCACACTTCAATGAGAAGCACAGGACAGTAGCTTGAAGCCGAATATTCTCCCCATTGCGCTAAAAGTAAAGCCAGATTTTTGGGGGGTGTTGGCTTATGTGGTTGTAAAGAGGGTTTTTTTTGATCTGCTGTTAGATGACAGAGGCTGACGGTTATTAATAAACTACACAATAAACAGTAAGAAGGTGAGCACCCGTGCAGCAAATACCTCAAGGCACACAGAGTAATACCAGTCTCAAAGACTGCGTGTTTCTGTTCCTCCAGGGAACTTGAAGAGCGGATGAATGATGCTAGATCAGTGCCCACGTTGCAGAGTGTTTACCATACATGGCCAAAAACAAAAGCTAAGTCTAACTTCCTTATATGTTTTGGCCAATATTTGCGAACTCGTTTGCGTGTGGTTAGGTGCTTAAGGGGGCTAATTTTTCAGGGGACCAAAAAACCTGTAACTCCCCTTATAATCCCTCAGAATTTGGAGAAATATGCGTGTCGTGATGAGCTCAGCTGAGAACCCTGCTCTTCTCCCATGAAATCACAACAGGACTATGAACTACCCCCTGTTAAGTGATAGCTGGGTGTCAAAACATGCAGAAAACCTCACAGAGACACATTTGTCATGGTCTTTCTGGTCTGAGTGATTACAGCTGATGGAAACATCAGATGCCACAGTAGCTACAAATTAAACAAGCAAATGTTATCCAACAGTTGTTAAACTTTGACACGGGTTTAACCACTGATTCAATAGAGCAGGAGAGTTCTCTCTGACGTACGGAGCAACACCTTGATAAAAAAAAATTAAATTGATACACCCAAAGATTAGAGTTGCGAGTCTGCATCCCTGCCCCGCGCTGCCAGCGGCACCAATTACCCTGGAATTAATACCTTCCTTCTGAAAGCCGGCCCAGCGTGCTTAGTCTCCACCCTCCTCCCTCAAACAACCTGTTTTAAGCTAAAAAAGAAGAAAATGAAAGCAGTTTGGCAGCCCCGGAGCAGACCTGCAAATAGTCTATAGTTTAGTGGGTTTAGATTGTGATTCATATTTTCCACGTAGGTACGTGCCTTGCTGAAGGTCACGCAGTGAGTCAGTGACAGAGCTGTGTCTTGACTGCCAGTCCCAGGGCTGTTAATTTATTAGGAGGCTCACAGGGTTAAAACTTTATAAAAAAACCTATTAATACAAACATAGAAAATGGTACTTAAAAATATTACACGTACGTATAGCTCATTCTAGCTCAAAGCAGTGTGTGAGCTTGAAATGGTATTTTAATCATGTTCGAGGTGATGCTTGAGGTGATGCTGGGCTGAAAAAGGGGGAAGGCAGCAGCACCCAGCCCTACCCCACAGCTTGGAAAAGAAGCTAAGGAAGACCAAGAACGGTTTTTGGCATCCAGCTAAAAAGACAGGGGTGCACAGAGGACACAAAGTGAAATTTGTCCCGAGAAATCTGATTGAGACCTCGTCCTCTCAATGAATTCCACCTGAACGGCCGGTTCCTGTTGTCACTGCAGGGATGGACACTCCTGCAGCTCGGCACATCCTTGGGAGAGTCACTAAGGATGGGCTCAGAAGGAAACAATACCTGTTGAATTTTCTCTAGGGCTTCCTTAAACCTCTGGATGGAAATCCTCCAAATATCACTGGAATCCTGACCTGGATTAATGAGCCATTTCGATCACAACAGCTCACCGTACAGGGTGATGAAGGAACAACACGAATTTCAGGCTGAAATCGTCAGCACCAGAAGGAATGGCTAAGGTTTTCCACATGCTTTTTGGTCCTGCTGTAAACAGTAATCTTCATCACTTCAGCTGAATAAAATCATTCCAACAAACAGTACTTAAATTACAGCCAGAGTGATGTCAGCTTAACAACTTGTCAAAATATGTCACAAATTCTAATTTTTGTAAAGGAAAATAGCCTATTACCAAATTCTTGCAGCTGCAAGGAACCCTACCACAAAGTTTGTCCTGTTCTAACCCTACCAACGTGCCTGATTATTTAATCTTGCAGAAAAGGTGCAGAATTTATTCGAAAAACACATTCCACTGGTTTTATCCATCCCACATATTTTACCCTCCACTACATCGGTGTACGAGATTGCTGCAAAGAGTCTCTCTCACAGCCTTTATACGGAAACAGCGCCGCGTCTGCAGACTCCACCTCTGAAACTTAGGTCAGCCGCTAAATTTAGCTTCCTTGCAAATATGCATCAATTCCATCGCTGCAATAAATCACCCCGGGTTGTTCCTACGGCGATCTTGACTTGCCTGATAAGTAACGCGTTCGGTATGTCCCCCAGCCTCCTCTGCCAGTGTTGCGTTATTAGTTAGAAAAGGTGAAAAGAAAAAAAAAAAAAAGATAAAAACACCTGCGGCGCCTCTTTCTAGGAGAAATTTTTGATGGTTTTGGCCTTCAGCTGATGTTACGCAATTTGGCTTGGAGCCTCTGCGCGATCTCAGCCCGGGTGGCAAACTCAGTCCTTCAGAACCTCAAGGCAAGTCACTCGAGGGATGAATTCGCCTCGAACATTTCAGTTTCCTCATCTCCTCATCGCTAAATATATTCTGAGGGAAGGAAAAGGGCTCACGGAGGGGCCAGAGAGATCAGCAACTGAAAGTCTTGTTATTTTGCAGCTCAATTTCTACGTCACGCAAAATATGCCAAACACGACAGTTTGTCCTTCCGACCTTAAGTTTCCAGATATCTGAGTTGTACAACTTTTGAAAGACATTTGTGTCCACTATTTATCTATTTCTTGAAGCCTTCTGATTTATTATTGTATTATTGTTAATTATTAAATTTAAGTAACTTTACAGGAAGCATGAGGTTCTCCCACCTGAAAACTGTATATTTTTATACCGTTTCTTCTACAGCTCTCACGAATTAGATACCCAGGGCCAGATTCAGCAGCGCTGAGAGGAGCTGCTCCCATGGAAATGGGGGACGTCATTATCAAACGTTGAGCAGCTGCCAAGACACAATTGTCCTAACAGCCACCACGTAACAGCTCTTGGTTACAGCTAATCAATTTTGTCTCTTGGAGGGGATTACGCGTTCCGCCCGGGGAAGCGGTCGCCCTGCGCTGATCTGTTCCCCAGATCCAGCAAAGCGTTTTGTCTGGAGAGAGAGAGAGAGGGAGTGAGCAAAATCCATTCCGTTTGGCCTTATTCAATCCTTGGCCAGAAAGGGGAGCTGTAGAATTATGGAATGAAGATAAGGGAGAGCAATATGTTCAATTAGATTGTTTCAAATAACAGCCAGGAAGTGTGTGTGTGAGGGTGTATCAGAGCGTGGGGACGAGGAGAGAAGAGGAATATGTGAATTAAAGCAGAGGGTTTAGGAGGCTGGTTTATTCCCAGCTCTGCCCCAACTTTCCAGGTGGCATCAAACAGGTCCCTGCGCTGTTTCCAGACCCAGCAAATTGGGCTTCAGGTGGGAAACCCCCTCCCCAAATAATGAAAACCCCAGCGCTTGCACCGACAGGGAGCGTGCGGCTCAGCCTGATGGAAGTGCTGGAGACTGGTAATAATAAGTGAGCATTAGGTCAGGAGGGGCGTTAATAATTGATGCTATTGTTATTAATGATTTAAAATACATTTCATAAAGCCCATCTATCACTGCATATACACACTCTCGTGCATGTGATATGCAGGAATACAGATGTCACACACATCCCTCCCGACTCGTCGGCAGGAAAGGCACCGAAACGCCCGCTGCCCACAGTTTTTACACTGAAAGGAAATCCCCAAATTCATTTTGAGCCAGTCTATTTCCTCACCTATTTTTCTTCTCCATCATTGTATGGGATTGGGAAATATATTTTTCTTTCTTTTTTCCCCATTTTTGCGATAAAGAGGAGGTGGTCTCAGTACCTAATTAAAATGTTGGGACGCCAAATTAAAACGAAGCAATTAGTTGCAACAGATGGGATTTTTCTTTGTTGCTACCTCCACTACACCAGCTGATTAGGGAGAGAGAGAGACAAGAAAGCAGAACACAAAAAGAAAAATAATGAAAAAAGCAAGCTGTATTTTATTTACAACAGGAATATCCTGGGATTGACGCTTCCTATCATTCTGAACAGCAGGAAAAAAAATAATCAGGCAGGCAGCAGGTAATGAGCAGGGGCTTTGAGCAGTGAGAGGTAACGTGAGGTTTGGTGCTGGGGCTCCTGTAGCTCTCCATGTTACACTCATCACATATCCTAGTCTTGTCCTCATCATTCAACCAGTTTGAATCCTTTTGCCATCTCGTTCTGTGTCTCTCCCTGCTGTCTAGGATCAAGTTGGACCAAAGGTGCTGGAAAAAGGTATAAGAAAGGAATCATATAACGGTAAATGTAAGCGATGTTTGTGTTCAGCGTGAAATCTGGGAAGATACAGGTTTAGGAACAGATTTCAAAAAACTAAATAGACAGACTATTTCATGGGCAGAGTAAAGTGAGAAGCTCTTCCTACTCTTCC
Source organism: Gallinago undulata (assembly GCA_026546715.1). Taxonomy (NCBI): domain Eukaryota; kingdom Metazoa; phylum Chordata; class Aves; order Charadriiformes; family Scolopacidae; genus Gallinago; species Gallinago undulata. The sequence goes on from JAOTQQ010000005.1 coordinate 29,407,706, forward strand.
CTATTGCAACATTTTCCCAGTTCAGCACTAAAATAGATTGTCTTGCCCCTCCCTCCCTGTTTTTTCTGAAGAACAAGTGGGTAAACATCTGTCAGAGTGATTTAGCTGCGGCCGGTATTGCCTTGGGGAGGGAGCACGATTTCTCCCAGCCCCTTCTCACCCTCTCCTCTCCCCTCAGATCACCTCCTGCATCCACCCGCTCCTCCTGCTCCCCGCAAAAGGATGCCCGCCTCATCGCTGATGAAAGCATCCCTCCCTCTCATCCGGGTGGTGGAAACATGCCCTTATCAGCTGCACCGTTTCATCGGACAAATCTCCCACTCCAGGAGGAGCCGAGAGCCTGCGGGGATCCAGACACCCCCATCCTGCTGGTACCAGCACCGCGCGGCGTACAGACCCCGGGCCTGTCACACGGCAGTGACAAAATATTTCACAACCCTATTTCTTTACATCGGGAGAACGATAATGTCTCTTCAGCTGCTTCCTGAGGGGATAGGATCTATTTGTCATTGCTCTGGGCTTTTTGTTGTCACTGACACACACACACACAATCTCCGTGGCAATGTTCACATTCTGACTTCATTTGGTGACCTCTGTGGACGAGAGTAATTGACAGCACAATGTACCCAGCGCCGTGGGATAATCACACCTATTTTTTAAGTAAACATGCTATTCAATTCAAAGCTAGCATAGATTTCCTGCGCCTTAAAACATTTATTTTTCCCTTATAAGGAAATCCACAATTGCAGATTGTCAATAAACAGAAGATGTAAGTTAACCAGCATGGGTCTGGTACGTCCTCACAGGATCCAAACTCCCAAACACTCATTTCTAACCTCTCCCTATTTCTGCACAGCCACTGTTTTACCACTGAAATCTCAACAAAGTTCATTTATCCATAGTTTCGCAGTGACAGAGTTGATGAAAGTAGGTGTCATTCTCCTAAAAGGCTTATTCAGCTAAGTCACGGCACAGGAGAAAAAGAACCTAAGAGGAAAAATGCCTCTGTTTTATCCCATAGCTAAAATAAAATTATATTGGCCCACCCAATCTCTAGAGAGACGGAGGGAAATAATCCCACGTGACAGCGGGAGAAAGTATCATATGGGCACTTCTGCACTGTGTCTGTTGGTGAAAAGCTGTATAGGAGTAGATAGAAGTATAGGAGTAGTGGATATTATACTTATTTATGCACAGGAGAGTCTTAAAAATCAAATCCCTTCTCTCACAAAACAGCTTTGCTGCGAGAACTACTTCCACCGGGCGAACACCAGCTGGGAATCAACACCTGATTTTCCTCCTGCCTCGTTAGGACCACAGACGCCTCCCGAGAGCCTCCCACCTTCTGCTCGCCGATGACAAGGCAGGTATTTTCCCAAAAGCCTGGCGCCCGCTGCGTTCCCACCTCCCCTCGGCACCCAGCCCTCAGTGGCAGTGCCCCCCGGGTCCCCCCCTGCTCCCCTGCCAGGCGGAGCCCTCACACCTCACCTTTCCTGCCAGCGCTGGCCGGTGGCGTCGCTGCCCTCCCCTCCGCCGCCTTGGGCTTTTCGAAGGTTTTCTTTGCGTCGGCAACTTTAAGCACGTTCTCATCCTCCTGACTCTTCCTCCCCTTCCGCTCCGGCTCCTCCGAGCCCCCTCCTCCTGCAGTCCTGCCTCCAGTGAGCTGCTCCATCCCAGCAGCTGCCCACTGCTCCATCCCAGCAGCTGCCCACTGCTCCTTGGCAGGCTTGGCCGCATCGCTGAGGGGCTCCAGCAGCGCCTCGGTCATCGCCACGGTCTTGCTCATACTCAAAGCCAGGCTCTCCTTGCTGTGGGACCTGACCGGAGGGGCCGGGGGTTTTTTTTTCGGGCTGTACGAATCGAGCATCCCTACATCTCCTTCACCCCCGAGCTGTTCCCTGCTCTCAAGGAGCTGGCTGCTGCTCTGTCTCGGAAGCTTTTCAAAGCCTCTAGCCGCCGAGGCGTAATTTGCAGCCGCAGAGACCATCCTCTCGAGGCTTTTGGCTACCTGTTTGTCTGGCTCAGGCTTCCTGGCCAGATCCTCCTCGCCGGTCTGGCCGTTCTGGCAAAGGTCCGGGGTGCCGTCAGGCTGGGGGGCGAAGCTCACCGCCTGCCTGAAGCTCTCGGCTGCTCGGCTGCTTTCTCTGGGGACGTAGGAAACAGATGTTCCTGCCTCCTGTTTGCTTTGCAAAATGTAATCCATGAGCATGGCGTTTCGCTCGAAGCTATCCGACCTGATGGGGACACTGGGCTTGTTTCTCTCCGAGGGAGAGTTCAGGGTCAGTTTATTCACTTGCCTGTTCTCTGCACTGCTTTCCGAGTCCGAACGGCTTATCTGCCTCCTCAGGACTCCTTGGAAAGAGTTGAGCCTGTTTAGGCTGGGACTCGCCACCTTCCCATCCCCCGGGTAGCCCTCCTGAACCACAGGTACCTTGTGCTCTGTCGTTTCCCATTCCTCCTCGGGTTCTGCTTCTGCCTCTTCCATCAGGCGCCTGTACTCGCTCTCCTCCAGCCTGTACACCACCGGCTTCACCGTCCTGCCCCTGCCCGCTCGCCCGTGCCCAAACTCCATTTCGTACACCTTCGGAGGGGCTTCTCCCTCCTCCCCTCTCCCGCACCCTTTGGACACCGGGTGCTCTTCCCAGCACGGATCCCCTTCCAGCCCCCACGGCCCCCTCTGCCCGCTGCTCCTCATCTCGGACCTCTTGGCAGGGCTTTGCGTGTCGCTCCCGGGGTCGGGGATGTCCCCCCTCTCCAGCCTGTGCCCCAGGCCCTCCTGGCCGAGTTGCAGCAGGGTATAATCCTCGCACGTCCCCGCAGAGGCTCCCCGGGAAGTCGCGCAGTCTCTCCCCCTCGCCTGACTTGTGTCATCCTGTAAATATCCATAGTACTGCCAGGTGGAGGCTTCCATGGCGGGCAGCTCAGTCACTGTAAATTCCTGGTCCAAAAAGGTTTGGAACTGGCCGGCCAAGATTTCTTCCCACCTTGGGTCTCGGCAGGCTTTCAGCACCGCCTTCTCCTTCCTCCGCTACTGGGAGAGACGGAGGCAGCTTGGAAGCCTCCGTGCCTGGGTCATGTGAATCGGCATTTTTTAGCCTCATGGCCAGCAGAGATGAAAATGCACGTTGGCGTGGTGGAGCCCATCCTCTGCGGTCGGGCAGGAGGCTCCCTCCCAACACAAGAGCTGTCAAAGTTGATGCTACGCTGGTCCCTACCCAAATATATCCCACCTGAATAACTGGAAAAGCACCCCCCCCCAGCTTCTAATTTGCTGGTTCGTAGCACTTCACAGGCAGGACTTGCTCCCCAGCTGCATCCTTCATCAGGGACTCTCCTCTTCCCCCCCAACCTGCCGCAGCAATAACTCCCCGTGGTCCCGTGCAGCCACCCTCCCTGCCTCCCCTCCGATCCCGATCCCGCCGCTTCCAGAGTGATTTACTGCCAGCTCGTCTGCTGCGGCTCGTCTGGGCAGGATCACCTCCCTCAGCTCCTCCGTGGCTTTCACAGGGAGCTTGGAAACCCGCATCCCTGCCCCTGGCTCCCTTCCCTGCCTCCCTGCCCCGTCCGTGCCCGGCAGACACGGAGCCTCTCCCCCAGCGTTCCAGCCTTGGTCCGTGTCCCAGTGCTTCGGGGAGAGATACCGCCCGCAGCCGGCACGCCGGGCAGAGACGGATCGGCCGGAACGGTCTGCGGGAATATGTTATTGCTAAGAGAATTGCTGTGACATTAAAAAAAGCCTCCCCGGGATAAACCCAGAAGCCCGACGGCAGCCTCAGAAACAAGTTTCCCTCGGGGGACTCCAAAACGTAACATATCAAAAATCCCTATTAACGCCCCGGGCATTTCTCTAAACAGCCCCGGGAGTAGAAAGTTCCTCCCTTTGGAGAATCCTTCTGCCAAACGGGCTCCTGTAAAACTCTGGGGAAGGAGGGGGAGCAGGAGAAGCCGGAGGGCTCTAATCCGTCGATACGCAGCCGGGATGCCTGGCGTTGCAGCCAGTGGCTCCCACCCCGGCAGCTCTTCCCCAACGCTTTGCCTTTTATGGTGCACGAGGTGCCGGCTGCCTGAGCCCGATCCAGGGAGGCATCCCAAGGCAGGATGTGGGAAAACACCTAGATGGTCCCTAAAGAGGCACGGGCACAACCTGTGCAGGCACCTCCGGGGCCGAGCCGGGGCCCGTTTCCCATTGGGGCTGAGTTACCCCAGTGTCAGCCCCAGGAGTTGGCCAACAGCCCCCAGCGACCGGCCCCAGGCAAAAAGGCATCTCACAGACACTCCGTGGGGGCTGGAAAATCCTCATCCAGAGCCCCCGGGAACCCTGGCAGCTCCCCAAGTGCAGCTGACACACTCACACGGGCTGCGGGGGTGACACCTGGACCACGGTCTGTCATGATGCCACCACCTCATCCCCTGCTGCACAAACCAGCACAGGAGCCACCATCAAGGGGAAAAGGAGGGAGGGACGACGGTTATCCCAGCCCTTATCAGCCCGGGAGCCAGGCAGGGATCGTTTTTATCAATGCACATTGCAGAGCTGCTCTGCAGCGAGACAAAACACCATTTGTTACCAGGGGAAGTTTTAAATCCCTGCTGAGGCTGCCCAAAACAAACACAAGGGCTTCCCAGCAGGGCTGGGGCGGGCGGCCGGGCTCCCGAGCCGAGCCAGGAGCAGAGGATGCTCCCTGCTGACACCGGCGGGGGTGGGGGGGGGGACATCTCACAGCACCGAACCCCCCCAGTAGTAAAAATGCAGCAGCAAGGTTTGCTGACTTTTGAGTGAGTGACAAATTTTAAAGCCAAATCACCTCTCCATGGCATAAACTTGAGACTGAGGTACGCACAACGACCCAATCAATAATTTGGGGTTCTTCCCCTTGAGCCAGCCCCCTCGGTCCCCCCATGCCAAAGCCAGATACATTCTAGGGTTCTCAAAATCCATCACGGTTTGGATGTACAACCTTGATTTTTTTCTGGCTTGCCCTGGGTGGGGATTGCAGAGCCCTGGTGCTCTGGTGGGTGTCTGAAGCTGGGTGGATGGACCCTGGGTTCTGCACCGCTCTCTGCGAGCTGCTTAGTCAACGCTTGGGAAAGTCCCATACGGGAGCAGCGCAGCTTCTGCTCCCGAAGCCTCTGCATAAAAGGAAATGGCAGCGGCAGCAACGTCGCCCCTGCCCCATCCTTCCAACCGCAGAGGAAGAGACTTTTAGGGAATACGCAACGCCCGGGGCGAGGGCTGAGGCTGGAGCAAACCCCACGGGCTCAGCAGCAGCTCCCTGGGCTGAGGTGGCGGAGACGCTGCTCTCGGTGTGAAATACACTCACGTTTGTGTCAGCGCGTCACCTCCCACCGCAGGTTCTCCAACCGGCAGCCCCTCGGCAACGGCTGGATGGAGAAGGAGCCCCACATCCCCCTGCCCCTCCGTCTGTCGCAGCAACCAGCTCCTCTGGCATCAGCAGTGCCAGCTCTCAACTTCTGCTGAGGAAAATATTGACTTTTCTACCTCTTTGTAGGCCAGCGTGGCTCTCCAGCCACCACCCCGTGTCAACAGACACACAGGCATCCTCCCAGGGCTGCAGGAGACCCGCTGCTGGAGGAGCTTCTCCCCGAGGCTGCTGGTGGTGAAGTGCGGTGGTGGCCCTTTGTGTCACTAAAACCAGCCTCGCTCACCTGCCAAACCTTCTCTTCTCCCCCAAAAACATCATGACAACATCTGCCCAGCACCCCACCCCAGCGTGAAATTGGGAAGCACCGATAAGGAACCATCCTCCCCCCACCAGGGGCAAAGTATGGAGTCAAGAAGGTCCTCAAGGAGATCAGTTCCTTCCTGATCACTGCTCAGAACCACTCGTGGGTTCCTCCACTGGGCCAGAGAGGTGAGGACCTTCTGTCTTCCCACCACCCTGGGCCCCAACCGGGAGGGCACCCAGTGCCAGGCTGCCCCCACCATCATCTGCTTCACGCTCAGGCGTTTTCTTGTGCTGCTGAAGCTATAAATAATCCCTCGGACAGTTGCCGGAGAGAACTCGTGTTGCTCCAGATGTTGCCGGGCTTCGCCATAGCAACGTCACAACAGGATGTAACATTCGGCCGTCACAAGAACCGCTCCGCAAAGAACCGACTTTCCATCATAAACAAGAACAAAAAAAGACACACGAACTCACCAATGGCACCCTCTGGCCATTCCCAGTCCCGTCTCCTGGTACCTCCAACGTGTCACCTCTTAGATGCAACCCCTGAGATGCAACGAGCTATGGTAGGGAGATCTCCATCTCCGGGAAGCCAGGATGAGCAGGGAGCATCGTCTCGCGAATCAGCCGAGGGAAGCGTGAGTTAAAGGAGCCAACAGCAAACATCTGACCCCAAAACGGCGTTGGCTTAAGGGACAGGCTCAGTCCCAAGGACCTAAAAAGCAACACCACCAGTTTGGTGTCCCCCCAATCTGGAGCTCTGGCGAGTGGGAGCCTCTGGGGGTCCCAGCTGCCGTGGTGCAGCGCTGGAGAGAGAGTTAACCCCAGGGTGTAAGAGCTGAACACACACACACACCCCCCCCACAAAGCCAAGTGCCCCGTGATGGGGCAACTCAGCGTGGGGGTCTCTGTCCTCCATGAGGGGAGCCTCAGATGCTGGTCCCAGCTCCTGATGCCACATCTCCAGCAGCAGGTACCTGCCTGTGCCATGACAGACCCCGCTCCCGCATTGGGGGGAAGAGCCACGTTTCCACCAGAGAAACGTTCTCAGGTGAGAGGAGACGACCCAAACCCTCACAAACCCATCCCAGGGAGCCCAGGGCTCTCTCCTCCATCATTTCCAGGTTATTTTCCCAGCTGGGGAACCGCTTGCCCACACGTGAGCCCCTGCAAAGCTGCCAGCGCAGCCCAGAAACGTGCCGGTGACTCTCGGTGGCATCAGCAGGGTGACACTCGGCTGCCAGGCGGAAGGAAGATGTTCCCCAGCCCCATGCTCTGGCACAGCTCCTTGCTGCACCCTTAACCCCAGCCTCTGCTGAGGCTGTAGAAGAACTTAAGCCAATTAATTCACCCCCGATGAGTTTGTGGCACGAGGAGTTGGCAAACGAACACCGTGGAGTCGGTGGCAAGTGCCGGTTCCTGCCCCAGGTCCAGGGTGGTGGGTTGTGGCTCCTCAGTTCCCGGAGTGGGCAGTCAATCAGGCTTGGTCCCACTTGACTGATGGGTGACAAGCCACCAAGCCAGATCTACCCTCATCCCCTCTTCCCCCCCCAAAAAAAACCCAAAACCCAACCAACACTAAAAAGCAAACATTTCTGGTGGGGGTTAACGACTCTTTGAGGCAATTAGCGAGCGTGCCAAAGCTGGAGAGCATCCCCAGCCTGCGCTTTGCTGCGCTGCCAAGGTAAACACTGCCACGGTCCTCCCTGAAGCGGCTTTTGAGCACGAGAACAATCCCAGGCAGCAGCAAGGCTCCTCGGCCGGCGCACGGGACAGAGCCTCGCTCTTTGCCTTTAAAGGCAAAATTTGGCGAAGGCCGGGGAAGGGCTGGTTCCACCTCGGGTGGATGGTTGGGGAGGCAGCAGGAGCAGAAATCCCAGGATTTTTCATTCTCCTTGGGCTTTTCATGCTGGGTTTTGCCCTTCTGAGGGAATAAAAAAAAAATGCCCAGGTGGCTGGGGCAGCACCAAGCCCCCTGCTCCAAATGAGCACTTTTTCCATGGCGCAGGCATCGTGGTCACCACGGCTCCGCTGCCGGCACCGATGCTGCCAAACGCGAGGAGCTTCTCCTTAAACCCGGCCTGGAGTCTCTGAAAAGAGGCAAGAGTGGAGAACTACATATTTCACTTCTCCTCCTAAGTGTATTTCTATATTGTTCCCATTTTTTCCTTAAAAATCCCGCAAAAAGAGCCCGTGCCGTGGCTCGGTGTGTTTCTGTAGCGCTCGCCGCCCCGGCAGAGCAGCTGAGATGTGTCCAGCTGGAAGGACAGGACTGAAAGGGACAAAAGCATCCTCCCATGGGGCCTTCAGTGGCAGAAAACAGCCAGGATCCCCCTCCACCCCCCCAAAAAAAAAGGGGAGTCCGTCACCTCCTTTTCTTTCCGTCCCCACGGCCGGAGGAACCTTCCCCACCTCCCAAAACGCCACAAAGCTCATTTGTAAAAGGAAACCGAAACAAAACCAAAAAAAAAAAAAAGTTTATTTTTCTCACAAGAAGCACATAAAATATACAGTACATTTTTTACAAACAAAAGTACAAAAAAAAAAAGTGCATTATGCGTCCCCTACCGCGAACGTACAGTACAAAAGATACGGCGTATTTAAATATAAAACCAGAATTAAGAAATACCATGAAAGAAGAGGAACATTGTTATCACAGAGTACAGCAACGCACGGGAACAGCTACACGGTGCTCGCCCACCCTTCCCTCCCCTCCCCGGCTCCGTGGCCACCGTCCCACCAGGATGGTTCTCCACCTCCTGGGTGGGGGGCCGGCTCCCCAGGGGACAGCGGGAGATGGCACAGGGTGGAGGGGGGGGGACACAGAGGGACAGGACCGAGCCACAGGCCATGGGAAGGACAACTTGGGTGGGGGGGTGGCTATTGCTATCACACAGACCGACGGGAAATAAGGTGCCAGTTTTGTGCATTTCGGGTTTTCTGGCAGAAGGGGACGGGGTTTGGATTCCCACCTGGGAATCCACCGAGTAAATCTACCTGGAAACACGCCCCCTCTGTGTGTGTGTCCCCCTCGGCCACGTTTCTGCAATGCATAGAGAAATGGGGGCACCGGCATCTCGACAGCCCTTTGGTTTTGCCTTGGAGGGAGCAGGAGGGAAGTGGTTACAGCAGGGGCCGGGAGGTGGAGATGCAGAAATCGAAATGGTTCTTCAACTGCCACCGGAAACACCAAAAGCACCCAAAAAAATTTGAAAAAAACCCAACAAACCCAACAAAACACGCAACCCAAAAAACCCAAACAGCAAACAGCAGAGTTTTAACAGCTCAGCATAAATACACAGTATTTGTAAACTATTATTAAGGCACTCAAATTGTAAAAGAACAATTACAATACGTGGGAGAGGACAAACACGTCTACCTTTGCTCATGCAATAAACTCTAAGGAAGTCGGCGAGCATCACGGGTTTGGCTACGGAACCCCTGGAAATGGCAACACCGTGGCTTCCAGACCCGACTGCCAGAACCGGGGCTGGGCCGGTGCCGAGCTGCCCCCCCCCGGGGGGGGAAACGGGGGGTTTGTGCGCAGCAGAACTTGGCAGGCACTCAAGAAAACAGGAAGGAAATATAGATGTTCGCTTGCATCGGTTAACGGATTTTTTTCTGAGTTTATTCAAATCCGACACCACCACCCTCTCTTCCCCGCCCCCCCCCCCCCAGGCCCAAGTTCTTCTTCCCTTGGCCAGGGCAGCAAGGGGAAGGGGCTGCAGCGCTGAGAAAGGGGTGAGTGTAATGTTTAGTGGGGAAAAATCATCGTGTGAAGGGATCAGACCGCGCTGGGAAGGAGCCTGAGGGCAGCGCTGCCGGGGCAGAGGCTCCCAAGGGGCATCAACCACCCCTGGGGCATCAACCAGCCCCGGGGCATCCCCTCTGCCCCCAGTTTCTGCCCCAACCTTTCATAAATCAGAACCTGGGTGTAAAGGAGGAGAGTGAAAATGATACAAACACAGGGAATTTATTGCCGATCCGGACCGTGCCCCCGCGCGGCGCTGGCAGTGGGTGGGGGGTGTTTCTGTCCTACCCCTGAACACCACCCGGCGTTTTCTCAGCCCTAAAAAGCGAAAAGCTTCTGCACGTTTTCCAGGGTCCCCTCAGGCGGCGGCTTCTCCTTCAAACCCGCTTTCAGGGGTGAAACGGGAAGCGTGCCTTACGCTAAAAACACACACCACACTCAAGACTCTTTAAGGAGGGACGTGTATTTACTGATTGCCAGGCCATACAATTCCTCACCCTGTCCATATAAAAATGTGGGGTCTTCTGCTGAAGGAAAAAAAAAGAAAAGAAAAAAAAAAGGGTAAACTCTGGGCATTCCGGAGAGTAAAACACGTGTCTCCCTTTCTCAAGGCTGTGGATTTTTGATTAATACAGACTCTTGAGAATGACTGTGCCCAGCCCTGCTCTCCATCCACCAAAAGGAGGGGATTTTTAAGAATGGCTTTTGATGGAGATCTTAAAATGCAGGAGAGCTCACGCTCACAGCCTGGCTGCTAAAGGAGCAAACTCATTTATTTGCCATCCCTGACCCCCAAGATCTGTTTGACCCCCAAGATCTGTTTTGCCCCCCGAGCCTGCTTCAAAATACCACCCCAAAAGGCACAAGCAGCCAGCTCGGTTTCAGAGGGGACTCGGAGAGCCCCAAGGTTTGGAGCGTGTCCCCTACATGCTTCTCAAGCCCTTCCCTCCTGCCGTGGCCAGTGCACCTTGCACAGAGCAGCTCCTGACCTGGCTGCCCAAAATATTCTAAGAAAATGTGCATTTCAAAGAGCCTGGGCAAACTGCTGTGCTCCCAGCATCACCCACAGCCGGGCAGCAGGAGGAGGAGCGCACGGTGACGCTGCTCCGCGACCAGTCCCCAAGAGCCAGCCTCCGGCGCGGGAAGGGACACGTTTCCTCGGCCGTGGTCGCTGCAGGGCAGGCAGCACAACGGGTCAGGACAGCACGGCCAGTCCCCCCGGTGTCCTCCCCGCAGGTCATGCCTTCCTCCAAAAGGAGATCTCACCCACACCTTCATCATCCCTCTCTGGAACGAGCCCGTATTTCTCTTTGACTGCTCGCCCCGAAGGATGTGCTCTCCTCCAGGACAGGATTTATGCCTCTGTCACCCCTGCAAGAGCTGGGACACGTACACCCGGGCTCCCCGCTCTGGGGCCACCCAGCCTCCTGCCACCCACCATAAATAAGCCCTTGGACTTTGCCAGCAGCTTCCCGGGCTGCCAGCAAACCCAGGGACCACTGTACCAAACCCAGCAGCAGTAACCAGGACAGACACACGGTCACCTACTGGGATTTCAAACGCGTGGGACACCAGAGCTGTCCCTCCCCGGCACTGTGTGCCACCAACAGCCCAAGGAAAGGTCCCCAACACAGGATCCACAACACCGACACAGCACTACACGAAGCTTCACTGGGGACACTGACTGGCCCAGTTTGTCATTAGCACCGGGATATTACAAACCACAACCACAGCAAAAAAAAACAACCCACCCAAAGAACACACCCTGCCACCTCTCAGCCTGCGACAGCAACACAGCCTGGGTGTCACCCACATGAGAAGATGACAATTCACCGGTCAGGCAGCGAGGACGGACAAACACCAGCAGGTCACGGAGTCACCACGAACACAGCTCAATACTCCTTCACGTCACAGCGGGGTCACTCGGGGCAGGAAAGTCTCTGTCTCCAAACTCCTCCAGGGCTTTACAGGTAACATTAAGGGAACACCTTCAAACAACGGCAAATATTGTGGGAAAAGCCTTTTTAAAAAAAAAAGGAACAAAACCAACAAAACAACAACCCAAGACTAAAAGTCAGCAAGAACAGAGGTAGTGTTCATGTCACCATTTTAAGGATTTTTCCACAAATGCCCTCATTTAACTAGAGACTTGTGTTTGTTCTGTAAAATAAAAAAGTCATGACTAATTAATTTGTTGAGTCCTTGAAACCAAATATTTCAGCATTTTATATATATAGATAGATAAACAGATACAAGTATCTATCTATATATACACACACACAAAACCACGTTACTATACTTGGCAGACAGTACTAGAAATAGCATCCTGCGGGACAACAGGCAATTCACACACAAAGTCCTCTTCTAAGCCATGCAACACATTTTATTTTCCCTTGTGCCATCCATCATGACTGACCCATCACGGTTTCCTTCTCCCCGCTCGGAGCACAAGGAAGGGAAGACGAGGTGGCATCAGATGAACTACCGCAAGTCAGACGATAAAACTCCATCAGTGCAATGAATAAATGCCGTAACAAAAAAAAAAAAAAAAAAGCCCAAATCCATCCCCCTCCCCACAGAAGGCATCAACTTTTGCCCATCCAAAGCGTGTTCTTCAAGTTTCCGAGCGCTGGCTTCGCTGCCAGTTTGGAGGTGACGTCTGTGCTCCTCAGCGTGGACTGTGGCTCACAGAGCACAGAAGACTCACTGGAAACGGCCTCTTTTGAGTCCGTGATAGTTGACACGTCCATGTCACTCGATAAGTCCTCGGAGGACAAGTTGAGACATCCCAGCTTGGCGAGAGAATTGGACCTTTTCAGAGGAGAAGACACAGTCAAACCAGCCAGCCTGAGCCGGGTCTCGATTTCCTGAGTTCGCTGCTTCACCAGCCCGGGTTTGCCCCGCACGCTGTGGATGCTGTCGCTGCTGGAGCTGCGCGTCAGGTTGGAGCTCCGGGAGGAGGAAGGGGTGTAGCAGATGGTCTTCAGAAAGTCCTTGGTGAAACTGCTGGTGTGCTCCAACCGACACACGAGAGGCGTGGAGGTTTTCTGAGAGATCCCCTCCAAGACGCGTTTCACCTCTAACTTCTCCACGTCGTTTTCTTCTTCGGGGATGAAGGGCGTGGGGCCCAGAAGAGGCACGAGGCGGTGATGTGAAATCAACTCCCCGCTTTCCTCCACGACGCCAGAGTCCACTCTGCTCAGGGGGCTCTCCCTCAGCAGCGACGAGGCCTCCGAGGGCAGGCTCTTCAACCGCTCCAGCTCTTTGGTGTGTTTCCTGACCAAGCCCGCTTTCTGCAGCTGAATGAGAGACTCCTGGTGCTGCATCAAGTAACTGTTCGCACTCGGCTTTTCCAAGTCTTTGCTGAACAAATACTTCAGATCCTTGGTGGGTTTCCCATCTTTTCTGGCCAGAGACTCTTCTTTAACCAGCTCTGCGTTAAGGAGGCTCTTATCACAGTGTGAGTTCCTCCTGGGCAGCAGAGTTTTGACCGGGGTTTTTGGTGCCTCTTTTCCTTTCTCCAAAACGTGTTGATCAAGCGATTTGCAAGTGCCAGCCTCCAAAGCACCGGTCCCCGCCGACAGAGGAAGGGCAGCCTCCAAGTTTTTAGTTCTGATTCCTTCCTCGGAGTGTGCCTTGTTGGGCAGGTGGTCCACCAAGTTGGAATTGATGTGGGAGAGGAGGGCAGGCTGCGTGCAGATGGTGGTGGTGGTGGTGCTGCGACGCGCGGTGCCGGGGTTCAACTTCTCACACTGCTCCCCGAAGGAGTCGGGGGACAAACCCGCCGAGGAATACATGCAGTCGGTGCAAGACTGATAGGAAGGCTTGACTTTGCTGAGGATCCCAAACACGGCATCGTGCTGCAAGAAAAGAGAAGAGGTAGAGATAAACGCGCGGGGAACGGGACACCAGCGATCAGCAGAGCGAGGCACAGACCACAAGAAGTATTTACAGCTGAACAGATTTGAAACGAAGCCCATTTCCACTTCTCTTAAGGCCCTCTGGCAGGAACAAGAGGCACACACGTTCTCAGCAGACAGTATCTCCAGTGGAAGAATACCTACCGTTTCAAGCGAAGGTCATGCAAGCAAGTTGCCCAGAGCAGTTTACAGGGCACTCACATGCGTGCGCTCTCTCTCTGGCCTCTAAATCCATAGCTTGGGCAAGCAAAGCCATGTTGAGAAGCACTTCGAAAAGGAAGAAGCTCATCATGGAATGAAAGGCTTTATCCAAGTCAAATGAAACTGTGCTATGAAGATGAGAAGAGCAGTTTCACTTGCAGCAGAGTCAGCCACGCTAATCACCTACATTTCAACTCCATACGCACCTCAAAATCCTCTGGGCAACTCCTTTTGCTGTTGTTGTTATTCAAGTTCTCTCTATTAAGCCTGCTCTCCTCTTTGTGCATGGACAAACGCCGCTTCCACTTCTCCATGGGATTTTCCTCCCTGACACCATCCTCCCCTGGATCCCCGGGGCCCAGCACTACCCTTCCCTTCCGGGGGCTGAAATCCAGTTTCTTCTTCACCTCCTTTTCGGTGAAGCTGCTCAGCTCTGCCAGCGGCTCCGCCGTCTCCAGGGCTTTCACTGGCTCCACCAGCCTCCCCTCCGGAGGGGCAGACGGAGGTTGTCCCACCAGCGTGGCAGCGCGTTCCGCAAGCGCATCCCGCTCCAGCTCCTCCACGTGGAAAAAGCCCTCCCTGTCACCGGGGATCTTGTTCTCCAGCAGCGTGTCCGAGAGGCGATGGAAGCAATAATTAAAGCCCACAGACATTTCCGTGCCAGCGCGGTTGTCCAGGTACGCCGACTGCGACGGTGTGTCCAGGTCAGCCAGGCGGTTTTCCAGGTCGATGTCTAAGCTCTCGAGTAAGAAGTCACCCGACCCCGTGGTACCGTCTGTGTTCTGGGGTAGGTTGCTCTCCGCCTGCTGCTTCCACAGCTTATTGTGGCGCTGCTTGCTGGGGGGAAAGGATAAAGACACAGGTGACCACCGTTCAACCGCAGGATGCTCAGATCCAGGAACTTTCTATAACCTGGAGCTGAAAGGCTGAATGGTGGGCCCAGCCTGGCAGCTCCACTTGGGCAAAACCATCTCTACCATCAGGATTCTGTCCCTCCCACTTTCCCACTCCAGAGTCCCCTGGTCCAGCAGGCTCTCAGACCCACGATGGGAAGAGTCCCTCAGGGCAGCGGGGCACGGAGCCCTCTGTCAGAGCAAAACTCCCTCAACCAACATCTCTGCACATCCCATGGCACAGTTCCTGCTGAACCAGAGTGAAAAATTTCTCTCCTCTTCCCCCAGCAGAGCAGAGGCCAAGCAGAGCACGCAGAAACCCTCATTAGATACAACAGCACTTGCAATGACAAAGACTTGTGATTGGCATGGTCACCCAGAACCTCGAGTTACTTGCCTCCAACGCTGCTCAGCTCAGTTCTGCCTCATAAAACAAGAACAATGCTTTGCTGAACAGAACTTGGCTGCTGAGAAATAGGAACATGCTTCCCAAACGCAGAGAAGCCCTCACTGAATTAACCCAGAGCAGATCTCCCTAGAAGACAGCTAATTTCCATCCAGGGAGGCCTAGCACAGGAAAGGTTTAGAAAAACAAAGTTAACCCAGGCTTCTGCATCCACCCTTCTAAAGACCTTTCAGACCACAGCACCCGCGCACCCTGGCACTGTCTTTGAGCAAGGCGTTGGCAGAAGAACCTATTGTTGGTTCTCCAACCAGACCCACACGTGAGGTTGCCTACAATTAGCTCCTTTATTTCCCGCAAGTCACTTTTCTGTTCCTCCCGTGGCCTCACCTCGCGTCCAAAATGCCTTCGTATTCCAGAAGCTGTCTCATGAAGCCTGCGTTCGGCCTCGCGATGCTGCGCTTCTGTTTCACGTAATTGTAAGCCTTTTCCAGCGACCAGCCAAACTCCTTCATCGCGTAAGCGATAACGGTGGAGGCTGAGCGGCTCACGCCCATCTTGCAGTGCACCAGGCACTTGGAGTGATTCTTCCTGCGGAAGGACAAACAGGAAAATACGTCTCTTCATCCTGGACGAGGGATAATGGTTTTGAAATGACAGAGGGATGATTTAGATGAGATCTCGGGAAGAACTTCTTTGCTGTGAGGGTGGTGAGAGCCTGGCCCAGGTTGCCCAGAGAAGCTGTGGC
>JAOTQQ010000005.1:29423408-29445239 GCA_026546715.1 Gallinago undulata
TGTGAGGGTGGTGAGAGCCTGGCCCAGGTTGCCCAGAGAAGCTGTGGCTGCCCCATCCCTGGAGGGGTTCAAGGCCATGCTGGATGGGGCTTTGAGCAACCTGGTCTGGTGGAAGGTGTCCCTGCCCAGGGCAGGGGGTGGGACTGGATGGTCTTTAAGGTCCCTTCCAACTCAAACCATTCTATGGTTCTACAGTTATGGTATTGTTACCATTTTACATGCTGGAAGGACAGCACTTTATCCTCCTGACCACCCTAACACCATGCCTCAGTAGGTGACAAACTCTTTGGATTAAGGGACCCACGAGAAGACTCTCCAGAAAAGTCAGGAGTTGGAGAAGGGAAGCCTCAATCACGCTGGCATTTCAGAGACCACCATGAAGCCTCCTGCCTGCCCGAGCCCTGGGATACAGGGATAAGTGGGAAGAACCTGAGTGTGAAAGCCCAGCAGAGTTTATCTGCAGAGACAGCTGGGGCTAATCCAACACGAACACGTGCTGGAGCATTTCCAGAACTTCTTGAGAAGAGGAAATGTCCTCGTTTCCTTTTGGAAGCAAAACAAAATAACAATAATAAAAAATACGGGCCAGGAATAGGTTAATGTCAGTACAGGAAGAGACAAGGTATGGGGAAGTTCCAGGGACACAGAAAACTCCTGGCAAAAGCCCCGTGGCCTCCTTGGTGGTGGTGTGGCTTTGGGGAGGGCCCAGCTCCGCGCTGGATGGGACACACAGGGCACAGCATCAGAGCCCATGGCTCCGATGTGCTCTCACACCAAGTCCCACCTCCCAGCCCACTCACTTGGCCTTGTTTATGAAGTGATAGGCCTCGTTCCAGTGAGCCAGCAGGTCCGTGGTCTCCTCGTCGTACACTCGGATATTATGATACGCGAACAAACCAGGGAAAAAATTATCAATTTCCCTGGTCACATTCAAAATGTAGTCGATGCTGTAGAGAACACAAAGAAAAATAAAGTTGAACCACCGTGGTCATGAAAGGGAACTGTCACATATCATGAAATCCACAAAATCTGACACAATACGAACTGTAAGATTTTATCTACTGCCCTAATCCCGAACCCCTGGGACACGTGGTGACACAGGTGACACACAAGACCCATTCAACCCATCTCTCACTGACGGTGTGTCCCATTCAAAGCGTCAGAACCTTGGGCACAGGAGGGAGACGTTGATTTTACCCCGAGACATTGTAACCTACTCAAACTCCTCACTGTGTGCCCCACACCGCTTCGGGGACGCTGGGAGGAGAGAAGTGCATCAGCTGCAAGTGATTCATTTGGGAAAGAGCTGGGAACAGACCCCAGGAATCACAATTTTCAACTGCAGGCTTCAGCTGCAAAACCATCCTTTTCTCTTCTTTCTGATCAAAAATACGAGAGTCACATGGTATCTCTCGGTTCCTGCCAAATATTACAGCAGGGATTACAATGTACCCGGGGAGAACGAATGCCCATATTGATTAATTAATTCCTATCATTCAGACAAATCAAGGACACAGGATATTTGTTTCAGAATTTGTCCAGCTTTGACTTTTAGGCACTGCGTATCAAGATGCCTTCCCCGTAGATCAAAAGTATTAAACGGGCCAGTTGATTTACTTGTTCAAAGATGTTCAGACATCTGTTCCCAAGGACTCCAAATTAAACATTTTCAGTCATGCTGTTGAGCAATATTTTGCAGTTTCTCACATCAGGGTTGGTGTACGCCTTGGGCAAGCAGCAAATATTTACATGCAAAATTCTTACTCGGGCCAAAAAAGCGTGAAAAGAAAATCAAGCCAAGAAGCGGCACGGTGATGAGAGCGTGGTGAGAGACAGCCCTGCAGCTGCCTGTCTGGGCAGGTGAGGTGGAGATTGCTCATCCACAGGAAGTTCTGCTCCATTTAGATACAGGGGGGCTTCTTTTTTCTCCTGTAATATTTGCTCTTCTGCAGCCTGCAGGAATTCACACCTGACACAACACTATGGATGGCCGTTTCGCACTTGGCTGTTACACACTGAGAGGGTTCAGAGATCTCAATGTATTTCACAAATGAGAGGTTTTGTTATTTCCACTCCATGTGATTGATAGAAATGATGTAGGAAAGATTTCTCAACCAAAGTCTTGACAGTAAGCTACCTACATCGCTGGGAATGGGTTCAAACTCATCCCTACAGTCTACGAACATCGTATGTCATCCCAAGAGACCTGAATGTAAATTAAAGGCAAACAACTGGAGGTTCCAGAGTCTAAGGCTGGTGCTTGAAAGGCATGGTACTCACCCTGAGCCCTGCAACTCCTCCAGGTTGGAGGCGTTCCACTCAGACCCCTGCAACAGCCACAAAACGGAGGTTTCAAAAGGAGCCCAAGACCCTCCCTCTTTCCTGAAGTTCTCCAACCTCCCAGCCTCACAGAAATATTGGTAATAACCTCTGAAATAGCAACATGGCACCACTGCCTCTAGTACAGAGATCTCCCGTCCTGAGCAGGCAGAGACCTCCTGAAGGAGGGGACAAGGGCATGACATCCTCACCTACGGAGTTAGTTCTAGGCCAGCGTGGGACAGAGCACATTCTAAATCACTGTCCCCGGCCACTCTGGATTTTTAACCCCAGAGATTAACAGTCTTCTTTCTCTGCACTGCTCATGTGTGGCATGGCTGGAATCACAGGTATATAAGAAAGCAAATCCTGGAAGTTATGGGAGTGGTTACACCTTGATTTCCCCCCATACCTGCAAAATGGAAAGCTAAAAATGGTTTAAAAAGCAGATTTTGCCCTCAAACATGAACACTTCCTCTGATGCTCTTGAGAATAAAAACAAACTCAAGCATAACAGGCACAAATGTATTCATCTCAAGCAAGTCTTTGTTCCAGATGGCAATGCCTGGTTTTGCTTGGAGTACCATCTAGTGGCAAAAGATTAGACAAAAAGATTAGCACTGCTCTTTGCTTATGCACAAACGTAAGGACATCAGCACATTAGTTCTGTCCACGTCTACAGAATTTCATAGGCTCAACTGAGAAAAACAATACAGTGATCCAAATCAAAGAGCAAATGGGTGTCACACCAGGGCAGCATCCACAGCTGGACCCTTTGTTTGTCAAAGAAGAAAATCTCTGTTGCTCAAGTGAAGGTGCATAGAAAGAACTTGAGCTATGCTGCAGTATGTCGTGAAACAGGATCAATCTGCCAGGATTGCATTAAGCACCAGGAACAAGAATGGAGTTAGAAAAAAAGGGCTTCTCTCCCACAGGCTCTTACAAGCACTATGGGTCCTGGAAAAAGTCTGCATAAAGTGGGGAGAGTGGGCTGCACCTCTTGCTCACGCTGCACAAGTCAGCCTTGACACAACATCCAGCGTCCCCCCAGCCCAGTGACTTCTCAGATCAACCCCATTGAGCCTCCTGCTCTTCTGGAACTCCCAAGGTGGCAGCTTACCAGATATAAGTGATCAAAAATCAGAGATGGTTTGTCCATCTGCCCCAGGATAAGCAGCATTTCATTGTCTATAAATTCCTTGAATTCCTTCAAGTTGCAATTCATGTGCTTCTCCAGCTCATTTCGTATCTGCAGAGCAGAAAACAAAGGATGCCACCTAGAATCACGTCTGTTCAACGGAAACATTTGTTGTCAACTCCTCCGCACAACACTTCTTTTGTACTTCATTAAAAACAGCAAGAGGGATTCAACCTTTTGGAGACAAGGAATCTCACTACGGGGCACCTCTCCAAGCATCCTAGGCCCCCAGATTTAAAATCTGTAAATAAAGCTTCAGATAACACTTGAGTACCAAAAAAAAAAGTGTTTTAGGGTACCCGCTTCTTAAAAACAATTCAAGAGTTAAAAATCAAGATCCAAGCTAACAAAGAAACATGAAACCCACTAGAAGCAAGGAGTGAATAATGGCAGCAGTGATGGTGAAGAGGGATTTCCAGTACTCTCCCTTTTCCAAACACCAGGGCACAGCCACAGTCCTCCCACTGCACCTCAGCTTCAGGAAGGTGCAAGGCAAAGAAAGCACCACAACTTTGTTTAACCCACCATGGAAAACGATTGCAGCAAAAAAATCAAAGCATCTTGATTGCACTGAGAGTTGAGAACTCGTACACAGCCAGAGGAGTTCCCAGCTTATGTCTACAACTTGTAACGCTGCTGTTACACCAGTGTATCCAAAGCCTCCCAGCGCTAAGCTCGAGGAAGGAAAGCCCTGCATGTTAACAGCCTCCCTTGAAAAATGACACCCCAACCCAAAAAGAACTAGTTCCATTTGCTCTGAATACGTCTGTGCTGCAGCAGGATGCATTTACACCAGCCTGTGGGATGGATCCAAACCAGCTTTAGCCTCGATTTGTGATTTTCTATCCATAAACTTACTAGCAAAATCTCATCTTGCGGGCCCCTCTGACATTTGTCCAGGAACAAAGAAAATAAAACCCTTAAAATGAAGCCAACAGGGAGAAAGGAAGGCATAGACTTTGTTCTGCAAGTCCAGAAGCGTGAAGATCAGGACACTCATCTAACACAAATGGTACCTTTTTGAGTGCTGCCTTTGCTTCTGTAATTCACAGGATTGACTGAGGAGTAAGTGGCTGCAAATTCATCGCTTGGACATTCTTACGTGGGCTACAACCAACAGTAATTCAGGCATCACCTCTGACGCCTCTCCGCTGGCAAAGAACCAGGCACTTTGCATTAGAAAGTCACATACTTATTACTAAAGTCGTGATAAATGCACCCTGACGTCGGTATTACCCCCATGTCCCTGCTGGGGAAACAGAGGGGCAGCAAAGCCGAAGAGCGGAGCCTTTACAGAACAGTTGGAAATAGACACTCAGAAGCCAGTGACACCCAGTCATATGGTGTCTCTGGAAACGAGTCCAGCAGGAAGAACAAAGATAGCAGGAATCTTTGTATTTACCTCCTTAGAAGTCACATTTTCCAGGTCTTTGCTCATCATGATGCTCCGGAGTTTGGCTTTAATGAGCCGTTCTGTTCGTTCCCTTTCAGTTGGCCTGAAAAGGAAAAGGAGAGGATGTCTCCAAGCTGGGGGTAAACACATGGTGCAACTGCTACTGTACAGAGGAGCGGGGGTAAAGACCTGTATTAAAAGCATTTTTTCTTAGAGTAATGGAAGAAAAACCGTTTGAAGACACTTATGAAAAGAAAGGAAATGAACCACCGGGGGGAAGAAAAGGGAGAAGGGGAGATTTCTCTTAAAATTAGAACGAATTTTCTAATAAAATTTAGAACTGACTTGTCGACAAACAGGGCTGGAGAGTCGGGGCGGGTGGACTCCAGGTCCTGCATCGCGTTCCACTCGTTGATGCAGCTCTGGTCGGAGCTGATGCAGCTTTCATAGTATGTGGCCCAGACCAAGGCCATCCCACCTGGGAAGTAGTTGTACCTTCTGGCGACTTCACAGGCTTTATGGAGGATCTGTAAAGCAGACCTGCAAGTAGGGAGAACAAATTCATATAGATGTGAGCAGGGGGAACAGAGCAGAAAAATCTGAGACTTTCACAGAGGAAAAAACTTTTCAGCATTAGTTGTTGCAGTTTGCTTTCTGAGAGCCACAGATTTATTGTATCAGAGTTCAGAGAAGCCAAAAACTGCTGCACCTCGGAGACCTTCTCGAGAGCCAGGCCAAGGCAGAGGCTGAAATCTCCTCCTGATTAACAGGCAAGCACAAGGCACAGGTCGCTCTGGGATCTAATCATTAGCTAACTTGTAAAGCCAGACCAAAGAAAAATAAAGAACATGGAGAATTTTCAAACCACCTTCAGCAAGGAGTCAAATGCATATTTACCAGCATTCTTGGCCCCTGACATGCTCCAGGGACAAGGCCCAGATTGGGTCATTTGTTTTTCCAAATTCTAGGATTACTTTTTCCTTCCTTCCCTCCTCATTTTTTTTTTTTGTTCTTCTCTCCTCTTTTTTTAAAGGCTCTACTCCGAAGATGTCATTGTACTGAATACACTAACCACATCTAAGGTTGCCAACAAGAGGGGGTGAGTTAAAAAATGACAGGAACAAGAGTTTCATTTGTTTACATACCGAATCATCCCTAGCACGACATCCTTCTCTACATCTGTATCTTTTCTCTATCAGATGCTGCAAGGACAGGGATCTCTGGAGGCTCCAGCAGGAGCCAGTGAACTGCCCAGGCCAAAAGAGCTGCGTTTGTTCTTTGCAGGGCTGGGTAGCTGCCTCTTCAAGGAGGAATTTGTTGGCACCAGCTGCTGCCGATTCAGCCACCTCTGCTTCAGTGTTTTGGAATCCCTGCCCTTGGGAGGGGCGACAGGAGCTGAAAGGTGAACAAGCACCCGGGGGGAGCACGGAAAGTTTCTGCGTGGCAGGAACCCCAGCCTGGCCCCAGTAACGAGGCAGAACACGGGGAACGCCGTCGGATTGGCAACAGGTCCCAAGACTCCTCTTTCGGTCAGTTAGAAAAATACGCAGAGAGTGGAAAGACTGGGTCTGCAGCCTGATGAATTCATGTTCGTCTTTCATATTTAGGACATGGACCTGTTGGAGTGAGTCCAGAGGAGGGCTACGGAGCCCCTCTGCCGTGAGAACAGGCTGAGACAGTTGGGAGGGTTCAACCTGGAGAAGACTCTGGGGAGACGTTATAGCCCCTTCCAGTACTTCAAGGGGGCCCACAGAAAAGCTGGTGAGAGACTCTTTATTAGGGTGTGCAGTGATAGGATGAGGGGTAATGGTTTTAAAATGAAAGAGGGGAGATTTAGATGAGATCTCGGGAAGAAACTCTTTGCTGTGAGGGTGGTGAGAGCCTGGAACAGGTTGCCCAGAGAAGCTGTGGCTGCCCCATCCCTGGAGGGGTTCAAGGCCAGGCTGGATGGGGCTTGGAGCAACCTGGTTCTGGTGCGAGGTGTCCCTGCCCAGGGCAGAGGGTGGGACTGGGCAGTCTTTAAGGTTCCCTTTGAACCCAAACTGTTCGATGGTTCTATGATTTAATTAATCATAGTGCCATTTCCCTTACACTGCGGAGTACATGTTGCTCTGAACAGAAGATCCTGTTTTCAGATCAGTGTTCTCACAGTCCCTTTATAGCACCTGCTGACACAGGGAAGCAGCGTCTCTGCTGCAGCTCACTAAATACCAATTACGGAGAATGCAAAAATGCAATTTACTTGTTTTTAATTTATGCACAGAAATGGCAGTCTCATTCTCAATAAAGCTAATTAACACACATACCACATGGCTTGCACCGACACTGGCTTGAAGATGTGCATTCTCCCTGCAGTGCTCACGCTGAAGCCACTAACAGAGAGGAAAAAAAAAAAAAACAAAAACCAGTCAGAAACTGTTCTTTTCCACATCATGAGCTGCACTCGACAAACAGCAACTGCAAGGCAGCTATAGGGGCACTCACAGTCAAAAAGAATCAGGGATGAGAATTTGTAACACTGATTTTCCAACATCTTCCCAAATAAGAAAGGCAAGCGGACAGCCTTCCTGGCGTAGGCTGCCACCCCTCAAGTGGGATTTCAGGAATGTTCACTGGTTCCACCAAGCAGTTTGAGGGCAGCAAGAGAGAAACTCTCTGAGTAAGAGGACTGCTGCCACAAATCCAAACTCGGAACTTCATTTGCAAGGTGATGGAGAATATCTCCTAGAGCTGCCTGCAGTAGGGAAGGACATTCACATTTATCCTTTTAATGTGGTTTCTTACCCATCACCATCAAGATGGATCTTAGTGTCACTCCACAGACGAAGAACCATTCCTATAGTGCAGCTTTTACTGGAAGAGAGATTGTTATACAGGATGTTAAATATAGGCCACAATGCGGTCATGCCAATACCCTAAATTATTAACAGTCTTTAATTTTTAACATCCTCAGGCCTTGCTCTAGTAATTCCTAGTAATACCTTAGGCCATCAAAGGCGTAACACACAAGAAGACTGGCAGATGAAGGCTAAAGGTCTACTCTGATACCAGCACGGTGATTGCTCCATGGGGCTGGAGGAACAGCACAGAGGCAAGAGTTAGAATCACCAGCTCTTCTCTCCCCCTCCAGAAAGCACTGCAGTGTTTGCCCTGTCATCTTTCCTGCTTTGCTCACCCTCACGAGCTTGGGGCAAGGCAGGTCTCTGAAAGGCCATAAAAGTGATCTGTCTGCAGAGATTCAGCTCACTAAATCGTGGGGGAAAGAAGCCCTGGGAGGTGGCGGAGCAGCCACCCGCCCCTTCCAAAGGGGACCCACGGGGCCTTTCAAAGGACTTCAGTTCACTTTTCACTTCATCACTCCGGCTGGTAGGAAAGACAAGAAGGATTTGGGTTTACCTAACCCCAAAAGAACACACTCATTTCAGAGACGCAATCTGGCAAGAAAACCATATTATAATGGGAGCCAGTAACTTTCAACTAGTAAATAATTAAGCTACTGAGATATTAAAGTTTTAAAGGAAATTGGGATGCACACAGCAACAGAGAGCAAAGAACTCAGGTTTGGTTTTTTCTTTTCCTTTCTTTTTTAAGCCTTCAGCCGCTTTCTAGAGCGGATCAAAGGATCTGACAGGCCAATTTGAACACACATATGGACAATGTGCACTTTAGAGCTTTGCAAGGGAAAATGTTTTTTATTAAACACATGTAAAAGGAATAAAACCCACAAAAGCGCCTGACTAGTTGAACTGTCAGCAGTCAGAACACTTACAGCTCAGCAGTGATATTTCAGCCCCAACACAGAGCCACACAGTCCCTCAATAAACTTCCTAATGCCAACTGACCTCTTTATGCCTTAACTTACCCTTAATTAACAAAAACTTTGGCTTTTGGGGAGAAAGGAACTGAAACAGTAGCTAATCTTACAGTTGGGGTAGATCTGTCCTAACTTTTTTGTCTTTCCTCTTGTCTCACATCAACAGCCACCAGGTTGTTTTGGGTTTGAAGATGACATAGCAAACATACACTACTGTTGCACACTAAGTGTGTCAGAAGGAAATTAGAATTTCCTCCATAACACTAAGAGCAGTAACTTCACAGCAGAGACAAGAGGCAGGACCAAAGCTGATGGTATAATGGTAATTAGGAAGGTACGGGTGGGAGTTTCCCTACAAGTTTCACTGCAGCACAAAAACTCCCCTCTTCTACTTAAAACAACAGAAACACCCACTAAGTGTTTCCAAAAAGAAAACAAAAGTCACTCTGGCTGCACCAGCATAACATGGCAGCCTGTTAAATCATGGGAGACCACAAACAATGGTCTGGAAGCTCTGACTTGTAACTCCAGCTCTGCCAAACCAGCCCCATCTCTCCAAGCCAAGAGCTTTTCTGCCTTGGTTTGCTCACCTACAGCTGCAATAATGTGAGAGGGTCTGCGATAACAAAATATTTTGTTTGCCTCTCAAAATATTCTGTGCTCTTATCAGTTAGACAAAAGCAACAGCTCATTACTGAACACATTTGTTTGTTGGTTTTGGAGGTACTTTAGCAGTATCGCTTGTCGATGTTATTTGGCAACTAAGCTACCCCCCCAAAAACCCAGTTGCATTGCATCATACCATCAACAGACTTGAAGTCTGGGAGATGAATAAATTCCAGTTTTGCAACTGTGCCTTTAAGAGCATTTTGTAGTGAGCAGATGGCAAACTACCACAGATGAGGTAGATGCCAGAGCCCTACAGGTGGATTACACGTGAACCTCTTGCCCACAACTGCCCAGAGGTTCCAAGGAGACTGAAAGGTTTCTGGAACAAAAAAAATCACCCTCTCGCCCTGAGAAATCTCAACATGTCCTCCCTCTTGCTAGAATTTCCAGATACATGTCAACTAACTGCTTGGGGAGAGTTTGGTGTTAGGCTTTCCAGAGAAGCCAGCCCAGCCCAGCCTCAGACTTACCTCTCCTTGCTGGAGAAATCCACACCCAGCAGAATATTCTCTTCTGTGTCCTGTCGTCCGCTGCTGTACACAACCACCATGTACCGCACCCGGTCTGTCCACACACTTTCCAAACGGACAGCCTAGAAAAAGGTCATCCAGCTCTTTAAACTAGCTTTTAGATAATTATTACTTCCATTGCTGACTAATATATATATATTTTATAAGGTGTAATTGTGCCCTAAAGGTTTATTTAGCTGCAGTATGAAATACAACAGGGAGAGATGGCCCATCTTTCAGCAAGGCTGGTTGCCAGTTTGACTTGGCACCAGGTAGGGAGAAGATTAGCCTGGATTATCCACCCCAATCCAGGGAAACACTACAAAATGTAACCTGAAGATTTGTTCTAAAGAAGTTCAACTAGAAAGTTGGTAAAAATGTTGATATTGAACTGAAAACAGCGGCAGGCTCAGAGGACTCTTCCAATCTCAAGCCTTCACTGAAACATGTTATTCGTGCTGGAGGGGATAACTGACACAGACTTTTCTGCAGCAACTTTTCCAGCCTCTGCAGATTTCTTTACAAGAAAGCCCAGCCCCATTTGGATGCAGTTTCAAGACTGACTTAAGAGCATCCGCTCGCCTCAGCAAGCTCCTGTCTCTTCTCCTGTATTAGCATGTGGAATTACTGGAAAATTAAACTTAACAAAACAAATACACTTCAGACAGATCAGTTTCCTGACCCAACTCATTACCTGGATGGAAGGACCAGGGCAAAAGGAGCAGACAGGAAAACATGGTAGGGCTGGCAGCCAGCACAGAGTTGAGCTGATTTGAAGACCTGGGATTTGCCAACGTTTTTCATGAACCTCTACAGGTCTGTTTCAAACACCTCCAAGAGAAAGGAGATCAGGAAAAGGCATCTTTTCTTACCAGTTTGATCCTATCCTCACAGCGAAGGAGGTTGATCATCACCTGGAGGTGCTGGGGCAAATCACCTGCAGGGAGAGCAGAGAAATCATCAGAAAGGGTCTCTCACTTGCTGCACTAAGAATCAGCAGACTCTTGACCTGTTTCTAAGAGTCTTGGATGTTTCTAAGTCAAAAAAATACCATTAAAGGAAGGCCAATTAACTTTGTTGTCCGAAAGAATACTAACAGAAGTGAGTTTCTTGTTATCTGGCTGTGTGAGAACTCGACCTTACTGTATTTGGAAGCTACCAAATTATATTGAAAACGCCTGTGACTGGCAAAAATGATGATACTCTTCCTGTTACAGCATCTTAGCAAAGACAGAAAGATATGGGCACTGAGGATGGGAGAGGAAGAAGCAGGAGGAACAACTCTGATTAAAAAAAACCCAACAAAACACAAAAAGGAACAGAGGAGAAAAGAAAAACTTTGTCTTGTGTAACACATAACATTGAGGGACCAGCCACACTGGCCTTACAGAAGGTATATCTGAACAGGAGAAACTTCTGAGGAAGGAGGACAGCAGGAGCAGCCCAGTTTGGGTGATGGATCCCTTCTATCTAAAACAAAGTGCTGCTCATGCACCCAGTCCCTCAGGCTCTAGAGCAGTGGGTACATTTCTGTGTGGTGAAAGCAAGCGAAAGGAACAAGGAATCTACAAGAAAACAAAACAAGTTCACATCTAAATAACTTGGTAATGCACTCATAACTTTCCATACAAGATAAAATTCCTTCCGTAGGATGTTTGCTGGGTATATGAAATTGCTGACAATTAAAGAAACCCAAAGCCAAGCTTGGCATTCAAACACCCTCTTTGTGCTTGGAGTGTTTACTAAGCAGCAGACACACAGTACCACACTGTGCCTTTCCCACATGCTCCTGCACTCAAAATGCCCCCATGATCTTATTTCTTCTTTCCCAGTAATCACTTATTCCAAAATTTTCAAAGCCAGAAGGCATAAAATCACTTGGTGAGTAGAACCCGCTTTTGTGAAGCCCCTATCTGCATATCAATCCTTATATATGTCCACCATACAACTCCCTACCATTTCTTCCCACCAGTCTGGCACCCTGGAGGGGACTGGGGAGGAAGGACAGTCTGTTCTTAAACCATGAGAAACTCTTACAGGCCAGACTGTGTTGAGTTAACTGAAAAGGGGATTTTCCTGAAACCAGGAAAGGGGATATAAGGAGCTAAGAAATGCACGTTTATCCAGAGACCCAAATCCTGTTAAAATGTTCCTCATTTTTCGTGGCAGCATTAAACCCAGCAACAGGTAATTTCGAAAGAAAACCAAAAGTCCCAAGCTTCAGATTACTAGAGGCTGGGAGAGCACTCAGAGGAATGTCCCTGCCACCAGGACCTCGACAGCTACAGAAGAGGTGCTAAAGCCCCGGAACTCAGCCCATCCAATTTTCCTCCCCACAGGCCAAAGGGGAAGGCAAAGATCAAATCACTGAAGCAGAAACAAGTGATGTTTCTTCACCTGCAGCTGTGGAAAACAGGGATACAAATTCAGGACAGGCCCTCTGGCTCAGCAGGCTTCCCTGGCTAAAGAATGCCATAGTGAATGCCACGATGTCGCAGAGAATTAATTTCTACTTGAGTTCCAAAATAACGACACAGGTTTAAACAAAGGCTCAATAAACAGATGTTCCTGTTCCAATCAAGTGGGCTGAAAACCTGGTTTTACTCAGCAGGTTGCACAAGGCCCACTGTGACAATCAGACAAGTCATCCATCCATCCACCCACCCACCCACGCGTGGTATTAGCCTGTCTCCATGGATGGATTGAGCGGCAAAGCAAGAGGGAAAAGGAATTTCAGTAGGTGATTTAATCTCCTACCTGCATGTTTGTGAGGATGCTGGAGACTTCGCTGGCCCTGGGAGCTGTTTCCTTGTTGTAAGAAAAGGGCTGCGCCTTTCACCATGAAAAAGCTCTCACTCAGGCTGGAAGACAAAGGACAGAGGAAGTCAACTGAAAGGAAACAGCAGCAAAAACGTGTGCCCAGGTCTGTGTGCCCAGGGAAGGAAGGGCTTCTCACTAAAACATAGCAGGATTTTGCCACAAGAAGCTGTTCCCAAAATTTGATCCTGCCACTTGCACAGGATCGCTCCAGGATTATTCACGTGCCACTTTCCACCAACATTTTATTACTTGGCCATTGCAGGAGATACTTCCAGCCATCGTGGGCTGGAAAATTATCATTTGCTTATCGAGTTCTGCAACTTAAAAGCAGCAGAGGCTAAGACTTTTTACAGGCTTAGACCTGTAAAATGACTTCAGACGGGGTTCATAGCAAATCAATTCCTACTGATTTCAGTTCCTGAGATTTCTTTGGAATGCAAAAACAAGAACGTGCAACCAGAAACTGTCTGTGGATTTAAAGAGGAAGGGAGGGCAGATGAAACCTGCCCATCACAAGAGAAAGGAAACTGCCCTGAAACCTCAGGGGAAAAAGCAACCGACACAATAGCAAAGACTTTGCTCTGGTGAGATAGAACTGTCCTGGAAAATGCTACTGATAGGAAGGCAGGTCGCTGTATGTGCAGATACATAACAATATTTCCACAGAGTCAAAATGACACACAGGCCCCAGAACGTAACTGAAGAGAAAGCTGAAGAAAATCAGTAGTTACAGTAAGCACCAGCCTAATCACATAGTACCATAACGCACTCGCAAGCGTTTCAGAAATAGCTTCGGCCCTAAGTGGTAAAGTTAGAATTTCCCACAAGGCTGAAAATCAACATCTACTAAGCTACCTTTTACTTGCCCCAGTAACTGCTTACACTGCATTTCTTACACCCCTCAAAACATCACAAGAGACATTCCTTGTTACAAAGCCCAATTTTCTGCCACTCTACGCTTCCAAACATAGATCATCATTAATTACTGTCTGCTATCTGCTAAATATAAATGCTCCATTACAAGACTGAGCTACATGGGAGTTACTTATGCTCCAGAGAATGATCCCACAGGAGTTACTATTCCCAGCGCTCGTCTATTCTGTATTTTATCTGGGATCTTTGCCTTCGGGCAGAAGTGAGCACTAAGGCTCCATTCTACCGTGGTCTTTTTTGCAACAATAGACATAAATCGCAGGTCTTTGCAGCTTCTGGTGCACATTCAGCTTTTCCCTTCCCTGAAAACACAACCAAGGCTTGCAGGCAAAGCTCCCTCATTTTTCAACTGAATCTTCAAGGTGCAAAATCTCCAGAAAAATCCGAATCAGGTTTAAATTCGAGATTTCAGCCGTTCTTAAAAAGTGAACTAAAATTTTCACCTAAATTCCAGGCTCTGCAACTCATATATCAGATCAATTAAACACCAGCAGGCTGGCTGCACTCTAATTAAAGCAAGCTTTTCTCCGTTTACGCTCCCACGGTATTCCAGCACTCACCACTCACTCCAGTAACAAGTTGTGTCTGAACGTGAGCCGTGCAGAGCTCCCCCGTGATCCGAAACATGGGCTCTGCTCTGCCTGGCACACACTGCAAACGGGAATTTGCTTCATTCTATAAGTAAACCAGGAAGAGCCTTGTTTCCTTCTCGCACCAGATCCCGCAGGAAAGCGTTAAAAAAGGCCAGAAGTCGCACAAAAGCAGCGACAACCAACACAACGTATAGGATATTCAGTGAGATACCAGCTTCACACACATCTGTTTTTATAGCAAGAGGAAGGGAATGGTTAGATAATGCACAAGGAGATAATTCACAGTACTCACGTCCCAACAATTTTGGGAAATGTTTCTTTGAGAAAGGGAAAAAAATGTCCCAAGGGATATTATCCCTAATAAAGTACAGGGGGTTTCTACAGCAGGAAAAACCTTGGAAGAGAGAGAACTCATTCCCCAAAGCATTGGGAACTCCTGCTCTGATGGTTCTCTCGCCTGAGGCTCTCTTTTACAGTCAGGAAATATTTTACAATAAAGCCAAATATTCCCAGTTGCAGGCAAACGAGAAAGCTGCGCTGCAGGAGCAGAAAGCGACTGCAGGAAAAGGACAACCCACATTGCAAAATTTTTGTAACCGTGCATTTGTCTGCATGGAAATGAACCCAAAAAGCCAAAGAACCTGTTGAGAGCAAGATTTCTCTCTCTTTTTTTTTTTTTTTCATTTAAACGTTTGTTTCCTAAACTGCACGCTAACCTTACAAAGCACAGCTTGGCACCAGTCAGACTGCCCAGCTCTCCCCGATTTCCACAGGAGCTCCCGTTTCCGTACAGCCAGCGTGGGGCTGTACGGAGGTAACGCATCCAAGCGCCTCGCTGCAAAAAAAAAAGCTGTTTTACAGCACACTGAAATGGAGATGTTACCCGGCACTGTCCCTTATCTCCGCTCGAGGAACACTCTGTGCTCTCGGTCACTTCACACAACCGCTAACAAAATAAAAGGAAGAAAAAGGCAAGGCGCAATATTCCAACCCAGTTTTAAAAAACCCTTTTAAATCCTGCAGTTCCAGTAAACAAAACTCCAGCTTTTTTTTTTTTTTAAAAATCTCCTAAAGAACAGAAAAATCCAATCATTACAGAACATCCCCAACTTTTGACCCTCAGCAGCAGTGATAAATGCCCTAGTAAGCAGCATTTGTTAGCAGCATAAAAACGAGTGGCTTATACATACTAATTTGGACTGGTTTTCTTTGAACAGCAGAAGCATTGTGCTGGCCCAAGAGTCAGACAGAAGTCAGTAAATTCAAAAAGATTCATAACTAGCTGTAAAACTCACATCCTTTTGCTTCTAAACCCATAAAAAAAAGAAAAGAAAAGAAGGAAAAGAAAAGGTTGACCGTATATTCTGTGCTGAGCAGAGGAATCGCGTCTGTTGATGCTACCCAGGAACTGGATGACTTTTACAGAACACTGTGTCTTCCACTGATATCCTGGCTTGAAAAAGCACTTGTCCTAACATATCCTGATGAAAGAGGGCCATTCAAGAGGGGGAAAAAAAAACCCACAACAAAACAGCTGAGGCTCGTCTAATCATTTCCCTCCTCCAGACTTGTTTGTTTGTTTGCTTCCTCCCGAATGCTCCGAAGGCAACGCAGCGCCCATCGGCAAAGCAGCCCTTCGCTGTGCAAAGTCCGTGTTCCCTGGGACAGGAGGAGACAAAAAGCGTCGTATCCACCAAGGCCTGTTTGTTCCTTTACAATTAAAAGCCTGCAATGCCACCGCTGTCATATAGATAGGACACAGGCCATCAAATTAAAATACTTCTTCACTTACTGTACAGCTACCGCAGTTTGATTTGTTCTTTTTTCCAGAGTGAACTTTGAGTTACTGAGCTCCTGCTGAACAAGAAGGTCTTTCAGGTGGTTTGGTATTTATTTGTTAGCAACTGGCTATAATGACATTCACTGAAGACTTGTTTCTTACAGACCCCTGAATAATTCCTTCTTCTAGGCATAAAACATAACCACACGCCCACGTTTCATCAGTACCACCAGCCAAACCAGGGGGAGAAGCAGCTTTCTGTTCCATTTTCACCCAGCCCGACTGGCACGGACACCAGAAACCACCCATTCCCTGGATGCCCTTCCAGGAATCCTGACCAGCACAGCTACTTCACAGGAGTCACTTCAGGCTCTCAAATAAATGCTGGGATGAGTTTTTTCCCAGCCCCAGGACCCTGGTGCTCCAGCAGAGCTGCAGACCAGTCTTCCCTTCCACTCCATAACCTCAGCTTACCAAACTAACGGCATTAACCCCCTAAGGGTGGCAAAAACCTCCTTGGGAAATACCAAGAGTGTCAGCAGGAGGGTACAGCAGGGGATGGCACCCAGGGGCTGGCAAGGACAGGGTGCTTAATGACCACAGCACTGCTGAGAGCAGGCTCCAGCGTCTCTGGCTTCACTGTCCCTCACTCCATCCGCTGGCTCCGTGCTGCTCCACTTGAAAAGGAAATATTTCTTCCCCTTTGGGAAAGCTCCAGAACAGCATGGCTGCAACACACATCAATTACATTTCAAGTTGCTCAAGAACACAATAGGGAGTGTCTTTTAATCATTACAAAATGCCGTGTCCCCCCCTTGGGTCCACAAATGCCAATAAGCAATCTGTTAAAAATACTGGGTTTCAGAACAAGAGTTGCTCGCGTTACTGGACAGACAGACAGACAAAGCTGGGAGTCAGCTGCAGTCACAGAAAACTTTTGCCTAAGCTGCTTGCTTTGCTCAGGCTGTGGTGTGTCCCAGGAAGAAGCCTCATATGCCTTGGGTACTCAAGTTCCCTGTTTTAATGTGAAACCTCACATAAGACATAATCATCCTGCAGGATACAAGAAAACACTCTATTAATATATCTTAGAGCCACAGAACTCATCTCAAATATCTGTCAGCAGAGAGAAAAGCACTTTCCCTGGGAAGGCACAGCCAAGCCCGAGGCTGATTCAGCAGTCTCTAACTAGTCTTAGAATTAAAAAAATAGTATGCAATTAAAAGAGGCAAAACATGGAAAGACGAGAGCGTGCATCTGGCCGGGTATCCCTGCTGCTCCTAAAGCTGCTGCAGGATCACTGGGTGCACAGGATGCCTGAGGAACCTGACTTACCTCCACACCTGCAACCACCCTTGGTATTTCTGAGGCCGTAATGAACTTGGTACCTCTGTGTCTGCGGGTGATCACAGCCCAGAAGCCCCTTCAGTGCAAGTGCTGTTCAGATCTGCTCACCCACAGCTCTGCTCTTAGTGCTGAGCTCACAGAGTGAACACCCGGGCACTGGATGTCCTCAGGAGCAGCCCAGCACCACCAGAGGACCAAGGCACATGCACCTGATGGGTACCAAAGCTTGCTTCAGCCGACCTTTGGAGCTCACCTCTGCCTGGTCATGACACTGAAGTCAAATCCTCTTCCAAAGGGATAATATTCCAGGTATCTTCTCCCACCTGAAGTTTTCTCTCTTTCTATTTAACCTTTCTTCTCAAGCAGCTCCCCCTCTGTTGTGCTGTCCTGTGCTCGTGCAGCTCAGGTGCAGAGCTCTATGTCCCAGCAAAACTCCGCAACGAAGCCTTGCCCAGACACAGGGCCACCATCATGCTCTCCGGGCACTAAATCTCTGTCAAATTAAGTTTCTTAATTTCCCCCCTCATTAATGGAACAAAACGTATGCATGGTGCAGGGGCAGAGAAGGTCATCTATCCATCAAGGCTGAGCCAGAGCACCCGGGGGACAGCGGTGGCCTCTGGGCTCATCTGAGAGCAGACTGGAGCCTTGGGGCAGGAACCCCCCCTCATCCCAGCATCCATCAACCCTTGTCCTGCCCTTCCTACCCACTGTGTGCAGACCTCTCCCCGGGCCCAGAGGAGCTGCCCTCCTGCAACCAGGTCCATGTTTTAGCAATATTTGCTTCTCTCAAAACTGCCCACAATTTTACAAAGGTCTGAAAATGGTAGTGCCTCTTGGTTCCTTCAGTTTTATGGCATCTTCTGCTCCAAAACCTTCCAAACTGATACAGTGAGGAAAAAACAGGCCTCCCAAGCACCACAAAAATTAAACACACTTCCCTTTTCCACAGCCCCTTTGATAAGGAGGAAGACAACTGATTTTTCCCCCCTCATTTTCTGCTCAGTCTGGGAAAAACCCAGCCATCTCAAGGCAATTAAGTGAGAAAATGAAACAAGGCAGCCCTGGAGAGGGGCCCCTCACCAGTGCACGTTCCCGGCGCAGTGCCACAGCTTGGGGACCGAGCCGGTCCCCTTGGATGCTCCTGCAGCCCAGCCAGGCCCTGAACGTGCCAGAGGGTGGAATTTAGGAGCAGCCAGCCAGAGGGCCATCACGGAGTCACACCCAAACAGCAACATAAACTAAACTGGAAACCAGCACATCAAACAGAAAGGAAGATGTGGGGAGAGACAGAGCAGGAAGACGAGGCGGCAGCTGCGTGGCCCCGGCTTCCCAAGCCCAGCCGACAATTAAAAGCCCGCTGGCTGCTTGCTTTGGCTTGATAGAAGGCACATCAGATAACACTTCCTGAGCAAGAAAGGGGCCTTCGGAAGGGGTCTGAGCAACACAAAACAGCGCCAGGGAAAAATGAACTTCAAAGCTGCTCGCTCGCGTGCTACTGCACAACCTGAAAAACAGAAGTGGGAGCCTTGAACAGCAGCATAAGGTCGTTTCTCAAGCTTTTTTTTTTTTTTTTAAAAATAAAAAAGTAATTTGTGTGTTTCCAAGTGGTCTTTGCTCTGTGTCACACACCAGTCACACAGAGTCCAGTGCCATGGGAAGATTAAATGAAATATTAAGGAGTCACCTTTACAAATATAGCTGAGAATGTGGCCACGACCACCCCTGCTGAACTCCACGCGGAGCGGGCTGCCGTGCAAGGGCAGGAGGGACAAGCAGAGACCAGGAAAGACCCAGTTTCAATATGTGCAATGCTGTTTTAAAAGAAAATACTATTGCATACACATGTAAACTTTGTGTTGTGCTGATAAACTGACCTGGGATGAGAACTGCAGGTGCCCAACACACCTGCTGAAGTCGGTGAGAGCTGCCAGCATCGCTTGAACTGCGGTGTCTACCTCTGCTGAGATCTCTGCGATGCATCTCAAGAGGAGGCAACTCCCTTCAGGGCAACTTTTAGAAACATTTGCCTTCGGAAATACTATTTTATTACAAAAAAAAAAATAAGGAGCAGCTTTGATGGGCTACAAAAAGTCATCGCTTTTCAGACTTCCTGAGCTGAAAACAAGTCACCGCAAGAAGAAACCCAGAACGTTAAGCTGTGAACCGCGGCAAGGTCTGACGTTGCTTCAGACACGGGGAGAACATCTCCCCCTCTGCAGAGGCAGCCAGGGCACCATCAGCCAACTGCAAAAAGCTGATCGCAAGGGGGTCATGGAGCAGCCTCCGCTAAAGGTGGGGAGTCTTATAATGCCTCCCCACAGGGGTAAGCATCTCCCCATCTATTTCAAAGGAGAACGAGACGGGTCGGTCAGGCAGGAGGACCCGGCAGGCTTCGCTCTCGTGTTTTTAGCAGCGCAGCAACAAAAGGGGAGTCTGAGCATGTATTGTTCAGCTGAAAGGCGTGGGCCACATCCCCAGCCCAAGAATGCTAAGAAGGGCTGGAGACACTGCGGGCCATTCACAGCCCCAGATACAAGCGCTCCTCGAGCACAAAGAGGAAAAAGAAAAAAAATGAAATCCATCATGAAGCCCACAAAAGCTAATTTCCTAACATAAATAGACTGCTGATGATGTGCCTCCAGCCTGCTCCTGCACACCGGGGGTGAGCGATGCATCGGGCTTGGGCAGCGATTGCCCCAGCTCCGCATGGAGCCGAACCAGGACAGTGCTGTGTTCCCCCACGGCAGGGCATGACACCCAGGAGCAGCTCGGATAAACCACCCAAGAGAAAGGGTAGGAAGAGGGAAGGGAACAAATTAGCAGGGTCATCCCTTGTTCCAGCACGGCTTGTGCAAAATAAGTGAGCAGAACGGCTCCCAAATGGCCAGGAAAGAGAAAATTCTAGGAATCCCGAGTACTCAGATGATGAAAAGCCAAATAAAATAAGAGATTGTTTCACAAGGAAAAAGAAATCCTTTTTGCTCATCCCATTAATCGCAGAGTTCAAAAAGGCACGAGGCTGCTCACAGCATCCCCCAGCCACGCGATGTGCTTGGAACTAACGGGTTGAAATGCATTTCTCAGATTCCCACCAAAACATGATGTCATTTTTGTGATAGCCACTATCCCGGGAGGCAGGGGCCAAATCTCCTCCAAACCTCAGCCTGCACAACTGCCCATTTAAGAGGGCTGTATAGAGAGGCATATACACAGGTCCCAGTATTAGCAACACCACCTTTCCCAGCCTAGCGCACCCTCTGCCAGGCAGCATCCTGGTGGTCCGAGGGAAGCCAGCTCTTCCCAAAACACTGGCTCATTTCTTCCCCTGCACTAAAAGCCCCCAAAGATACCCTGTATTTTAACACGTCACTTTCTGGGATGTTGTCGTTGCACTGTTATTGCCATAGCTCTTCCGTGACTGCAGGCAGGGAGGAGGACAGACCACAAGCCCAAGGAGTGCCAGAGAGGTGTCCTGGCACCATGGTCCATGCTTTAGGAGAGGTGGGATGACGCTGGCCCCCATGGATCCTGCCATGGAGGGCACGTTAAAGGCAGAGCCTCCCACCCGCGCTCCCGGGCAGGAGCCAATCCCTCTCCCGTCCTCCTCCCCAGCCGAGCTGTCGGCACATGGGCCGATCCTCCTGCATTCCTCCCATCAGCTCATTGTTTTAATCCTTTAAACTATTTTATTAAGTCACCCCACTTCACCCACTCAGCGGTGTCTCCCGGAGACAGGCCAGAGAAACAAGTGGAAACTCTCCGGCGGCGCCATCGAGAAAGAAAAGGAAGGTGAAGAATAGTTTCAAAGGATGAAGAAAGCAGCTTCCAAGCGGCGTGTGCGAAGGTTGGCCGGGACACAGACAAGGGCATAGGAAGCACGACCGAGAAGCCTACAGGCAGCGGTGGCACAGCAACCCGAAAAAACAGCTGAGCTGCTGGGTTTCAGAACGACTCCAAAAAAGGCAGCAGAGACCAGGGAGTACTTGACACATTGGTAAGGCGGAAAAATAAAATAAACCAAATCTAGACGGATCACACGGGGTGAAAGCAGAGCGAGAGAAGTTCTAGCTCAACCCCAACACCCCCTCTAGTGTTTAGTCAGACCACAGCCTGTCTTCCCAGCTCCCCCGAGGGCAGGCAGCCAGCGCACCCCAGCAACCAACGTCATCTGCCTGGACTTATGCAAAGCATTTGACACTGTCCTGCACGACATACTGGTCTCAAAATTAGAAAGTCATGGATTCGATGATGGACCACTCGGTGGATAAGGAATTGGCTGAACGGCCGCACTCAAAGGGTTGTGGTCAACGGCTCAATGTCCAAGTGGTGGCCAGTAACGAGTGGTGTTCCTCAGGGGTCGGTACTGGGACCAGTAGTATTTAACATCTTTGTCGGTGACATGGACAGTGGGATAGACTGCACCCTCAGCAAGTTTGCTGATGACACCAAGCTC
>JAOTQQ010000005.1:29445339-29552728 GCA_026546715.1 Gallinago undulata
GATGTGGCAATCCCAGGCACAAATACAGGTTGGGCAGAGAATGGCTGGAGAACAGCCCTGAGGAGAAGGACTTGGGGGTGCTGGTGGATGAGAAGCTCTGGTGGGAGGGGTCCCTGCCCAGGGCAGGGGGTTGGAACTCGATCTTTAAGGTCCCTTCCAACTCAAACGATTCTATGGTTCTATAAATTAGGAGACCGCCAGCCAGGGCCAAAGCTACCTCAAGACAGAAAAGCGTCAGTAAAAACCTCAGATCATCCTTCTTTTTCCGCCCTTCTGCTCCAAACCCAGCTTTTACAAGAAGAATCAGTGCAAGAGAGAAGCAGATAGCTGTAAGTCCAAGAAGTTTTACAGAGCTGGAAGGGAGATGCCCACACGCAGACACGCTGTGAGCAGCCCCACAGGCAGCGGTCTCCGCAGGGATGTGAGTGTTGGACACGGCTGTTTGGATGGCAGACAGGGCAAACAAGCAACCTGGCAGCTCTCTGAAAAATCTGAAAGGGACATTTTGTCCCGTTCCCTTCGCTTCTGGATGCCTTGGCCCCCGATGCTAAGCCCCAGAGGATTTTCTGCCCAGCGGCCAGCGGCACACAGCCACAGATCGCCCAGAAGCTGCCTTCACAAGCAATTCCTGCAGCAAGGATTTCTTCAAGAAACATAGGTGTGGTTTTGGCAGGTTTGTCAGTTTGGAAAATCCCTCTGCATGGGTTCTCTGCGCTGGTGAGATGAGCATCATTGGGCACAGGGTCCAGGTCCTACAAGAGATGTTACCTCAGTACTGGGACTTTGGGGAGAGTCTGGTGCCATGGGAAATACCTTGGCTGTGAGACACCGGCTGCTCTGCAGATGTGGCTTCTATTCCTGCTCCTGTCCCAGCAAGGACACGGGGAAATCTACCTCTCTTGGAGCAGTAGATAAAACCTTTGCGTTGCCTGCAAGAGGAAGATGTCTATGCCCACCAGCAGCTCCAGCAAAGCCGTTACCAATTCTAGTTCTACAGGGAGCTGAAGCAGATCTGTCTTGGGCTGCACAAGCTCATCACTTGACTAAAACTTTTACAAACAGAAGGCAAACTCTGCAGAGAAGAGTTCTTCTCACCCTAGATAAATCTAAACAACTAACAGATGCAGTCTGCATGCTAATCTACTTGAGGCTGGCCTTATTCTGCTTTCTATTTTTTTTTGTGTAGCAGCAGAGTGATTTTGCATCAGGGACTCAAACGCGGCAGAGAGATGCGTAAACGTTTGGGAAACAAAAAAACTCAGCGCTCTCTTGGTTAAATGTAAAGCCATGCCCATGAAGGTGTTCTGTCCATTTCACGTTCTCCAAGAACAACTCAACTGCACTTGTCAGGCAGACCACAGCTCTGATTTGTATGAGAAATCCCTGACTCACAGATCTTGGCAACTGATTATCAAAGATTAAGGTATTTAGAAATCAAGAGGCATTTGGAACCAAAATATTTTTTTGACCCGGCTCTTTAACACCTAAATAAACAGTAACCACACTGGCCTTCTTCAGAAAAAGAAATGTTGAGTGCAAAGCCAGTACCTTTGATAACGGAGCCAGATACATTCCGAAAAGTGTCTGATCACCACATCTTCAAACTGGCAGGTCTCCTGCTGTTGCTCTACCTACAGCCAAGTAAACTCCTCATGTTGCTCAACTTCAAGTTAGCAACAGTTTCCTGGAAAGGCCAGATCTTAAATAAATGTCAAATAAGTGCATGCTTCCTCGGCTCCATGGTCTTTGATCGCCCCCACACAACCCGCCACAAAATGTAAAGGCCTAATTATATCTCCATTGGCTTCCATGGCCACACCTCCGGGCCAGAAAGTTACCGAGGGTCACGAGCCTGTGAATTTGCCTCCCCATTGTATGGAGCACGCTAAGGCAGGATGCTGCAGCCTTGCCAGGATGTGATTCAGCGTCCTGTTTTGAACAGTTAATAAAGTCAGCAACTTCTGCCCCAAGATCTCCCACCAAATAACTGGGAGACAATAAATATTGCAGCAAGCGGGACTTGTCAAGTGTGTAACGAGCCACGCTGTCCCCACAAATAAATCCTCAAGACAGCTGCCCCCACGTACCCCCAGCCCCGTGCACCTTCCCAGTACCATAAGCCAAAGCTGCAGATAGAAGCCATTCACTCAATGCTGCCCCCAGCAAAACGCACTCATAAATCCCTAGAAAATTTAAAAATCAAGGTGTTAATAAATAATTTTGGTGCATTAAAATATAATACACAATAAAATACAACAAATATCCCCAGCTGTGGTGGGCACTCATTGTGGTGCAGGAGAGCAATGCAGAGCAAACACGTGGCTGCACGGAGAAGAGCCTGAACGATGGACTGGAGCTGCAGTCGCTCTTCCAGTTTCCATACTGGAGAGGCCAGATGTAGCACCAGCAAGGAATCTGGTTTATTACAGTGATTTTAACCAAACAGCCTCCTCATAACGAGTCCTCTGCTGCGTGCCAGCCAGGATGATGCTCTGTGAAGCATTTGTCTCTTGCTGATTACCGAGCTGCAAAGGGAGTTTCCATCAACCTGAGGGCTCCACCTAATTCCTGCAGCGAAGGCAAAACCAAGTCAAACCAATGCCCAGTGTAATTCCAGTGCCTTCAAAGGGGAAAATTACTTCTTTAAACTACAACAAAAAAGCAGTCACTAAAGGAACTGTAGAGCTGGTTATCAAACCAGTGTGGCGGAGTGTGTTCGTTCCCAACCAGGTAATCATGCAAAACACAAAGGTAAGTGAGATGGAAAGCAAGGGGGATGTGGTGCCTTCTACCCATCACAAACAGCCACCGGTTCCTCAGAGCTCAAAAGCCCTATGACTCTTACAGCTGAAAGGTTTTAATGCTGAATAAAACCGAACAGATCTAATACTTTCCTCTGAGTGTTTCAGAAAATGAGCTAATAGTCATCTGCCGGGCTGCAGATGGGAGAAGGGGGCTTGGGAACAGTAAGTAACTTGGCAAGGTACACAAGATGCTATCAGCAAAGAGAGGAAGATTCCCAGTCTCCTCTTCTTCTTCTACCACTTCTCTGGTCAGCAGGACAGTGGATGCTCCAGGCAGCATTCTCAGTGCAGGGTCTCCACTTCGCTGTGCAGGATGGAGGGGCAGCAGAGCAGCCTATGCCACTAAAAGACTCTACAAATCTACACAAACCAAATACTGAAAGCCTCCACCTCCCACAGCTGCTCTTGCAAGCTCTTAAAACTGGGTTTAGTGGTGTCAAGCAAGAAAAGTTCTTTCCAGAATAATTTTCAAGCTTGATCAGAGGTGGGAGAAAACTAACTCCCAGGCCCTTCTGCAGCAGCTGAACCTCCATCTCTGCTCCAGAAGGTGCCCAAAAACCACTCCCCTGGCCTTGTTTCTGACTGCATTCGGATTGCGACTGAAAAGCCAATAACGGCAAAGATTACAGAATGACTGGCTAAACAAACTTACTTGTCTTTGTAATTAAACCCAGTGATTATCTTGCTGTGTTTTCCAATCGCATCTGAGAAACAGCCAACACTCACAACACGACTGGCTTTGTAAAATTTCTCCTTCGACTCGGGGCTAGAGCCAACCAAGGGTGAGTGGTGGAAGTCAATCGGGTCGCACCAAAAAGCAGAGCAGGAGAAACTGCACATACCCTGTTCTCCCCGAGCACCCTGCTCGGTCTCCCCCGTGCTCGATGGCATCTTCTCTGGGGTTGCTCTGCGATAAGGTGGCCGGCACCATGCACACAGGGCTGGTGTTGAACTCAGCAGATCCTGATCTCGTAAAACTTAAGGTTGTGCTTTACTCTAAGCGAACACACACTCCCCATGGACCTGACGGAACCACGCCAGCAGTTTTATTAAGATTTGGGTGAGATGTCTCAAGATCTCCTGTGATGCACTGTATCATTAGGGGGGAAAAAAAAGAAAAGAAGGGATCAAGCCACAACATCCCATGGTTGATCGGCATTTGAGAAGGAAGATTTCAGCAGACACAGATAATGCAGAGAATCAGATGTGGAAGCTTTTGTCTGCACCAGCTGGGCTAAACCCGACTGGGCTGTTAGATCTGAGGTTTTGCTCTTACTTTTATTTCTGCTGTGAATCTCTACCCACTGGGGAGCAAAACAGCCTCTTGGCTGGCTGCTGGAAACAGCTTGGATGTCACCTGATCAAGGCTTCTGCAAAATTTTTGGGAAGTGAGAGAAAAGGAAGATTTTAAAGCACATTCAAGTCTAAGAAAACACAGATAACAGTATCTTTGAAAGAAAAACTGAACCTAGAATGTGTCCCCTCAGTCTATTTTAGGGTAGAAGCCGTTGCAGGGAGAAAAGAAAGAAAAAGCATTTCAGAATGGCAGAAACTTTAAGGAAGGTCTGCTGCTCTTAGACCAGAGAGCAAAAAGACATGCGGCCGGTCATAAAACCATGAGACAGACCCATTCCTCAAAGAAAAAAACTCAGATAGCTCATACAACCAGATCCAACTATGCAGTCTTGAATGAAAATCCTGCAATCTTTTTGGAATAAATGAAAATAATCTGTTCAGCAAGTGGATGAGTAAGTTGGTAAATTGTACCATAAATATGTACTAGCACATTCATCCCGTACCGATGAAACGCAGTTGGAGCTGGCAGCAAAATGGGGTCTTGTTTCCAACAACCCTTCCTTTTTCAAGCCATTAGAACCTTGGAGGTCTGCAAAGTCAGGCACTGGACTGCCGACCCCTGCACTCAGGGTACATGTGACAAAGTACAGCTGTCACCTAAGTCTCCACCAAGGCTAGACTGGGATTTAAAGATTCACAAATATCATCACAGCCAGTTCCTGTGATTTTTTTTTTTTTTTCTCCAAAGGAGACCTGAACTCCTCAGTTGGAGAAGTAGCACAATGAAGTTGAACAATTCTGCCACCCCATGGGCATTGGGTAAAGTCTCAGGGAATCGATCCAGAGCAGCTGGTGGCAGGAAGGGGATGGGATCTACCCACCTCACCGTGAGAGGGGCTTCATTTGTCATCTATGCTGAGTCCACAGTAGGCCCACACATTTTCTTCAGTCCTTGGCAGTGTTTTCCCCTGAGGCTCTGCACAAGAGTCATCCTAGTCTCAAGGTCTATCCAGTGATTTAATTAGCAGATTCTTATCCTGAAAATCATATACAGAGGAGCAGCCCCAAGGAGATCCGAGAGGAAGCTCTTGGGATCTCGATATCTAAAGTCAGCATTTTTCAACGGCCAGCAGAAAAGCAGCAGTCTTTAAGCCCAGTCTCATGACACCTACCCCCACGGTTGCTCTGGGGAATGATGGATGCACATGGCTAACCTGCAAAAATGCCAGACAGACCAAAGGTAGCCACTAAACCAATGATCTCCCAACGATTTATCTGTACATCATCATTGAGTTCATTTGTAATAAAGAGGGATAAAGCCATATTTTCTCTTTCAGCACAAGAACCATGTACACAAAAGAAAAGTCTATCATACTGCTTGCATAAGTGTTACTATTTAACACAATGTTGGAAAAAGCAAAAGAATTAAGATGCATTGCTAGTTGTGACTTCAGCAGGTTCCTGCTCGAGCCTTGAGTTGTACAATAAGCCCACAACCAAGCTGGGAGCAAAAGCAAAAATCCTGAATTTTACCTTAACTGATACCAAATGCATTTTCCAGAAAATAAGCTGATGAATGACATTACAGACTGCCATTAAATGCCTCTCCACAGGAAACCACAGAGCAACCAAACATACACTTCTGACCCATGTGCATGCAAGCAGGACAGCTACCGAATGCCAGTCTTCCCAACTTGGGCTGCAGCCATGACAAATCACCCCCGGGACACAGAAACAGCAAGTCCTGACACTTTCCTACTCTGTAAAGAAGCAACTTTGCTTTTCTGCTGCCTTCACTTGCAGGCTAAAGATGGTCTATATCCCAAAATCCTCTTGCTGCTCCCAAAACCACAAGGGTAACCAGACTTCAAACCACTTCCACTTTGTCCTAGTCTCAAGTCCATCAGACTGCAACAGAAAACCTGCTGCCACCAGTGTCCCAGTTTTATACCTCTGCAACTGTAAGCCTCAAAGCATAAAATGGGATGGAAACAAGATCGATCCCCAAGCAGCAGCAAGAGTGGCTTTGCTTTTACCTGAAACCAGGATGAGTAAAGTAGGAAGCAGGAACAAGGAGAGGTGACTGAGCCTGCTGAACCACCGTTGTGTTTTTACACTTTCTCCCTTGGATTGAGGTTTACAGGTTGGAAGGTAAGAATTGTCTGCAACAGCTGGGTTTGGAGTGAACAATCCACATAATTACTCAGAGCCCCATTAGGTCAGGATCCCACCAAACCAGTGCTATCATTACCACTTCTGACCTCTGCACAACATCAGCGAGAAAAGCCTTCCTCTTCTCCAGAAGGATATCTCAGCCCTTTCCTCCCCCCCCCATGAAAAAAGCAGCTCTGCACAACCCCAATATCAAAGGAGTCAAATTCCCAATGGTTAATACCCAGGAAGGAGCAGAGCTCTCCCTTACCCACCCTTGGAGCATCCCCCTGCTTCCCATCCCACAGCCCCAGCCTCAGAGAGCAGCAGCAGAGACAGAGATACCACGATAACAGTTAAGTGCCATGGCCAGAGCTGATAAGCAATTTTCCAGTTTCTTCCCAGCAGGGAAAAAAAACCCCACAAGCCCTCTTTTATGCTTTCAGTTCATTAAGTGTTCATCTCAAAACTAAATTGATAAGGGAGAGAGCATGCCCAGTGCTTAGCTCTCTGCAGACCAGTCAATGACACACACTGGAGGCTGGAGTCCTGTGCAGGATTGGGACTCAGATACAAGGCAGACAATTAACAACAGTGG
The DNA here is from genome assembly GCA_026546715.1 of Gallinago undulata. Lineage (NCBI taxonomy): Eukaryota > Metazoa > Chordata > Aves > Charadriiformes > Scolopacidae > Gallinago > Gallinago undulata. The sequence goes on from JAOTQQ010000005.1 coordinate 29,452,189, forward strand.
AAACGAAGTTTAGAGCCAAAGAGCTCTGCTTACCTCACATTTAATTTACGCTCTTCATCACTGCCAACCTCCAGCTGTGGGGAGAAAAGAAAGATACAGAGAAAGTTACATGCTGCTGGTTTCCATACTACAATTTTACAAAAAACCCAATGTTTTTTAAAGCCATCCCTGCACTAACAGCTTTTGGGTGGTTGTTTTCCACAGGGTTTTTCTTTCCAGTACCAGGGATAAAGGAGACTCCCTGGCCATATATGCCATCAGCACCCAGTGCCGGGTGACAAAGGGGCTCACGGGGATTTTAAAGCTATTAGGTCCTAATCCTGCAAGCTGGTCCTGGAGCGCAGATCGGTTTGAAGATCGGCAACCCCGACGTCACCAGGAGTGCACACACATCACCCCCACCCAGCGCAGGCGTCAGGCCAGAACCTGTCCCGAAGGCTGCTAACGAGCAGCTGGGCACAAATTAATGCTGTCATTCATTCAGGGTGTGCAGCGACAGCACAAGTGCCCTCCAGTGGATACAGCCAAAACTTCCCAGCTGGGACCACCCCAGCCTCCAGCATCCAAATCCCAACCTGGCACCCATGTGCAGCTCCACCGCACACACCGACATGGATCCTCCACCATCTCGCCAACAAGGCCACCCCCACCTGGATGCTGGCAGAAGATGAGTCCAGAGGCTAGGATGATGCCCACCTGGTTATCCAGTCATCAACAAGTCCTATGTCTGCTGCCTTCCCAATAAACACACTGCCTGGATGGTGGGCATGCATTAAAGAGCCACTTTTTCAAGTAAAGACCCCCTGGAAGCAAATGTGGCTGCTCAGGTGACATTACTGGCCCTCACACTTTATTTACTCTCCTAAAAACAGAAGTGTGCTATGTGACTCACGCCTACTTTCCGAGAGAACCATTTTCACATTGATGTACTTTCCAGCCACCCCTTTCAACTTTTCTATTAGCTTCTGGACAAAATCCCATATTAAAGGAAAACAGAGTTGGGGCTAATTGCATCCAGAGCTGATCGGAAAAAAAAAAAAAAAGGCTCTAAGATATTCTCCTCCTTTGGTTCTGCACAAGCAGACAGAAGAAAAAGGGCCAGGAGCATCCTCTCAGAGGGCAATATTGCACCAGGGAGGTGTTTTGGACCCACGAAGCAAAGCAGGGACTTTACAGATTGCCCTGCAATAGGAAAACCTTTGAATTTGGAACACACAAGGCATTACTTGTTTCCAGGTGGTTCTATGAAAGTGGAAAAAAAAAAAGCGAATAATTTTATGTAAAATGTTTGAGCTTGAAGCGCACGTAGGACCTGGGCTGTTCCTCACCTCTCCAAGCTCAGACTCGGGAGGCCCGAGCGCACAGAAGCTGCTCCGTTTACAATCTGCAAGAACCAAGTAATTGCCAGGGAAAAAACAAAAACCCCAAATGTAACCACACGGGCCGGATATCAGAAATAGAGCCATTTGGAGGAAGAGGGATACACAAATCCCATCCAAAATGACTGCAGCCGATGGCGAGAAACATACCATCGCTATTTTTAGTCTGTTTACACAGCGCAGAGCCAGCCCGGCCGGGGCAGCAAGCAGAGCTCTGGGAACACCCTGACCCCCCAGATCCCCTCCCCGAGCCCTGGGAAGGTCTGGCACGTTTTTGGCCTTTGTAAGGTCACCTTCCTGTTTGTTTGGGTCTGTCACGTAGCAACAAGAAGGGGGGGAAACTTTTTTCTTTCTTTTTTGTTTTTAAACAAATCTTGACTGTCAAGTCATGAGGGTCAGCAGCCAAGGCTCGGCAGCAGAACTGGCCCCTGAATCTGCTGCAGGCTCATCTTCTGCAGAAGCTGACTTGCTTTCAAAGTTGACCCTCCCTATATTTTCTTCTAAAAAGCTTCAGTAAAACCAAAACAAAGCATAAGCACCCAGTGAATAGCTTCATGTAAGATGTTCAAGCTTGAAGTGCACTTAGGACCTGCGCTGTTCCTCACCTCTCCAAGTTAAGACTCAGGAAGCTGGAGCACACAGGAGCTGCCCTATTTAAAATCTGCGAGAACCAAGTAATGCCAGGATAAAAAACAAACCCAAGTGCTGGGTTCTTCTGCCTTGTTTTGGTCAGACCATCCCTCTGAGCCACCAGGTTTTATGCTGCCCCATGCAGGGGATGCCATGGACCTGCAGCTGCTCACCAGCACTGTGGATCCCACCACGGCATGGACACCAGCGCTGGGTCCAGGACTCCACCACCCACATCCTCATCCCTCCCCAGGGACCCTGCAGAGCGTGGCCAGGCTGAAGGACCTGGCACGGAGCGGGAGGTGGTGTGGAAGGGAGATGGCAGCAGAGTTAACAAGTGCCAGCAAGTTTGCAAGTGTGTGTGTATGAACGACTCTCTCCTCCTAAGAATTTCCGGCACGCTACGTTAGCACAGCAGCAGGCCTCTCGCAGGCAGCAACATCCATTTTATAAATTCCTTCAGGCCCATGAGTTCAGAGAGGCTGCAGCAGCGTACTCACAATTAGCAAGGACATTTGGTCATCATTTTCCATTAAAAAAATTTCTTCTAATAATTATTCGCATATGCTAAAAGCCCCGAAGAGCTTCAGTTTTCCTTGCAAGATAGATCATGAAAGATGAAAGATCAGGGAGCACAGTGGCAATTTTTTCTTTGAAATTAACTTTGTAGAAGCAACGGGCTAAATTTGGAAAAGGATGGTTTATAGTTCCATGGTATTTCAATGCCAGAAGGGACCATTCACACAGAACGGGAGCTGATGTCTTCTTCTGGGAGCAACCAAAGTACACCTGATCCATGGATGCTGGTGGCAGAAGTGCCCTGCTACAGACGAGGCCAGGCGTTAAGTTTTGGGTCAGCATTTTCGAGGGGGAAAGGGAGAATCGTGTGGTCACTCCACGGAAAAAAACAATAACCAACACAGAGCTCCTACACAATACAGTGTCTAACAGAGGTGGATAGGTGAGAGGCAAAATGCTTTGACTCCTCTCCAACCGCATCAGTTAAATCCAGCCTAATTCCACTGTCTGCAAGAGGGTTACAGCTCATTTACATCTGGGTAGATCAGGTGGCCACTAGGTCTCATTTATGACTCTGCCTAAACTCAGCCCAACAAAACTCCTTCTGCAAAATCCTTGGAAAAGCACAAGCCCTGTCTCCACGTTTCTCAACACATAGTCCAAACACTGGGTCCCTGCAGCTTCAGGAGCCCAAACCACACAGATCCATGGCAAAACAGTCAGCGAAAGGAAAGGATGAGTCACATCTCCAGCAAGGGCTGTGCAAAGGGAACCCCCACGGCCCCTCCGGGAGAGGGAGAACCTGGGAGCCTGGGGCACTGTCCCCCTCCCTCCTCGTTCCTGTAGGGACTGGCTAATCAGGGGAGTCACAGGGACCTGACAGGTGACAAATAGGATTGTTTACCTGGCGGGAGCAGGGACAGAGTGAAGCCAAGGGCAGTGAGCATCAAAGGGAAGAGGTGGGGAGGAGAGGGATGCACAGGGAGGATATGCAGGGAAACACCAGGCCAGCCTTTGCGGGTTACAAAAGAGATGTTAGGAAGAAAAAATGGATGCACAGGGAAGAAGGAAAAGAAATTGGAGGGCGCAGCTGTGTTTGGACAGTGCGTGGGAGCTGCGGTGAGGGAAGACAGAAGAAAAAGGTTGGGCAGAAGCAGGAGATGGGGTTTCTGGGGTACAAGAGTGAAGAAAGGGGTGCGCAGCAGAGCTGGGACACACAGGGTGCCCGTCCCAGCAGGGCAGGGATGCACAGAGCAGAGCATTAAGTGACATGTCCACGATCCCGGAGCAGCAGAGCTGGGAGGGAAGGAGAGGGCAGCAGCATGGTGCAGGCTGCACTGCAGCGAGGAGTGGCAGTGGAGGACAGCATGGCATGGGGACATCACACAGGTACGGAGTGGGACAGGAGCTGCTCCAGCAGCTGTGAACTGACCACAGTGCCTCAGGGAAGGGCTGGCATAAGCTCCCCGTGGGGCAGAAGCTGCAGCAGGCAGGGGGAAAGGCAGCACAGGCTGCAGAGGGACAGAGAAGCATCACAGGGGGTAAAGCAGAGCATCCCTGGGGCAGGAGGTGGTGGCAGCTGTGGGGTGACAGGGAGGGAGCAGTGAAGGGCCAGCAAGCACACCAGCTCCATGGAGACAGGCCCTGCATGCTGCCCGGGGATGCACCTGGTGGAGAAGAGCAGAATGGGCTGCTCCAGGGTTTACTAGCCCAAGGGTTAGTAAAGTGGGGTACAGCCATGGGGGGTAAGGAGGGGACGGCCAGCCTGTGGTGGGGCAGAGCCAGGAGACGGCTGGATGGTCCCCCTGTCTAAAGTACAACACCGGGCCTGACTCAGCCTGGCAGTGTCACGGTGCTGGGGGCTGGCAGGGCTGGGCAGCACCGGGGGGGCTGCAAGGGGAAGGGGATGGGGGGCTGTGAGGGGCCAGGACCATGGCGGCTGTGGGGGGGCCAGGGGGCTGGGGACCATGAGGGGCCACGGCCTGTGAGGGGATGAAGCTGGGGGCTGGCAGATACGGGGGGCGAGGGGGGGAGGCGGGTCTGTGAGGAGCCTGGGGCCGTGAGGGGATGGAGGAGTCATGAGTGGCCTGGGGCCGTGAGGGGATGGGGCCTGGGACCGAGGGGCCGTGAGGTGTTGCGGGGCTGGGGCTGTGAGGGGGCTGGGGCCGTGAGGAGGCCGGGGGCCTGGGGCTGTGAGGGGGCCTGGGGCTGTGAGGGGCCCTGAGGCCGGGCCGCGGCCGATGCGCGGGGCCCAGCCGAGGCGCTGAGGGGCCGCGTCCCGCCCCGCTCCCCCCCGCCGCCGCCGCCGCCGGGGCCTGCTCTGCCCCCCGCGGCCCGGCCCGGCCCGGCTCACCTCGCTGGTGCTGGCCGAGGAGGCGGCGCTGGGGGTCGGCGAGCGCTGCAGCGTGACCAGCGCCATGGCGGCGGCGGTAGCGGTGGTGGCGGCGGCGGCGGGGCCCGGCTACAGCGGCGGCTGCGGGGCGCCGGCCGCCTCCACCGCCCCGGCGGCTGCGCAGCCCGCCCGGCCGCCGCGCCGCGGGGAGGGGCGAGGGCGCTGCGGCGGCGGCGGGGGGCGGCCCCGGGGCGGGGCGGGACGGGGCGGGACCCGGCGGTGTGTCCCCCCGGCCATTCGGCCCCCCCGCGGGCCGCCCCTCCGGCCTCCTAAGCGGGGCCACCCCACCGCACCCCACGGGGGTCCCAGCCTCACCTCACGGGAGAAAGCGGGGGGTCTGGGCCCTCCACACCCGGGGGGGGGGGCACGGTCCCCTTGTCACCCCAAAAAGTGCCGGTGGGGTCTGAGCTTCTTCCCCAAAGCCCCTGCGGGGCACAGCGGGCAGGAGCGTCCTTCAGACCCGGCCGAAGGAAAGTGCGAGGGGTCAGCGGTGCCAAAAGCAAGATGCGGACGAGTAATGGGGTAATTAGCGTAAGAGGCTTTGCTCATTGTATGTAAAGCCCTTAATAATTCAGGCCGTCGTGCGGCTGCCTTTTCCCCCTGCAAAGGGGAGCTGCGCAAAAAAGCACCCAAGGGCTTGGACGACACCTAGCCCAGGGGGTTTCTCCTGGTTTCATCCCTGGGAGGATGCGACCATGGAGCAGCACACATAAGGGACAATCCTCCTCCTTCATGGCATCCAGGGGGGGATCCCAAGATGTGGCATCCGCCAGTGGGAGCCGGCAATGGATGGGGTCGGTCGCTCGCCGGTGCTGCTGCTCCTGCCCGGCGGTGGGAGGCAGGATGGCAGCCCCCGAAACGATTCCCAGGGTTGGAAATGTGTGCAAATGGTGGCAAAGCCATTAAAAGTACCAAAAGCATTAAAGGTACCGGCTGCTTAAACCTAGTGGACCTGTGGAGTTAGTCCCCCTCCCCAGGCTAGCCCCGTTGACATGTCGGGGTAAAGCATCCTTCTGCTCAGGCCACCCTGTGCTTTTCCTCTGTCTTTTGTTGGACTGAATTCCCGTTGCCTGCGGTGGGTCATGCTGCGTGGCTGAAACCTGGAACTCCAGAGATGTGTCTGCAACATGACTCTGCGGGAGATTATAGAATCATGGAATCACGGAATGGTGAGAGTTGGAAGGGACCTTAAAGATCATCGAGTTCCAACCCCCCTGCCCTGGGCAGGGACACCTCCCCTTGAGCAGGTTGCTCAAAAATTAGTTCCCATTTCTTTTATCCTCCTTACCTCTCTCATAAAAGCTTTAGGCACAGTAAAATCCTCAATTGTAGCAACTCTGCTCAAGCAGCACCTGAGCTTCCAGGGCTGCCTCTGCTTCTGGTAATGGTATCCATACTGACAGAAACCTTTTTTTTCAGCCCAGAACCCAAAGTTGCGGGTTTTGTGAAGGGAGAGGCAGCTTAGAAATGGCAGATGAAGACATCTGAGGGGGAAGCTGGGTGGCACAGCTCCTGGGGTCTAGCAGGAGGGAGGCAATGTCGTTTCTCTCTTACCACACAAAAATCAACACCAAAGCGTCCAATTTTCCCGGATTTTGCAGGAAACCAGTGGCTGGGGTGTCCCATCCCCGTGTCCCCATCGGCCAGGACCCGTCATCGGGGCAGCCAACAGTCACCATGGTGACAAGTGCCGATGATGGCGCTTTGCCATGGGCCGTGGTGCCCCCGTTTTCCTTTCAGAGGCGCGACTCCGGGGCCGGCTGCCAGCCATGCATGGGGTCTGGCGTGGGGAACTCCACCTCCTCGGGTCCGGAGCCCAGACTTTGGCCCCGTAGCCCAGGGGCGGGCTGTCATCCCGCTGCCCTTGGCACTTAGACCTTGCACTGCGGGCAGTTTGCTGGGCTGTAAACAAGCCGCCCGGAGAAGGTGGCTCTGTCAAAGTCTCCGAAAACTGCAGCGGCTCCCCTGAGGACCACGCGTTCTGCAGGTAAGCTGGTGAAAAAGGTGTTTCTGTTATTTATTGACTAGCGAGGCAGATGATACCTCCTTGGCTGGTGCTGCAGGGGCAGCCCGGGGTGCATCCCTGGGGCAGAAGCAGCCCCGGTTCCTGCCGGTCCTGGGTTATAAAACCACAGCAGATGGGAAGCAGCGTGGCTCTCCCACTGCCATCGGTGCTTCGCTGACCCGATGACTCATCCCTCCATCCCACCAAATGTCATTTCCCCCCGTGGGGGCTCTTTCACAGCAGAGATGCTGCACTTTACCTTATCCAAATAAAATCGGGGGTTGGAATTTACTCACGCTGCCCAGAACTAGGTCTGGTGTGCTGCTGGTGTCCATCCCCCTACCCACGCACTGGCAGCTGAGCATCCAGGGATGTGACCCAGGCTGAGGTGATCTGAGGAACCCCCAGACCTCCCCAAAATCAGTCTTTGGCTGCTCTCTGCCCAGACGGTGACTACAGAGCTTTTTCCAGGCTGCAAGGCAGGAAAGCTCTGTTGAGAGGGAAGAGCAGGGGACCGAGGGGGGCTGCAGACCCTCTTTGCAGCTGACATTTCCATACAGTGGTTCTCCTAGCCGGGGCTGAGAAAGGTTTGGGGTGGTGGCACAGTTGTCCTCACGTGCAGGCAGTCCTGAGGGCACCAGTGACGTGAGGAGCTGTCCTTGGATTTACCACACCTGGCATTATTCCCTGCAAAACACCTGTTTCCCACTTCCTTTATTCCTGCCCACATCTTTTGTCTCCAGCCCGTGCCAGGGGCTGGGGAGAATTCGGAGCACCCTAGGAGGCTAGGAGCCTGGGCACGGAGGGCTGATGCCATCCCATGGGAGATGGTGCCAGTGGGTGGGTGCACACACTGCTTCAGCGTGGCCGAGGGTAGAGCCAGGGATGCCACCCCGAGCACAAGGGCTGGGAGCAATGGAGAAAGGTTGCCTTGCCACCCTGGCAAGCTGCACACCCCCCCCTCCATGATTTTGGTGCCTGGGCAGCACAGGCTGGTGCTGAAGAGGACCTTGGAGGCTTTAAGGAATGCACACAGAAGGCACCAAGGCGCAGCTCGGCCCCTTCCCTGCAGCCCAGCTCTGCTCCAGCAGCAGAGCCGAGGCCAGGTCAGGTCCCACAGGACCCTCCCTGGTTTCTCCAAGCCCTAGCACTGCCCATCAAGTGTTTCCCCCTCTGCAGAGAACCGGAGCCATGCGTGTGGCCATCATCGGGGCCGGGGTGATCGGCCTCTCCACCGCCCTGTGTATCCATGAGCAGTACCACGGGCTGGTGCCCTCCCTGGAGATGGAGGTCTATGCAGACCGTTACTCGCCCCACACCACCAGCGACGGGGCGGCCGGTTTGTGGCAGCCCTACCTGAGCGACCACGGCAACCTGCAGGAGACGTAAGTGAGGAGGAGGATGATGAGGAGGGGGCTGGCGTCCTGTCCCCATCGGTGTATGAGGGGCTGAGCTCCGTGGGGCTGACAGAGCCACCACTCTCCTGTTTTCATCGCAGGCTCTGGAATAAAGAGACGTTCGATTACCTCCTGGGACACCTGGACTCAGCGGCAGCGAAGGAAATGGGACTTTTCCTCATTTCTGGCTACAACCTGTTCACGCAGCCGGTGCCGGTAAGGAGCAAGTCACAGCCAGGGCTGGGAAGGGCTCCAGCTCGGAGGCTGCCTGGGGGTGGGCAGGGTTGTGCTTCTTCCCAGCCGATGTTCTGAATGCTTTCAAATCCTTCCAAGTTTGTCTTGTGACAGTTTGCTCGGGACTCGGTGTTTTTCTGTGCCCCCAGTGCCATATTGGTATGAAGTAAGGGCTGAGCCCTCTTAGAGCCAGCAGAGCATCGCTGGCCTTGGGGTGGGCTCCTTCGCCTGTGCTCCTTTGGGATGGGCTGTGCAGTGAGGATATGTGTCCCCCCAAGCTTCTGTCCCATGGTGGCACGGTAATTTGTGCTCGTTAATGAGCTGGGACCTTTTTCCCTGTTGCAGGACCCATCTTGGAAGAACATCGTCCTGGGATTCAGGAACTTGACGCCAAAAGAGCTTGAACTCTTCCCTGGTTACAGGTATTTTCCAGTCTGTTTTCCCCCAGGTAGGGCTGGCACCTCTCTGTTGAAGGGCAATGAGGATGAGAAACTGGGGGTGCTGAAGTGGCCTTGCTTCATTACAGCCTCTTCCCTTAAAATAAGTAGGAAACACCCGAAACATACAAAAAAAAAAAGCAGCAGCCCAGCATATAAACCATTCCAGCCCTTTTCTTCCTTCACCAGATATTGTCAAACTAGGAGAAGAAAAAATCAGCAGATGGTGTTTTATGCTGTAAAGGAGGAACAAAATTCTGCATTTATTGTGCGAAGGAGAATTAAGTTGTGGCTGCCCCATCCCTGGAGGGGTTCAAGGCCAGGCTGGATGGGGCTTTGAGCAACCTGGTGTGGTGGGAGGTGTCCCTGCCCAGGGCAGGGGGGTTGGAACTAGATGATCTTTAAAGTCCCTTCCAAATCTAATCATTCTGTGATTCTATGAATTGGGGGCCCGGAGTTGCAGGGAGCACCAGGGCAGGAGGCAGCTGCTCTTGTAAAGCTGCTGTGGGTCCTTACGGCTTCCTCTCCTCGTCTGGTTTCAGCTACGGCTGGTTCAACACGGCGCTGATGCTGGAGTGCAGGAGCTACCTGCCGTGGCTCACCAACAGGTCAGTGGCCGGTGTGGGGGTCCTGCTGCTCCCCCCGATTTCTCTGCCTGGCAGGACGTGGGGTGTGGGTTTTCATCCTGCACATCAGGTGTTGCCTGGGATCCTTCTCTTGTGCCAAGTTGGTGGCCGAGTTTAGGCAGCTCCTTGATGCCCCAGTGGGGTGACAGACTCCTCACTGTAATAGTTGGCCCAGGAGGGTATTTTTGCGTGACAAAAATGAAAGTATTGGGATGCTTCGAGCTGCATCTGAGTACTTCTAGCTATGGGAGTGTTACTCGAGGCTTGGTTTTGTTGTCATTTCCAATGTGGGGTGTGTGCCCTGTCCACAGCAGAAAGTCGGGGCTTAGCAGAACTGCTCACCCTCGGTAGCTCTGGGCCATTAGGGAAACAAGCTAATGACTGGAGACCTTTAGGAACCACTGAGAAGACCGTGGATGTTTATTACAAGGAGCAACAAGCCATTCCACCTCTGGTTATCAATCACCAGCACTAATTTGAATGGTACATTTGCTTTTAATTTGCCAGTAATGAATGAACTCATTCTTCCCAGGTTAACGCAGAGAGGAGTGAAGTTTTTCCATAAGAAGGTTGAATCTTTCCAGGAGGTGAGTGGTGATGTCAAGCTGGGGCAGAGTGGGCATGGCCCCATCCCAGCATGGAGATGCAGCCTCCGGCGGGCACGTGCTGCTCCAGGATCTTCCTTGGCACTGCCAGGACCAGGGAGAGCAGCAGGAGCGTGCCAAGATCTAGGAAATAAATTCAACCAGGGAAGAGAAAGGCTCTTGGGCATCAAGAGGTGGCTGAGAGGGGATGGAGTAGGGCATTCCCGTGCTGAGGAAGCGATGCCCTGCATCCAGCCCGTGTGGTTTGTTCGTTACCAGGCTGTTGGACCGGGTGCTTGGCTTGGCTTCGCTGCAGGAATCTCGTTATCCCCGCGGGCAGCGTCACCGTGTGTGCCCTGCTCACCGTGCCACCCCATCTCTCCTCAGGTGTTTGCCCAGGGCACAGATGTCGTGATAAACTGCACCGGGGTGCGTGCTGGGGAGCTGCAGCCCGACCCGGAGCTACAGCCCGGCCGTGGGCAGGTCATAAAGGTGAGGTGGGCGCAGGGCTCGTGTCCCCCCTCTTTTTTTTCTGGAGGAACCATTTATTAACCGTGTACCTGTGCCCTCCGGGGCAAATCATGGGGTTGTGGGCTGAACCCACGCTGGGATCAAGTCCTGATTCCCAGAAACGTTGGTCATCTAAAACCCTCATGTGAGTGGAAGCCAGAGCAAAAAACCCAGATCCCATTCCTGGTCCAGCCGTGGGGAAGCCCCAAGTTTTCAGCCCATTTCTTGGTTGGGTGAAGGTGCGGGAAAGGCCGGAGTCATAATGCTAATAATGAAACGACATAAAATCCTTGGGAGAAAAATATGATTATTGAGGAAAGCATAGATTCATGCTGGGTAGGAAGCTCCTCCACTTGCCTGCCTGCCCTTCCATCTCCCTGTTTTCCCACAGCAGCACGGGGAAAACAGTGCCACATAGAATCTGGGCAGAAGGGAGGGCACCACATGCAGACCCCAGTGGCTGCGCTCGCCCAGCTGCCCACCTCCCTCCCACTGCCTCCCCGAGCCAGGGACCCCGCTCTCCGGCTCTCCCTGACCCTCCCCCTTTTGTCTCCCAGGTCCTGGCCCCGTGGGTGAAGCATTTCATCATCACCCACGACATCAAATCTGGTATCTACAACTCGCCGTACGTCATTCCAGGGTAGGTGACAGCAGGCGAGGCAGGGTCTGGCTGGCATTAGGGATGCTCTGCTGTCAGTGCTCCTAAAGCACCGGCTCGGATGCAGGTCCCTGCTGGTGTCTGCCCTGCAGCAGCCCAGGCTGGGGTTGGTACCCGGCCCGACGATGCTTTTATTTGCTGTGTGGAAGGAGAGCAGAAGGATGTGGGCAGGCAAAGCTCCCACGGTCACACAGAGAGTGACCCTGGCTCAGCACTTGGATGCAAGGAGGGTCCAGGCTGGTCCTGGACTCCTGGGATCTCGGATCAGGCAGGACCACGGGGCTTCAATCTCCCTGGTCTTGTCCTGTTCCAAGAAGCAAATTCTACCAAAGCAAAACTTGAATGCTGCATTTCTGGCACTTCCTATTGCACTAATATTTCAGGGTTAGGCAATAAGCCATTGTGTAAATAGGAACTTTGGATGCTCACGGCCCCCGAACAAAGTATTCCAAGTGATTTCTGATCATGGTCCCAGCTACATATGAATTTCCCTCCCTGTGTTTATTTTCACTTGAGCTGTCACAGCTGAGCGCCGGGCTGGCTCCTGAAGGAAGCATCTGGGTCAGTGCTCCTGCATGGAGGACACCTCTTCCATGTGGGAGAGCTCAGCCCCGGGGTGCCCCCTCCCCCGCACACCCCAGCATTCAGGCCTTTTGTCTTTATGCTTCCCAGGGCTCCTGCAAGGTTTTAGAAAGGTCCAGCAGGTACAGACACCCCCTGCGCCCCCCCAGCCTTACCCTGTCTCTCCTCCTCTGTTAATCTGCAGGAGTTTTGGAGCGGCAGCAGAAGAAATCCGTTTCTTTCTGTTCCTCACTGCAGGCATCCCGTTCCTTCCAGCTCTCTTCTTCCTCAGCCAGGCAGGAGCAGACCTGCTTGATGGAGGATGAAAGGAGCAGTTTGGTTTGCCCAGGCGAGGGCCTTTGGGTGCTGATAGCATTTAAGGAATGACTGGCTCATGAGCAGACACACAGGCACCGCTCTCTTGCCTGCTTGGTGTGAGAGTTTCTCCAGCAGGAATATGTCCCAGGCTCAGGGAGTAGCAGGATCCGTAGCAGGATCCATAAGGATCCCCGTCCCTCCCTGCAGTGGCCCATCCCAAGGGGACCCTCACCGTCATTTCTCCCCTTTGGCTTTTGGTGCAGGAGTGAGTTCACGGTCTTGGGAGGCATCTACCAGCACGGCAACTGGAATGAAGAAAACAGCGCCCAGGATCACAAAACCATCTGGGAGAACTGCTGCAGGCTGCTCCCCACTCTCCAGGTGGGTGACCCCACCTGGAGGTGACCCTGGGGCCGGGATGAAGAGCCCACTTGCTGGGTGCACCCTCAGCAAGTTCGCTGATGACACCAAGCTTGGTGGTGCAGTTGACACGCTGGAGGGAAGGGATGGCATCCAGAGGGACCTGGACAGGCTGGAGAGGTGGGCTCGTGCAAATGGCATGAAGTTCAACCAAGCCAAGTGCAGGGTCCTGCACCTGGGACGTGGCAATCCCAGGCACAAATACAGGTTGGGTGGAGAATGGCAGGAGGGTAGAACCCAGGGTGGTGGCACACCTGGCAGCATCCATCATGCCCAGCTCCGGCTCCACACACCCGGTCGACAGGCAGGGGTTGGGGCTGGCATTGCTTTTGGGGCAAGGTTTGTAGGATAAAGTACTCGTAGAGCTGGTTAAAAATGAGAAGAAAGCTTTGGGAGGTCATCGTAAGAGCCTCCATCTGGTGGGTCACGTCGTGCCACGAGGTTTGGCTGCTGTGACTCTGAGACGCTGAGCCGGTGCTGATCTGCTTTTGCTTTCAGAAAGCGAAGATCGTGCAGGAGTGGAGCGGCCTGAGACCGGCGCGTCCCCATGTTCGCCTGGAGCGGGAGACCCTCCGCCACGGGCAGTCCCAGGCAGAGGTACCGTGCACAGCCCCCAGACCTGTCGTTAACCACCGCGCTAATTGTGCCTCAGTCGCCTTCGTCGGTCCTCGCTCCGTCTCCCCTCTAGTAATGGGTGCCTCTTTGAGCCAGTTTCAGCCCAGTCTCAGAGACGAAGTGTCAAGGACATCAAGTTCTGTTGGATTTTCTGGGGAGAGAGGGCAGGGAGCGCTCCTGCCAAAGGAAAACCTGCAGCTGGAGCTTAGTCCTTAACAGACACAAAAAACCCCCTTTGGGGAGGAAAAACTCTGAGGCACCGAATCCCACGGGCTCTGCTGCTCCCAGAATCACCTGAGGCACTTCTGCACCGTGTTTCGGTGTCAGCATTTAAAGTAGTGTGGTTTTCTGCTGGCAGCCCATAAATGTACAACCCTTGTGCACGTGGACTTCATGTCTCCCTTTAATAAAACCTAATAACGCAGGTTTTTATACCATCCTCACGGCCTCCAGCGCTGACACCAGGTTGTTGGTGCGAAAGATTGGGTTTCTGAGGTTTCGACAAGTTTGAAGCTCAGCAGCAGCACGAAATGAAACACGGTGAAGGCACCGAGGGACACAGCGGGGGCTGTACCTGCCGGGGGGCTCTGAAAAATTCAGCTGCCTCTGTGTGGGTAGAGCTGGGTGCCAAGTGTCAAACTTCCCCGGGGCAATGGCTCTTTAAACGGCCTTGCACCGCTAATATATATTTTTATATATATATATTAAAAATATATCTATAAAAATATATATATTTTAAGAGGAAGGAGATGGATGGGGGATGGGATGAGTTCCAGTGGGCAGTCTGCTCTCGGACCCTAAGCATCCTTGGACCTTCTCCATGTAGAAGCACATCAGTCTGAGCGCTCCTCTGCAGACCTTCAGAGGGACTCCTCAATTCGGTGGTGCGCACATGTCTCTGCACCGCTTAGAAGAAGAAATTAAAGCTCCAAAGGGGGGTGGCAGCTGCAAAATGTAATTAGATGTAAGGAAAATATATGCAATTTTTACCTGGAGGATCTTGGAAAGAAATCGGTGTCCTTAGGCAGGGCCCAGAGCATGGTTCAAAGCTGGGCTGTATTTTAATTAATTTAGGGACCGTTCTGTGCCTGTATCAGCACTTTGTATCTGCTGCCCTGGTGCCCTGGTGCTCTGATCCCAGCCACCAGTCTGCTCCTGCTGAAAGACAGGGATTTACCTCAGCAGGAACAAGCACTAGGTAGGACGTGACACATTCTGCTCCGAGGACCACGGTCACAAGCCCCACTGGGGTGGCAGAGGATGCTCCCCACTGAACCCCCCCCAAGAGTTTCTTCTGCCTTTCCAGCAGCTTTTGGAGAAAGGGAAGGAGTGGTGGAGGTGTGCACGAGGAGCTCCCAAATCAAACAGTCAATCCAAAGGCACTAAGGACATGAGAAAATGGCCTCAAGTTGCATTAGGAGAGGTTTAGGATGGGTGTTAGGGAAAATATCTGCACTGAAAGGGTTATTAAGCATTGGAAGAGGCTGCCCAGGGAAGCGGTGGAGTCACCGGCCCTGGAGGTATTTAAAAGCCGGGCAGACGTGGGGCTGAGGGACATGGTTCACTGGTGGCTTTTGTCAGCGTTGGCTTGATGGTTGGACTCTGAAAGGTCCTTCCACCCCAGACAATTCTATGATTCTACAACATTCCCACCCACTGTCGTGGCTCCTCGTTGCCCCTAACCCCAGAGAGCTCCAGGGCAGCTTTCCCAGCGCTGAGCCCTTCTCTCCTCCCCCAGGTGATACACAACTACGGCCACGGCGGGTTCGGGATCACCATCCACTGGGGCTGTGCCATGGCAGCAGCCAGGCTCTTCGGGACCATCCTGCAGGAGAAGAAGCTGGCCAGCCCCCCGCAGCCCCGCTTGTGAGTTGCCGGCTCACCCGGGATCACGGTGACAGCAGTAGCTCAGAAATCACAGCAAGAAGATGGGAATAACACAGCGATACACCTGGGTCTTTCAACCCTCCCCCTCCCCAGCTCCAACACCAGTTCGTAGCGTCTGGTTTTCAGGTTCCTCCCAGTTCTGTCGCTGCCACTTGCCAGACGGCCGAGTCCCCTCCACCCTGCCTAAAGGAAGGGCTTTAAAATATGAACTCATTATCTGTGACGAAGCGCACTTCTCTCCCCGGGGGGGGGGGGCTCAGTCTGCAAAGGGCAGGCAGGGTTCAGCTGGAATTGTGACAATCCCGCAGTTCATCTGCACCGTGGGACGGGACCTGAAACCGAGCCTGTGCCACCTGAGGTCTTCCCTGACTGCTCCGACACCCGGCGTGTAATTAGATTTGCAAGCTTCCCCCAGGAGCCGAAAGCTCCTTAGTAGGAAGAAGCTCTGAAGCTCCCCGGGAAGTAACGACAGCTCTAAAAGCACGTGTTTCGGTTACAATTACGTGCTCACGTTCGTGCCAGGACAAAGCCCGGCTCCCCAGCACCTGCTTAGTGTATCTGGCGATGGACAGCAGCCCTTGCCTAAAATGGGCTTTCCAAATGATGTTTTTAGCAACAAAAGCAACATGTTCCAGCCCCGTGTACTTGCCAGGCTCTATATATAGCAGAGAGCAGACGCAAAATAGCTGTTCTCGTCCCTAAAACTCCCACGGCCCCTCCAGTTTCTCGTTTCCAGCTCCGAGAGAGGAGGTGACTCCGGGCAGGTTGTGCCTCCCCAAGGAGTCGGGGACAGATCCCGAGAGGGTGTCACTTTTCTGGGGTGTTCAGTGCCGCTGCTGGGGACCCAAAGCGCTGGTTTGATGATACATTTTGGCCAATTTTTCCATGCCACTTGTCATTCCTGCTCTAAAACCCATCACAGACAAGGTAGAGAATGGTCACGAAGCATTAGCCTCAAATCCCAAGCTTGTCCCGAGCCTGGCACACGGTCCCTGCCTCGCTCCCCTCTGCAGAAAACTGTTTCCTGCTCATCTGTGATGCAGCTTCTCTCTCCCTCTGACTCCGTGTGCCAGAAATAGCTCACCAACCCCATCCACGATGCACCAGTGAATGGGGGACACTGCCCTGCAGCTGGGCTCCTTCTACCTCCTGGGCACCTGGATTTAAAACAGCCCCACGACAAGCGCAGCGGAGCTGCTCCCCGTCCAAGGGCCCGTCTCCTGAGGCGCTGCTTCGGTGTCACCAAGGAAAAGAGAAACCCGTGGAGGCTTTTTAGGAAGCCACGGGCAGGCAGCGCTGCTGGAGACGGTCCATGCTCATGAGATCTGCGTTACGGGACTCGTCTCGTTCAGAGGTTACGGTGCCAGCGCAGCCGTGGCCCCAGGGGACCTTCCAGCAGCCTCATTTTCCACTGCACGCTATGTGACCATTGTGTTCTTCTCCAGCTGACACACCCTGAGCAGTCGGAAAGCTCTGACGAGCTTTGCTGAGTGCATCTGCTAATTGTCTGCCCTTCTGGCCAAAGCAGCAACGGTCGCTCTCACCGCAAGGGTCAGAATTTCTCAGCGGCTGCTGCACCGTCCCCTTTTCCTCCTGTAAAGGTGCGAGAGGGTTGTGTTTGCCTCTGCTAGGATACCTGCAATGCTGGGAAAGTGATGTGGCGTGGGAATTCCCATTCCTGCCTCACTCGAGTCCAAGGCAACAACTTGTTGCAGGTGACAGGATCCTCTGGCTGTGATTTTAGCCTAACACTGGTGTTTCTCACACCCTTGGGAAACACAAACCCACCTTCTTCAGCAGAGGTGACGAGAAGCCCTGGTGGTCCCTGTGGAGTCAGGGCACAGGTCAGGGCAGAGCAGTGTCCATCCCGAGAAGGCAGCGGAGCACAGAGGGGTGTTGAAGAGCCTGCTGCTGGCTGGGAACTGGGGAACCTCTGCCCTGAGCTTAAAAACCAAAGGGAGATGTAAGGGAGACACAGGAAAATTAGGAGCAGCTCACCTGAGACATTGCAGCCACCTTCAAAGGGGTATAATCAAGGGAAGGCTAAAAAAAGGAAACAGTAGCTGGAGAAAATTTACTATTGATTAATGCTAAAGCTAATGGTCTGTGATATCACCGTTCAGTGAAATGGCATCCACTCGCTGTCACTTATTCCAAATATGAGATATTAAGGACCACATTCTCCTCCCATGTGCACTGCTGTAAATCCCAAACCACCTCCCTGATTTCACAGAGCTACGCTGGATCCAGGGGGGCAGCAAATCCTTGCGTCGCTTGCAAGGCGCAGTTGATTCTTCTGCTCTTACAGCCTCTAGGAGCAGCTGATCTGTGACCTTACACAGCCGCTTAGAAAACAAACTTAGAAAACAAACAGAAATGATTAGAGGTGTAATTCTATTTGCAGTCTAATTTTGCTTATTTTCTAAAAGCCCAAAATGTAATCTGTATGCGCAATAAAGGTAATATTCAAATATCTCGTGTGTGATGTGTGCGATGCTGTCTCTTCTTAACGATGGCACAGATAGCGCCTCAAATGCTTATTCCTCAGAAACATCCCATCATTCCATGTCTCCCCATGCATTTTGCCTGAACGCATCCTCCTGCGGGAGGAAGAGATGTTGTTTCAGATTCTGAGCAACCACATGAGCCTGAAAATACCATTGTGTGAAATTACCTGTTTGCCTAGCTGTTGTTGCTAATTGCCCCCGGCCCATTAAGAGCTCCCATTCCCGTACAGAAATGTTTGGGACCCTGTCCCCCACCACTCCAAACGTATTTCACACCCCACAGATCAAACCCTGCGGGACAGAAGGGACTGGAGTTTGCTTTTGTGGGAAGGACAAGGTAAGGAAGAGGCAGTGGGATGTCAGGACTCCCTCGACAAGCACAAAGCGCCATCTCCCGCGGCCGGCATCAGCACATTTTATGAACTCCGAGTTCTCAACAACGATCGCCTGTGACACAGAACAAAGCTGGAAACACATCAAGTATCAGCAAAGTTACTCTCTGTAAGCAAACAGCAGCTCTGGCATTTGGGAAAAACAGAATGAGCTTTCGAAATGGCTGAGGATGCCAAAAAGTTCAGAGAAAACACAGAAGAATGAATATTCTCCCCAACTATTGCTTCCGCGACACAAACCCTCCCGTAGTGACCGGCTGTTTCCATTCCCAGAAATAAGACTCCTCATCCCAGTGGACCGTCGGCGGCTGCCCGAGCTGTGAGAGGGAAGATTAATGCAGGCTGAGATGAGAACACACTGCGTTCGCACGCAAAGCACTCCCAGATCATTTTTTTGACTCGGACACGAACAACCTGATGTTTGTAAATTACCGGACATCAAAAGAAGAATATCATTTAAATGGTAGAGGATCACAGTCAAGGTTATGCACTTAATTATCATTTATAAAAACAAGATATGTAAAAGGAAAGCTCACATGACAAAGTCAATAAAGAGCAGGAACTCTCCCTGCCCCGAAGCGCAGACACACGCTGAGCCTCCTCCTCCCAACGCGCCCTCGTGATCTGCAGTCACATACTGCAGCCTTACAGGCATCCCGACACATTACCCACAGGCAAGAAGCAGAACAGACTGGTTTTGATTGTCCAAACTCAATTAAAAGCAAAAAGCAACCAAAGATCTTCAGGTAATTAAAAAAAAAATAATAAATATTTAGCTGGAGTTATCTCTGAGGTTACTTGTAACGCAAACATCACTCTTGTGGCTGTTCTTTGTGTCCAAACGTGTAAAACACACGCACAAAACGAGGGGGATCCACAAAGTGCTGAGACCTGGTGTGTCCAGCTGAGGCCGCGCAGCAGCGCCCAGCTCACATCTCTGAACATCAAGACAAAGTTCCTGGCCCTTCACGAAAATCCCACAGAACAGCCCAAAGCACTTTTACTGAAAAAACTATTTATTTGTTCAACATAAAATATCTAGTGTGGAATTAAACTATCCAATGTTGCATCAGTAACAGAGGAACAAAAGGAGTATTTTACAACAAGCTTGATATACACAAAGTTTTTAAACATTAAAATGTATCCAGCTTAGAAACTGTACATTCAAACACAGGAGAACATTCAACATTCTTCCGGCAAGCATTTAGGAATGATAAATCATTCCATCAAAGCACACTTGGAGAATTATTTTTCCCACAACAGCTTTGCACACTAATATATTGGACATTTAGCAAATCTCTGAATCCCACAATTCTGTTTGCTCTCAGGTTTGATTCAAAATTATCTCACTTTATTGTTTAAAATGAACTAGCTCTATTAATTCCTTCATCAGTGAAAAATACTCGAGAGTGTGTAAAACAATCTTTGGAAGCTTATTATATACATCAATGGTGTTGCCATATTAACAAAATATGACCCGTGATTATTTATAGGCTATTGTGTATCAACCCCAATGTTCTTCAGTTTTTCAGTGAACAATCAAAAACGTCCTTCTAATAATACTCGAGATACTGCAAAAACCTGAAGTTTCTTCAGTGCCCAACAGGCTCCTACTGGTTCCAGTGAGGTGGGATCAGCTGCGGTGGGCTCCTGCCTGTCTTCCTCTATTGAGCTGATCCAAAGCCCAGGAATACCCACGGGAGATTCTCCCAGGCTTCAGTGAGCTTTGGATCGTGCTTTAGGCAGCGCTATCTATAAATCGAAAGACCCAGAGTAGGAAGTTGTCTCAGCAAGACCCATCTGGGCCATTTGCATCATTCTGTACATTTTCAGTGCAGAATTCGTAAAAAGTGAAAAGCAAAAATGCCTTCAGTTTTCTTTTAACACTGTAAATGTCACAGGTTAAAAGTGAACTACTCAACAGCATGAAAAGGTTTTGCACTACCTATAAATCTTGACCTGGGAAATATAGTTTATTTGAAGTATACATATGTGCAAATTTATGAGAGATACATATATACTTCAGCTAGAACTCTCGGAATGCAGACTTTGAAGGCCATTGCAATGCAGTCCTTTAAAACTGTTGAATATTGACTCAGAAAAACGAAGCGATCTGTGAACATTAACACTGGAAAAGCAGAATTTTAACTCAAGGCGCTCACTAACAGACAGACACCCTCAGCAGTGCGGCTCTCGGGTGGCTCTCCTTCGGGCCACAGATGTCACACACCTTATATTCATTCTCACCTCTAATAGAGGCTTACACCCCACTGAATTCATCCGGTTTTGGGGTGTCCACCTCACTGTAAACACAGCTCGTGGCAAACCCACGTGGCAAGAGACATGCAAACACCTGGATGTGTCCTCGTGAGGTCCACACCAGGACTGGCATGTTCTCAAGCACCTTCACCAGCAGGAGGGAGAAGATAGTAGTGAGAACTGTCATTAAAGGGTGACCAGTCCATACCATGCAAAGGCAAAGTAGGTTTTCTACTCACTGGTCACACGTGTGGTCTAATATCTCATCTAAACCCATCCAGGAACTGCTTCCTCACCACCGATGTCCTGTCCACCTCTCGCACACCAGAGGGACAGCCCAAGGGGAAACAAGCCCATCTATCCCTACTTTGGTGGGGCAGCACTGAGCTACCCCAGCTGCACGGTGCGTTTGGGAGAATTATCCAACTACAGCCTGACAGAAGGAGATGACAACAAATTATTTGCACTGGTTGTCAGCACCGTGAGAGCCCTGTCTGTTTACTGGGGATGGACTGGAGCTGGAGCTTGCTGGAGACTGAGCACACAGGGTACAGAGACAGCAGGGACAGAGAAAACCAAATGGCACAAAGCAACAGCCACCGGGACAGACGGTGGGTTCCTGTGTCAGCAGCCACATCTAAAGTGGGATCCCCTGTGAGCTGAACTGCATTTTCATATTACTGGGAAAAGGAAAGTTTGCCTGTTTACACCAACCACTTCTGGAATCTTTCACTGCAGTCACCATCATCGAGTGGTAAACGAATGGACAGACATCTTGGTGCCTTGTCAAACTTTAACTTTTCTCAGCAGAAGATACCCACCCACAGAATATCATTAACCTCTTTGGCATTTTTTTATTAGTCTGAGCTTCCTCAGTTTCTGTAAGGACTTATCCACTTCTAATTTTCCTTCAGCGCTACAAACAAACAGCCTACATGTCCTAACACTGCACTACGGTGCTGTGAAACCCGAAGTGAAAGCTGAACCCCAACTGTGTTCATTTGTATTGCACCCAAACATGGACTCAGTGACCTATTCTTGCCCCACAGAAAAGGAGCCAGAAACCACAACTTAAAATAGTCTACTGTGCAAAAATTTGTTGCACACTTGCCTACGTTTACGTGAGACAACTGACCACACACCCTATAAAAATGTATTGCTTCCCACAGCCCAGTGATTAGCGTTTAGTCCATCTCACATTTGGTTGTGTGTTTCAGGCTGGAATCCTGAATATCAGCTGAGCCCCTGCAGGAGACACATCTCAGCTTCCTTACGTGTTTCCTCGCTGCACACCCACAGGCTCCGAAATCTGACTTCCAGCACAGCGACAGATTCCTGACTAACAAGACGAACATCTCCTCACCCAAACTCTGTTACATTCTCTGCCAAGAGCAGAATCATCAACCTCGAGGAGAGATGTCCAAAGGAGTGAAGTTCCTCATCTAAGGATGATGGCGATTCAGCTCTTCCTAAGATTTTCGCTCATTTATGACATGATGCCAGCTACATTCCTTTGTCACCAGCTTGACATTACAGTCAATGTACAATCAGCAGCTATCGAAAAGTTCTGCCCAGCTTCTGGAGGCCACCTTCTGTTGGGACACACCTGAAAGCAGCTCCATCAACTGCTACACGCAGCTGTTTGGACTGAGGCATTTTTATCCAAGGTTTTGGCTCCACCACCACAAGAACATACTCAGGCAAATTGAGCAGAAACATACCTGGACCCATGCAGAAAACCATAGCGTGCATCTCCACGCACAAAGAGACACCAGTACAGCCGAAGCACCCGTCACCAAGCCACAGACAGAGAGCTCGATGATTCTGGCAATGGTAGAAAAGTCCAAATTCGGCTCCAAACCACGAAGATTTACATTTCTTATATAAGGTTCCGTCTCTGCAACGACATCTCTCCTCACTGACTCAAACTACCTGCCTTGGATGGGAGAAACATTCAGAAGATCCTTTCCAGTGCCTGTCAATTCTCAAGGAACAGAACCCACAAGCAAAGGAACTAGAAAGCATCGGTTGATTTGGCGTTATCACATTTTGGTGTTCTTCATGGTTAAAAAGTGCAAGGCAGGCATCTAATTCATAAAACCTATTCTGTAGTGTATGGAATCCACCGTGTGCTATGCCAGGTACACAATAAATATTAATCTCTTGTTTTTAGGCATCAAGAGTACATTATTTTAATTACAGCTTATACTGAGTTGCATTCAGTTAGCTATTTGCTTGACACGGGACATTTTAAGCTGAATAGCTGACCATGCAAGCACAACAGACTTAAGAAAAACCCCTTCCTGTTGAATTTCAAATGAAATCTGGATCAAATGCCTCTCAATACAGAAGTAAAGTTTTGATGAGTGTGAGCAAAGAGCAGCAGAGACACAATTTGCTTAGGTTCAACCCAAAAGTTCCCGCGGTTTGACACATGACATTGGCAGTGACAGTATGGTCAGCTTTCTATGCTTCAGGGTTGGATTTTTTGTGAAAGAGAACTTGCTCATATCGTTCGTTCTTTCAGCAGGTTTTCACATCCCGTCATTCCTGTGATCCGGAGTTTGACCTGGTGACCCCTGGGGAATGAGATCCTCTCCCAACCATCTCCTGTCCCCATTCCCTGTGGCTGGACTCCTGTAAACCACGACCTTTTGTTTCGATGGGCAAGAAGCAGGAAGCCACGGCGGCCAGCAGGCAACATCCACTGTAAACCACCAGTGTTAAATAGACTGAAGATTCCAACATCACCTGGAGAAAAAACCGCAGAAAATACAGAATAATACACCTGAGCTTTATCACAGAAAGAAATATAAATACTAATGTAGTAGAAATTTTAATTACAGTATCAGAAAAAATGTTTAAAGCGCATTGCTGCATAATTTCTTTCCTCAATGATGACACATAGTTATTGAATGCTGACAAAACAAGTGCCAGGAGGTGCTGCTGCCCTTATGTATTAGACAGGACTTCAGCAAACCACAAGTTTTCTACCTACCACTTGGCAGAGCTTCTGACACATTCTTCTGAGTCCTGCACCTCTGGAGCCTGGCTCTCCCAACCTCCCTCTCCTCATTCCACATACTTTAAAGGTTTGTATCCTCCAAGACCTCAGCCTGGGATCTCAAGGGAAAGGTGGCATTGCACCCCACACAGAAGCTCCTTGCCTCTCACAAATGCCATCTCCAGATGGTGGCTTCCAAGGTGCCCTTACCTGCATCCAGCAGTTTGCTCCTCGGTTATCCCCCATCATATGGACCTCTGAAGCAAGAGGTAGATGAACCTGAACTCTACTCAAGGAACAAGCAATAACCCTCCTTCAACACATCATGCACAGATTGCCCTTTGTTTGCCCCTGACAGCAGAAAAGCGGGTTCTCCATTACCTTCCTGTGCCTTCAGTCTCAGAAGAAGAAGGGATTTTACCTGTGCGATGAAGGGGGTTATGAGGGCTCCCACTCTTGCCATTCCACTGCATGTTCCCAGGCCCAAAGCACGCGTGGCTGTTGGATAAACCTGTGAACAAAGCATCAGTCCATTAACCCTAGTGGGAAGTTCTCTTCCCTCTAGTCTCCTAAATCAATGGAAATTAATACATGGTGCTACACCAAGTTCTGTTAGACAATGACAATGAGATCATCAACTCATATCTGGGGTAAGGTCCATTGTGAAGAGGTCATAAAAATGACTTTCCCACCATTTTCTCACTCCCCTTAAATATTCTCATTACAAAAACAACCTCCTTACCTCGGGAGTGTAAACATAAGCAGCCTGAAATCCTCCTGAAATAAAAGCTCTTGCAATGAAGAGCAGCACAGTAAGAACATTTCTGTGAGAATAAAAAGGAGAGCAGTGTTTGGGATTGTTCTGTACAATCTGTTTGTTTAGCTTGGAGGCAAGTGCAATCAAAATGCTAAATTGTTAGAACGATTTCTTTTGTTTTTTAATGAACCGTTTGTATTTTTTCTGGGCCTTTAATATAACAACGATGCCAAACAATCTGCATTCCCACAATCACATCAGTTTTCTAAGTGTATTCATTCCAACCAACAGCTGTGGCCTATTGAAATAAGGAGCAAATGCCTAAGCTTATCTAAATAAGAAAAATATATTCCACGTTATGAATGGTGCTAACAAAAAAGTGAGAGGGAAATCAGGGTGCAGCTTTCCTGTTTAAAAGACACAAACCTACCACCTGGATATTTGCAACTTTGTAAGGTTCTTTATTACAAGGTTTCTGTACTATAAGGTTTTTTTACCATGCTTGAAAAGGTTTAAATTCAGAGAGCTCTCCTCTGGCTGTTAGGTCATTTCCACGTTTGTCAGCCCCAGGGTACAGACTTTGTCACACGCAGGTGGCACGAAGGCCAGGCGCAGTCAGAGGTGGATTCTCAGAGCTCAGCTGGAAATTTGGTACCATTAAGACTCAAGGGCAGAGCTGCCGACTGACTTGCTCTTTGGAAAATCTGCACGAAGGACAGATACTGAACAATACCAAAATGTGAAGCCAAGTTCTTTTGAAAGTCAGGCCCTGTGTATCTATCTGCGATACCAGCATCGAGCTCTACCAGCCGTGCTGGATACAATATCAGGGTTGTGCCAGTCTGTGTCTAATTGCTTCTCTCATAATGGTGCCATAGCACCTAAACCACCCAGAGCCCATGAGAAGGGAGGCAGGCAGAGCAGCTGGATGGGAGGCAGAGACTGGGCTTAATTGTAAGGAACTGTCCCAGTACAGTCAGCCTGGGGAAACATAGGTAATGAATGGCAGAGAACACCACATGATCCAGCTACCGAGGCTCACGACATCAGATCTGATTTAAAATTTGTCCAAAGGTTGCCTCCTGCTCAGACATAAGCTTTTACTTTCTCCTTTGGATTATTCTTTCAAACTCCGGTGAGAAAACCTAACCTTAATTCTTTCTCCAGCTGAGCACGACCATCTCATGGCTTTTCAAACCACCACTTCCCGTTCTCCTGCCGTAATCAAGAGGGAACGTGGATGAATCAGATATACCAGTTGTTCACCGCGTTTTACTTACCTTCCAACGCAGAGAAACAGCAGAAGACTGCAAAACGAGAAGACAAAAAAGGACAGGGCCATGGTTTTCTTGCGGCCTATCCGATCAATAATCCATAGTGTTACTAACACACCTGTAGAAGGAGACAAGTTGACGGCTGGGAGTTGAGCAAAGGCGGAGACTGCAGCAGCCAACTTTTAACACAGCCTGGGTTATTTAGATTTGAAATTTTCTTCTCTCTTTCTTTAAAATACTTTGCTGGCAGAGGCATCAGGCAGGGGTATAGAATGGCCTGCCCTAGCCATTGGTGCCACATGAAAACCAAAGCTCTGTGTCCCGGCTGGTGAGTCTTGCTTCCTTTTCACAGCCCCACATGTCCCCACACCCACGTGCCCACACACTCAGGGGCTACGTGCTGATGTAGGATTGAGCAATGAACTCTGCCATCTGTTAACCACTGGTTATTGCGGTGGTTACCAACGGGAATGCTAAAAATGCCTGCCCTATGTCTCATTGGAGTATCTTTTCTTCAACTTTTGAACATTGTTCCCTGCAAATCTTCCTACTGCTAGATTCAAGTGCTGTTTAGAACTTAGTATTTCTTTCCATTGTGTTATTTATGTGCTGCCATCAAATTATTTCTCACCTGCTCTTTGATAAAGGAAATAGATAAAACTCCGTAAGCCTCACATCATTAAGTATTCTCTCTTACACAACTTTTCCAGATCCTTTTAAAAGCTGATATACAGCAAGTGTGTGGATTATTCAAGCAACAGAGGTATCTCTGTTGATACTTCTTAGTAGGTGTCAGGATCAAATCAGTCCTTTCAGCGACAGCATCAGTCCCAGAGGACATACTCTCTTTTCTGCCCACTGTCCATTGACATCATTCCCAGCACAACTGCTGTGCAGGACAGTCCTCCTATTAGGTAGCAACTATGCATATTTATCAGTCATAGACTTACAACTTTTCACCAATTAAATAGCTTCTCCTTGAGCATTTGTCCCTGAAAGTATGATCTAGAGCAGTGAAAAATAACCTGACCACTGCCTCACAGTATTATTTCAAAGAGATTAATGCTGAGAAATCATCTTCCACATCTGAAGAAATGATGGCTATTACACACTAACTATCTTGCTTGTTCTGTGTCAGACTGTTCATTGAAATTCACTGGAACTGACTGGAAATCATGACTGAGGCTGGACACAGCCCTTTAGGGAGCAAGTTCTCCATTGATTCGCTATTCCCATGATCCTTTTAAAACAGTTCTGGAAAGTCATTTAACGGATAAAAGTTCAAGTGATTCTGCCCCTTTGATTTAATTGTTACTCTTCCTCTGAATGCTTAATATGTTGCTTGGATAGAATCCATAGTCGGATGGGCCATTACAGCTTCACAAAGCAATTACTAGTGATTTTTATCTCTAGTGATCACAGGGGCAGTGAAGAGAGTCACAGCTACTGTGTGCGCTGCACAGATTGAGGAGCCCAAGTGAGGAGCTCCAGTGCTGTGGGAAATACGTTGGCATCAGGGCCAGACAGAAGAGCCCATTTCATTGCTTGTACCAGAGCCCCTTCCGACCCCACTGAACCACCAGCAGCAAAGAACTAGTGCTTCTTGTTGCCACTTACCAGGGAATTCTGACAGGGTTGTCCAGAGCAGATCAGTGTAGTCTTTCTCTGTCAGATACTCGCAGGTCAGGCTGCACTTTGCTTTAACTTCTTCCCTTCTACTGGATACTGTAGGAGGAAAAAGAAAACTCCAAACATTTAATATATTTTACGTAATCTCTTCTCTTTTTACCTTCTTTTACTCCTGTTATGTCTTTATCATTCTACTGCTGAAACTGATGGAAGGGATGCACTATTTTTCAGTCCAGGGCTCATGACAGTGAACAGAATTAATATGAATAATTCAGTTTCTCCCTACACAAATCAGGATACTAAATAATCTGTACTTTCAGAAGACTGAATAATGCTGTGTCTTTGTAAAATCAAGCATTTTTTAAAGGATACATGCTCCTTTGTGGAGGCTAACCAGAGCTAGACATCTCAAATAGCTAAGAGACCATTGTATAAGCTTGGGATCTGTGTGTTCTCCCAGTACTCTTCATCTTCTTTCTATAATTTTCCAACTATCAGACAGCTTTCACTAATTACAAGTGTTCTGAATACAATCATGCCTCCCCTGGGGAATCAAACTTTTCAAGCCTCTTCTTAATGCAGTCAAAGCACTTTTTTTTTTTTTAACAAAAATCTGCAATAAAAAAAGGGGATGGTTTCACACCATTATGTTTTTTTCTCAGCAGGTCATCACATCTTGAGAACCTGGGAGCTCCACAGCAGCAGCAGTTATCTCTATCTCAGAACTAATTAGGCCTGTCAAATCTGGAAACTTAGATTTATTCAGTCACTTTTTTCTCCAGAAGAACAAATACTTTTTCTAACAGGACTCCCTTGAAGGTTGTCTTGCTGTTTTACATTTTGGGCTCACAGACACTGCAGGACCTCTCTGCATTGTGCAGGAGAGGAGGAACAGTCTGTCAAAAATGTTTAAAATAAATAACCCTTTAAGCAGATGCCTTAAAACTCAGGCTGGCAGTACAGACCTTGCCAAACTAACAGCAGAAAATCATCTAATAAAAGATATTCCACCACTTAGCAGGGTATATTTAAAAAGAAAAGATGGACCAGTACTCACTGCTGCAGACATCTCCTGCTTGGAAGAACTCTGTAGTTAATAAAACTAACCCATAATATGAAAAAGCATTGGAAAACCTGCAAGGAAGAAAATGAGAGAGAGAGTCTCGGCTGGTCAAACTGATAGTAAACAACATGAATCAAAATTGAACCCACTGTGTGATGACTTCCACTAAGTGCTACCTCAAAGCTATTTCCTATCAGCATTTACAAAATGAAAGGGCAATTAGATTGAGAATGCTAGTGATTGGGTGGTTTAATCAATTACAAATCAATACAGTTTGGGGTTGGTTTTTTTTGAGGAGGAAGTTGCCGTATTTTAATGATACTGTAAGATACTTCCATTAAAAAGCATTTAGAACTGTGCCCGCACTGAACCATTTATATTTCCTCTTACCATATAAACCAGAGTAACAACGTGGTCCATCTAAAATGAGGCGTAAAAAGGTCCCGCATTTTCCCTCGGTCTTCCTGTTGAAAAAAAGCAGAAATCAGATGATCAGAGGGAGCTCCCTGGTCCTGGACTGGAGGATAGAGAGTGGTAAGGGATAACACAATACACACTTCTAGCTACGGTATCTCAGGATGAGTGGTTTCAGCTGAAGGCTCTTCAGGTTGTAGAAACCACACAGGAGCTGGGATCCAAGTAAAGAATTCCAATGCCAAGGAGAATTCTTTAGGAGCATAACGTTATCAAAAGCAGTTCATGCACGGGGCACACTACTCCTCCACCAGGAAGGTGAAAAAATTGTCAGAACAAGGTGAGGCTGGCAAGAGGTAGAGGCAGAACTTTGCCAGTCCCCAGGTGGCATATGATTCACGTGGCCCACAGCCAGCTCTGGTAAATAAGAGCAGCCCCTCAGGGCTTCTGATGCAGGGCAAGGTACTGAGGAACGACAAGCAGCTCTCCTGCAGGCAGACCCTTTTCAAACCATGTGGTTCTCAGAGAGAGAAAGCGAGCGGAGGGAGCAGCATGTAAACTTGTGGTTAAGGAAAAGTACTTTCCCACCCCACCCTGAAAACAAAACCATCCAAAACTTGGCGAGCACTCCTGCACGGCGCGTCAAAATTACCGTGACTGCACCAAATATTGGTGAAACGCATGAGAGCTCAAATCCTCTCAGATCCAGACCTTAGAAAATCAAACCTCCACCTCTCATTAATAAGACGCTGTCATTACCGACAGGCTCCTGACTACCTTTACAGTTTTGCTGTTGTTCAAATCTCTGCCCTCCCTCCTTGCTGGCTAACTTAGTAACTTTCTTCTCTTAAAAAAGTCTGCTCTTTGTTCTGTAAATGCAGAATTGCTTTATATTTTGACAGGGGTGTTGAAAAGTTGGTCATATAAAGTTGAAAGCAAAACAAAAAAATCCGACACCATTCATATAGTAACATGGAGCTCAGAAGTAACAGCCTGAATTTCTCTATGCCTTAGGACTGAACAGGAGCTTGCAGCTTTCCCCCTCCAAAAAATCAGGATTAGATTAAAAATGAGGTACAGCTAAAGAGTCAAATTCCATCTTGTCTCATGAATTCTGATCTGAGCTCTTTGGTAGCCTCAAGGTTTGATTTTCTTTAAAAATAGGGTTAACCCTCACCTTAGTGTGATGTTAAACAACGATAAAGGTCCTTTTCATTTTGAGGATTTTCATGCACATAAAAATGAGAAATTAACTCTCCCTCACTGTGAAAGAGGCATTTATGATCATCTTTTTTTATTACTGGCTGAGACATTACAATTAAACTTAACATTGATTATTTGCTTATAAAAATACATATGAATGTAGCCCAGTTTCATTGTATCCCACATTATTAATGTGCCTGTTACCTGCACATACCTGTCTGGAAATAATTAATTTTCCCAAAGGCATTGGAGCTCCATTCTCCGTTGCTATCCGCTTCAAAGTGGCAATTGCTTTTTCTTGATTTCCAGATAACACATCATACCTGGCGCTTTCGGGCAGCCACTAAGGGAGCAAAGCAAAGCACACACACACGCACAACGATGTCAAAAATGCAGCAATAAAGAATCTGGGGATTTTCTTTGTGGGCTTACAGTGGGAAATCTCAGTGACTCCAGCAGACTACTTGCATGAGAAAGGATTACAGAGCTAATCTTTAACAATTCATCTTTCTGCCAAATGTTAAATTCCTCACTAGACTTTAAGAAACTGCAAAACCACCACCACCCCTTTCACCATAAATTGAGAACTCCAGTCTAAAATCTTTCCCTTCTATTACCTTGGCTTTATTCTTGAGAAATGTTAGGCATTTTTGCAGGTTCTTTACATTATACCTTCCCAGTAGGAAAGGCAAAGCATCAGAGCAGAGAACAAGATGCTTCAGGCATTCCAAAATTCGCATTTTTAAGCTCCTTTTAAAAACAAGCATATTAGCACCTGTATAACTGGAGATATTCCTGAAAAAAAATGATAGTGACTAAGGAATAATAAGAGGTACTAAACAACCTGACAAGAACATATATCTTTGAGAAGACTGAGGGATTGACAAGTGTATAACCTAATAGTGCACTGAAGCTCAAGTTTAACTCATTTTAGAATCTCACCTACATTATGCAGATTTTAACCCTGATTTGGGTGGATTTTTCACATGGTCAGTAATTTTAAAAGGTATGATGTTGACAAAATAATTTAAAAATCTGAAGACCCATCAGGGAAACGGCAACAGCTTTTAATAAAATGTTGATTCCACTGAGCTTAGTTGAAATGAAGTCATTAAACTGGAGAGATTTCCAGGCCTGATTTGGTTTCACAAAATTCCAGCCCACCATTGTCCTCCAGCAATTACAGTCACATAAACACAGCTCTCACTGAAATGTTTTTCCTAGCACCCTGTTGAAACAACAGCATTTTTGTCATTATTTCACACGTTTCAAAGAAGACACCAACAGAGAGCTCAAAACGATCAGGATTTCCTTCAACCAGGTTAAAGAATCGGGTAGAGAAGTGGTAGATTGATGGAACACGCATTTGTCTTTGAAAGAATACCTACAAAGCACAGGACAGCGAAGAGCAAAAGCGGGAGGGCAGAAAGAATGAGAAGCCACCGCCAGCCAAGAGTGGGCATCACCAACACTGCTAGAAGGACTTCAAACACAGTCCCAATGGCCCAAAAGACCTGCCAAAGGGAAAAGAAACAGTCTCAAATGAGAAAAAAGAGCACTCTTAAGGCCTCCTTTGTAACATTCCAAGATGTGCTCTCCAGGGACAGCTGGAGAGAGAAATGCCAGAGACATTTCAAATATGCACCACTGTATGGAAATAGAGTCCGGACATTTTAAGGGGATTTGTTTCAATGTTGCAGCAAATAAAATGTTCAGTTCTGAAAACTCAACGTTGATTTTCTATAGACACTCATGTTTCACTGTAGCTTCTCATAAGGAATAGCCTCTTCACATGGTGTTTCTTAAGCAAAATTGCTATTAATGCATCCTTTTATGAGTATTATTCCCAGCTACCACCATGAGATTTATGGAACTTGTTTTCCTTACTAAAACCAAGCTCCCAAAGCCACAGTGTTTGGCCTGTAGATCAAAGAAGGAATTGATACTTTCTTAGCAAATAACGGAGCTGGCATCCTCTTTCATATCCTACCCAGGCAGGATTATTCTCCTTTGGATTACGAATCCACTTAGCTCATTATTTAACATTTAGAATACATATCTAACCCTGGGTTGCTTGGAGGCAGCCAAACTGTAGCAAAACAAAAGTAGCACAAAAGTAATTCAACTACTGAACTCTATTTATGACAGATAAACCAACAGAATGTAGGACTAGCCAGCAGTTATCTTAGAAAACTGGTTTTGCATTGAGAAGCTGTTTCAATTTGGTGAGGTTTTCCATAAAGATGCTCCTTCCAAACTGACTGATGCTGACGAGCAACAGTTCTGTGAGCCTTCAACCTTCCGTTAAAGGGCTGCAAATTTTGCCTTAAAGTATTTATAGGGCAAAATTCTGCTCTCTGTGATGACTTTGATACATTTGGATTGAATACGAGGAGCTGAATTTACCCCCGCGTTTACTGAAGAGTCAGGTCTCCACTATCCATTACTGAGCTGCAGATTAATTTCACCATGAAATTAGGTGACCCCCAAGTGGCTCCCTTTGTGCCAACAGCAGTAACTTACGCAGCACCACATGCAAGTTAATTTGCAAAAAGGCAGAATCAACAAAAAGAGTAGAGCATTACCCGAATGCATTATGCTGGTTTTTTGGGACCCGAGTTAATTACTACTAGTGTTTGGGGGAAACCTCAGCTCCACACTAGCTTGGACAATTGAGATTTGAGTGCTGCTATCTACGTGTGAGATTTCTAGTCAGGATTGAATGGATGGAACCAACAGCAGAATTTGTCCCTCTAGGGACCAGCACGCACAGCTACGCTGCTCACCTCTATTAATAAAATGCATTTTGCTCTGGCTTTCATTGGAAGGAATTCAGCATATAAGGTTACCCTGTAAAGAGTGAACATTGAGAAAAATGTCATGTTAGCACGTTGAGAAAAATGCCACGTTAGCACAATGAGAGAGGTTCAAACCTTTCCTTTGCCTTTTATTAAAATTGCCAAACCCACAGTAGTAATGCAAAACCCTTCCTAGACCTCAGAGTCAGCAAGACATGGGTTCAGACTCCCCTTTCTACATCAGAACAAAACCCCTTCGGTTCATCATTGTAATGGAGGACAGAATTTGCTCTGTTTGTGTGATTTTGTAACTCTATAGTTGTTAGCCAGATGTTGCAGCTCTCGATGCATGTTTTCACAGCCCTGCTCTGGTCTGGGACAGGCATTAAGCCTGTTATTTTCAGTGTGGTCCATCAGCATTCAACACAAACTCTAGCTGGGTAAAGCAAGATTTAAAGGGTAATTTCTTCAGGGCTCTACAACTGGCTCAGAGAATTTCACATCACTGCTCTGTCAGGTTTCCGTTCTCCAAGAGGTGAATACTTTCAAGGTCTGATCGTGTTACTTGTATAAAATAATTTGCATTCTTTTATTGTGGTAATTCAAAAAGAAATAATGTAACGCTGCAGAGTCTTTGTTTCATGACTGTGTCAGAGAGTAATGGTACGGTTTCTCTGTGAGCATTTCCCGAGGAGGAACGCAAGGGTCAGCAGCCAGTCAAGGCTCTCTTGTCTTCTTCAAACCATCTGGCAAGACTTGTCATCCTTTGCTCCTCCTCTGTTTGCATTCCATTGACTCATCCTGTTTATGCCTCTACGCTCATTTCTTTGATGTTTGTGACAAAACTCCTACTAACTTAACAAATGGTAGATTGATCTTCGAGTAGCTTCCTAGAGCTCAGTTCACTGGAGTAGAAAGTTGCCCACAATGTCGTATTAAATCAGTGATTAAGAGGAGAAGGAAGTAAAATCCCATAACGAAATGTAGAGCAGTCTCCTATCTATCACAGCAAAAAACGGGAGCTGATTAATGCTGTACAGAACTGTTTTCTCAAGAGAATACTCCGTATCTTTGCAAGTCCAGATGTTGGCACTGCAAATGAATGGTCATACTCAGCATTAGATAATATCTGGCAGAAAATTCCCAGAGAAGGCCACAGCTTCTCATGGGCAGCTCCTACATACATATAGATAGAGGGATATCTGCTATAGCCAGTCAATTTATTATTACTGGATGTTTTCTTTTTAATAGCACCTTTCATATATCTCTCTCCCTCCTATCCATTATAGAATACAATACAATTATAAAGATACCCATGTAATTCCATTGAAATTTAGGCACTCGCAGCCAAAGTTAAGGATATTAGAAAGGACCTGCTTCATACGTGTTTACTTTTCTGCCAAAAGAATCACTATTATAGTTGGAACAAGAACCAGACTCAGCAGCAATGGAATCCCCTCTTGAGTTCTGTAACCGGCTCTTCTTTGTCTCTCTTTAAGTCCCGCAGCCTTTGTGCATTATCCGCCCCTCTGTCAGGCGGCTCTAGCTGGGCTGTATCTGCTCCGCTGGGGCTCTGCGGAACATCATTAATACGTGTTGGCAGTACAAGGCATTATTAACTCCAACACTTTGTGGTTCTCCTGCCTCATTCCAGTTGTGCTCAGTTGGAAGTGCATGGCAGAAACTGCCTCGCCGGTGGTCAGTACACAGCAGGCTACGGATTTTCCTATTTTACATGCATGTTCTGTATTCGTGCAGCTTCTAAAAGTGGGCAGGAGAGCAGTGAAAGAAAATTAATAATACTGTGATGTTCCATCTCAGCTCTGAATCTTTTATCTGGGAATGGCAATAGAAAAGACAGGATATTGACTTGCCTTGTGAAGAAGTCTATGAGGCATCAATCAAAGTTAGACTCTGATTACTCTGAAATAGCACCTCCATGGGGCAAAATATCTATTATTAATAAGGATAAAAGACTACACAGAGAGAGAATGGCTATACTCTTCCCTTTACATTTATAATTAAAAGCCTAGAGCAGAGTTATTTATTCCAGATCCTCCTCTTCAGTGAACGGAATGACACAGTAATAGAGAAATACCCTGATGCTGCCTTCTTATTAGAAATGTGTTTGAGCCATCATGGTATCTTCAGTGCTCCAGGTTTAGGCTGTGTGGTTTTGGAATTCCAACTCAGGTTCAGACCTGCAAGTTCAGGCTGTGATTGAACAATAATCTGCACTTTTACAGACACCCGGAGTCAGGGCCCAGCTCCACCCCTCAATGCTGATGTTTAGGTCATGAACTATCTTGCAACAAGACCATGCCATCCTTTATGGACTCTGCCAAGACAATCCAGCAACACAGTGTTTAGCCACAGCTACAAAATGCTGCCTGTTGTGTTTTACCCACTTCTAGGTGGGCTCTTGGGACTCTCATTTTCACCATGGTTTACCCAAGGGAATGAGAGAAGCTTTAAAGGACTTAAGGCACATTAATATATTACATTTAGGTACCCAGCTTGTTCACATAAAAGTCATTGTAAATCTGATTCACCTCAATGATGTATTAGATACCCTCAAAGCTTTCTCAGAGTTTAATATATTATTTCCAAAATACTTAGAGAAAAAGGGGTTTGGGACAACTGAACAGAGGCATGTCTTCAATCTGACATAAGCATTCTTAAAAAAATAAATAGAAAAGGGAAAATTTGGACTTGTGAATATTTACTTACGACTGAGGCACTCCTCCAATCCCAAAGCCCACCAGGCCCCTCAGCACCAAGATCCAGCTGTAAACTGGTGCAAAACCACTGAGGATCCCATAATACAGCGTCCATAACACACTGATCTTTAGGCCCTGTATTTAACAAAAAAGCATGAGGAGATGAGTTTCTGCTGTGACATAAATTAACAAAATGTAAAGCAGAACTTCAAATTCCTTTTATTTCATGGGAGACCAATTCTGTCTCTGCCTGATTCTGCTTCATACATGTGGACTATGACATCTGTGAATATCACGCACTGAAACATCCACAGTAGAAATATGAGAATATATTCTAGCAGGAGCTGAAGACTTACTGTTTTTCTCCCATACTGGTCTGAAATGTTTCCCCAGAGGGTAGAACTGGACATCATTCCCACAAACACCACCTAAGAAACACCAGAAAAAAATCTTCCCATTAACAAGACAACTGAAAAATTCCATGTGACAGCAAAGAGAATACAACTCCATAGTGACACTAGAAAAATCTGGCTCTAACAATAGAGCAAAATGTCCAGGTGTTCTGGGTATAGTTATTTTATAGTAGAGACTACTAAATATAATTATTCATATAGGGGGATTTTTCAGAAGTCACATCACTTCCATTGACTTGCAAGGAAATTTGCTATTGCCCAGGAATAAGGCTGAGTTTCAGCAGCCTGTTCAAGCCAAGGTCTCTCAGTTTCTTCCAGTCGTGGGCCCATTTCCAGTAGCTGCCAGGCTACTTGTCATCCTCTCACCTTCATCTTACCTGTTAATTTATGAACTGAACTTGCCCAGTGCTGAATATATTTGAGCTCTTGATAAATGGAAAAAAATGAATTATAAGAAGTGACTGGAGCACACATTTTACCACTAAATGGAAAGCATTTTCTTGTTTCTGAGTTGTGGGGTTTTTTTAGCTGAAGGGTTTTCATAACCCACAAAATAATCTTTCATCTCAGGCCCCACTGAGAGTTTCATTAGTGTTACTGAGGGGACAGGCAAGTGGAGACAGGAGCAAGTACTTGGGTCGAAGAGAGGAAGCAACAAGGCACCCCTCAAGTCAGCTTTGCAACTACAAGATCCCTTCAGTAACAAACCAGTCTGACACCAGAACATGCACTCTGGTGTTACACACATTCTGAGTTCAGCCCATGAAGACACTCAGTTCTCCGGTTTCAATGAACATATTCACGAATAAAAGCTGATCAGTGTTGCCTGAGATCTGCAAGACAGAGCTGTTGTAGGAGCCCTGTGTGACGCAGCACTTCTCAGTCAGCTCACCTCCAGTCTCCTACTGCCCTTCTCAGGGCGTCTCTGATTGGAATGGAGATAAAATTACATCTTACAGCTTTACAAAAATCTGAAAAAAAGACTGAGGTGTCAAAGAAAATATACTGTACCCTTTTCAGAGCTGACACCAAACATATAGTTTGTTCTGTAGATGAAGAGAGAAATGAAATCCTGCCCAGTGAAGGTAATGGCAAAACCCAAGCATGTTTCCCCCATCAGCATGTTAAAACCAAAGGAATTTTGTCTGAGAAAGAAGTGCATACTCAGGCAGTAAGTGGGGTAAGAAGCAGTTCTGTTTGTCAAAGCTTTTGTCTCATGTCCACTGACCCCTTCTCCTTCTCATTTTGCTCAGCAAGAATAAAATTGTGCTGAGCTGAAAGAAGGAACAAGACTCTCCTTCAGGTATGGGAAAGGACATGATTTTAACTGATTTAAATCTACTGTACTTTTTGACCAATTTGCACACCACCAGAAATGCCACCAAAAGCTAAAGGAAATGTAGGGGTTACAGTGCATGCCATACAACAGTGGCATATGTTGAGAGAAGGGTCCCAAAACTAGTTTTCTTATCCCTAAAGGCATTGCATGTTTCCAACATCACAGCACCATGCTTAAACATGGTATTGTAAGAGCTCTGTTTGCAGAGATCACTGGATGATCCACCTCAAAAAGCGATTGCTTGCTCTCTCTCACAGTTCCCAGTCTGTCTGTGTATAATTGAGCTTAAATGTGGTGAGAAAGATTTTCAAGAAAGATAGTCAAAATTTACCAATTTTTTTAATTAATCAAATGGTTTGAATTTTAGGATATTAGGATATTTTAGGATTTAGGATATTTGAATTTTAGTCTGAGTCAACTCATGTATTTTCCTGGAAATTACATGAAACTTTGAAGTAGAAACTTGCAAAATGTCCTCAGTTCTCACTGAGTTTCATTTCTTCAAGCTCTGGCTTTTAAAAAAGACTCCTATATTCTTCCAAGCCAAAGGTACTCTGCAAAGGTCATGAACAGATTTAACTTTGGGATATACAGCAGAATGTCTGAACAACGAGTGGAAAAACCTTACAGAATACAGGAGCTGTCAGTTATTTTTCCTACCGATGTGAGCAATGCAACCTGCCAGCTTGGTAATCGCCACTCACAATGAAGCTGTGGAGCTAGGATACTTAAAATCATCATTTCCATAGCATCTGCCATCTAGAAGGGTAAAAAAGAAACAAAAATAAATAACTGCCTGAAAATTAAATTGACACAGCAGTCAATATTATACCTTCTTGAAATTAACCGCGTTTCTGCTCTGTGCCATTCCCATTCTGCAGGTGAAACAAAACAGTTATGTTTGCAAGGTACAGTGGATGTACACAGTGGAGAGAAAAAAAGCAACAGGTGCATTTTTAAACTAATTTCTGATTGTCCTAATGTTTAGTAAAACTGGCAGAGAGGGTTTCGAAGAGCCAAATCAAAAGGGCTCATTTGGTCAGTCATCCAAGCTCATTCACTTTCATGTTGCTTATTACAAGGTTGGGCTTTCAACTCCTTTACACACAGATTCAGTCAGAGCTGATTATTACCTTATAACTGACTCCCTTTCTCCTTTATATCCTACTTCTGGATTTGTATCAAATATATTGATAGATCATCTATAGTCCAAATTCCTCTACTGATTTAAGGTATCAACCACGGCAGATTGTAACCTCACACATATATAGTAGCCAGTAAGCACAGTCTCCAGATAGCATTACCACAAGATACCATATATCACAGGAGATGTGACATATAGTGCTTCAGAAATAGCAGAAAAGTGAAAACAAAGCCCATCTTTCTGTTCTTGTTATTAAGGATAGAACTAGAAGTACTGGGTTGCCCTTCACCTGAAACTGAGATACTGACTAATAGAGAAAACAGAGATTGTACCTAATGTGGTAAAAATCACTGCATGAAAACCGAGATCTCCTTCTGTAAGAATAGCCTAATGCTCTTTCCATTTGAAACAAGCATTATAAGAAGTTGATTTATAAGAAATAAAGATCATCTATAAGAACTTCTGATTTATAAGAACTTCTGAAACAGAGAAATCAGTTATTTGTTACCCTCACATACCAAGTTTCAGTCCAGCTGTCATTTCAGTATTTCAAGTAAAAAACACTCTTTATTGCACAACTATCTGTTTGGAGACTTTTTTTCTCTGCAGAGAATGGCTACATTATTTGAAATCACTGATATTCTCTAACTGATGATCATGCAATTGATCTTGATAACAATTACTTGCCCATGCTAATCCAGTAATTACAGAGAGCTTCCACTGGAACTTCCCAAATCCAATGGCTTCCACCGCATCTTCCACCATGAAAGTATCTAGGAAGAAAACAATTCTAGTGGAGAAGTGTGTTCCTTTCCTAGTAAGAGCCATGCCTTGAGACAAAATGTTCTGTGAATGCAATTACTTATTAACTGGGTAATCTACTGAGATCTAAAATATATAACAGCTACTTAGTTTTTATACAGTTCCTACTGAAGAAAATCTCTATGTTCTTCAGGAATTGTGCTAAAGTCAAAATAATTTTAAATATTGCTAGAATATTTTATTCACATAGGAGTAAATCACTGTAGCAGCAATGACTCCAGCACCTGTTCAGCCTCTTACTCCTGGGAGTGAGTCCACCAGTCACTGAACTGCAGCATCTCCTGGTAAGAAGTAGCTGAGCTGTTCAACAGCCCATAGCAATAATATGCAAGTGATGGAAAGTGCAAAGGAGTATTTTATTGCATGGAAAGTCAAACTGTAATTATTTGAATCATGAATTTGTCTAAGACACATATATTTTAAAACATATTTTTGTTAAAAATGCTGATGGTACTTGTTTCTCCCACATTGCCATGACCTCATTATTTTGTTCTATCTGGAGAAGCTGAGATATCTTGAATTCCTTTGCTCAAGTGCAAAATTAAATACACAACAAAAATAAATATTGATATTCAAGTTGTTTAAATCAATTTAAGTCTCAAAGTTTTAATACTTCCAGCAGTTTAAAAAGTACATTTGCCATGGAAAAGCTTTATCTGGCTAAGACTTGGACATCCTCACAAAGCAAAAGACATAAACACAAACCAAAAGGAAACCAAACAAAATCAAACTGATAAAACTAAGCCGAGATGTTGTAAGACTCAGTTTATGACTTTAACGCAGGCATTTGACGTGATGGCACTGGGCTGTTGCATCACTTGCATTTTTTGGGGGGCGATGCACCAGCTGAAATTTTACATAAATCTGCAGAGTTGCACTGAGTCTTTTGAGAAACTCACTGAGCTCCCACTCCATGCTATTCCGGCTTTCTATGGCACTAACATGTTAATAAATAAGTCCCTGGGAAAATAGTCATCCTACAAAATTTTGGTATGCCTCGTGCTAAGAGAAAAACAACACTTTTCACATCTCTAAATTGGGGTTGCTTTCACAGCAGCCAGCACTTCTCTGCTGGGCAGAAAGCAGAGGCTGGAATATACGGTTGTTCTGTCCCTCTTGTTCTCGAGGCAAGGAGGAGACAGGAACACACAGAGGCTTCATGCTCAGCCTTGAAGGTGAGCCATGTGTAACTGCTCCGGTAAACTCGGCAATGGTTTAGGAGCACTGACCAGTTCTAAAGGAAACTAAGTCAAATCTCCTGTATGAAACAGGTGGTGAAAACTGGATACACAACTGTTGTAAAGGGTCTATTACTGATAATATAAAAACAAACACACACTGCGTCCCTCAGAGAACAAGGTAGCTAAACCACGATTTTCAGGTGTAACATGATTTGCCTGTGTTATTGTTTCCTTCTTTTATCTGCAGATCTTTAACTTCTCTAAACCCAATATATTCAGCCTGGTTGTAACACAACTGAAATGAAGAGGCCACACCTTTCTCCTAACAGGAAAACAAGAACCCTACTCACCATCAGTCGGGTTGGCAAATTCTTTCGGCACTGCCGCTCCATCCTCTAGCTCAACGGGCTCTAGCTCTGTCCGAACACCCTCAATTTGAATTTCATGTTCTCCTGAAATGACATCCTCATCTGACCTTGAACTCTCCCCAGTGCGGCGAAACTTGACCACCCTGAGAATACAGAAACAAAGATTAATAACTTTGGGGAGTCCTTTCGAGGTCGAAGCTGTGTTTGGTTATTCTTGAAGCTTTATTTGGCCAACCAGCAGCGAGGTTTCTCCCCACTCTCCTGTCCCCATTTCACATTCACAGAGGATGCTGTGACTTTTATTTGTACCTGCTTTTAGGTATATTATCCTTTTAGTTGTTACCGGCTTTGGAAAAACCCTATAGAGTGCATTTTTATGTGATACAGTCATCATTTTTGTACAAAGACGATGTTATCACGCTAACTATAAAGTTATAAAAGCATAGAGATTATAAAAACATAACTAAATTATACATATTTAATGATAGCTGTGTTTTGTGTGCCCAGGCTTTCATTGCAAATTAGACATAGCTGTGTCATTGAATTTCAGGTGCTTTGCTCTTGCAGGAATAGCCCAAATTCAATTTTCCACACTGTATTCATAAAAGTGATTTGCATCTTAGAAGAAGCAAAAGTCCTGAAATTTGTCAGATTTTTAAACACTGCTTAGTAAAGCAGGGTTCATAAGACAATAATGAATTGATCAAGATTTTTCCATTATGGTGATGATCCTGTGACTACGGCTATGATTCCTTTCATCTCCTGTCTTAAACCGAGTTCTTAATTAAATACCTGTATTTTAAGGAACTGTGTGATTTCCGATACTTGGTTCATTTTCTGAATCTCTTAGGTAATGATGTGGGACAGAATAAGAAAGTGAATCGAAGGATACTTCTTTTCTCTTTCAGTCCAAGTCGAGACTGAAGAGCGTACCTGCCTGCCAACTACAGCCCTGGCATGATTGTCACATGGGTGTCATGCTCACAGCTGCCTCTATTTTATATCATTTCTGGCACAAGCTGAGAGATAATCAATCCTCTAATCTCTGGCAACAAGGCCATGGAGAGAACAAGAGATGAAGAAAAGAACTTTGCTAAATTGACAAAACTTTTGTGTATTGGTTGGAGTGATTTTGTACAAAGATTCATGTATATAGAGAAGGTCCATTTTCCACCAATTAAGTGTCCTGTGACCAAAGATAGATTTTGGAACAGATCTACCATATTTAATGTTAAGAGATTCCTCAAGCTTCCTTCACTTTACCTGCAACATCAGTGTAACTTTTTCACCTTGGAAACTGACGATTTCTTGGACTTTGGTGAAACAGTTTTTTGGAAACAGATTAAATTAGTCTTGCTGCTACCTCTTTTGGCTTCCGATACCTGAACATTTTAATTTTACAATAAAGATTAGCAGAGAGGCTCTTGAACTTCAGTTTAATCCTTTGGTTTAAAGGTCAGCAAAACTAAACTCTCAGCATCCTTGCCAAGTGCAGCTGCAGGGAACTGACATGCACATGTGACATTTCTAAAGGTGATCTGAAAGACTTTTCCTATTTGGCAAGACCTCAACTCTTATTTTCTTTTACAAGTGCTGGTGACACAATCAGTACTTAATACAAGGGCAAAGGGGAATCTGCAGAACTCCCGTGAATGGATTTTGGTCCAATGGTGGTCAAGAGGCTGAAAGAATGGACATCTCGGTCACCCATGGGGCTTTTTACAAAGACAGAAGTCCTGGCCTCGACCAGCCATTCAGTCCAGTTCAGGATTTCACAGTGGTAGAACCACAGAGGGATAGAAAACAGTATTTATTTATTTATTCTCATAGTCCTGGCACATATATTCTTTCCCTGACCACATCCCACCCGAGGAAATGCACATATTCACTAAAGATATTCTGGCAATAACCCGGGGAGGGAAGTCTAGTGACTATTGCATGAGGTTATCACTCATCTTGAGGACAGATGATTTGTGGGCTGTTGAAGTGGTTTGGGATGATTTTTTCAGGTAAACAGATCATTCCAAGATCTCTATGGGGCACCCATTCCTTGTACTACTTTAATAATGCTCCCATCTGCAGCAGGAAACTGAAAGTTTTTCTCTGGCCTTTATGTCTTGGCAGACAAACAACAAAGTCACAAATTTTGTTTTCTAAGATAACATTTGAAGGTCTTAAACACAAGAACACAGAACAAAACCCCAGGCCTGTTCAGAATGAACAGGAAAAATACACTGACTGCAGTGAAACTAGGGTTTATCTCACACTCTGATTTGGGGCGTGCAGAGGATTGAATTTTGAGTTTGAATTTTCTTTTGCTGACCCTATAGCACAACACAAGTAATTATTACTCTCGTGTTAAAATTGTCACTGAAGATATAATCCTCATATTGCCTATAAAATACATACTCTCAGCAAACTAACACTGAAATCTGTACGTCCGTGAGATAACTTTTTTTTATTACATGGGGCAATTAATATCAAAGTACCATTCAAATCTTATTTGTAAAAGCTTTACAAGCACCTGGCTTAACCACAGAGGAAGTAAACTTGTTTATTTATATTATTTAAAGGAGGACTATTACTATAACCTTCGCAGTCCCAAAGTCTGATGCAAAGTTCACTGAAGTGTATGGACCAGATTTCAGGAGCTCTAAAGTGCCATTAATTACTCCAGGGGATTATGGCTGAAAATCATTCATACAACCTATGCTGGTAACTGTTTGGTGTCCTAGGAAACCACAAGCAAAATAAATATGCCAATAAAAAAACCTTCCTGATTTTAAAGCACCTGATCACAAAACCTCTGTATTACTGTTTCTTATTTTGTAATATTTGTTGAAGGAGACTTTCAAAACTGACCATTTTGGACATGGTGGTTCCAGACGTTATACAAAGGCAGTGACTGATCTGAAAATTGTAAATACTTAAATGGCAATCTGAGGAGAGAGCTACCTAGCCACATTCCTCATCACTGGACATAAAAAAATATGTTTACTACTTAGGCAACTATAAAACTAATTGACAAAAATGAAGAAAAAAACCACACAGGGATATTGACCATTCCATACTTGCAAAATTCTTCACAGCTGGTGCAGCTCAGAGAGCTGCATTTGTTCACAAGATCTCCCAGCACCAAATATGTCTAATTATACCTACATTGAAAGGTACTTTGGAACACGTTTCTGTGCTAAAAAAAAAAAAAAAAAAAAAAAAAAAAAAAGATTGGGAAAAATAGCCTAATGAAATCATGTCTTACTCTTTTTACTGACAAGCTGAATGCATCTGAACTAACTATTTGAAAATAACTGGAGTTCATGTGCATTTTCCCAACTTATTAGAAATGTTATGGGACAGTTTGCTCTGTCATTGACATGAGCTAATTAATATTTAAAATCAACTTTAAGCATTTATTCCCTGCCTTGCAGAGTCAATGATTTATAAATAGGAATATGTTTCATAGCACCTGATAATGGAGCATTAGGAGAAATACACTTGTTCTTAAAGGAAGCATTTTGCAGTCGTGAAAAGAGAAGGAAATACCGGTGCTAAAAGGCAGTGAGACTTTTATTGCCTTTTTTGCCCGGATCCAGTAACCACATCCCACCAGCGAGGAGTTCCTCACAA
This sequence comes from Gallinago undulata, assembly GCA_026546715.1. Classification (NCBI taxonomy): domain Eukaryota; kingdom Metazoa; phylum Chordata; class Aves; order Charadriiformes; family Scolopacidae; genus Gallinago; species Gallinago undulata. The sequence goes on from JAOTQQ010000005.1 coordinate 29,496,275, forward strand.
ATAACAGCGTTTACAGAAGCAGCAGTGTCTGCTTCTCAAAAAAAAAAAAAAAAGGCAGTTAGCAAATAATGCTAATTATTAACAAATATGCTCACTGCAAAGACACCTTGGCAAACAGGGTTCTGATCTGCCATCGGTTTGCAGCACGGAGGAGGGAGGGAGCGCAGGAAGCCGCCTTCCCCAGCACAACGTTATTTACAGATGCCATCCATCCACCTTGCAAAGGCAATAGTAATGTTTCCTCCCCCCAAAAATAAAAATAAAATAAAAAATCCATTGGCACTTCCACTGTTTTCTTCCACCCCTCCTTATTTCTACTGCCAGCAAGTTCATGGAAAAAAAAAAAAATTTTTTTTGAGTGAATTTATATAACAAACGGATGGCTGCATGCCTCTGGGATGCTGAACCCAGGCAGCTATCCAAGGAAAATGGCCTGCTTCCTGGGGCCTAAGCCACTTCCTAGAAATAATTCCCTAAAAAAATCACTAGGATTCACAGCATCCCCGCAGCCCCTTGAGGAGAAGCCCCGCGCATCCCGGCGCTACTCACGGCAGCTGTCTCAGCTGGAATAAATCATCCTCCATTGCCGGGCTGCGTCTGGAGGAGCTGCTCTCATCGCTCCCGCATGGCGGGGACGGCTTGAGCGGCGGGCGGGAGGACGGAGGGACGGACGGAGGGACGGACGGGCGGCTGGACAGCTCCGGCGGTGGCCGGCGGCCCGCACCGGGCGGCGCGGGGAGAGATCGGCTCCGCTCGGCACCGCTCGGCTCGGCTCGGCTCCCCCTCTCCACCCCGCCGCCGTCCGTGCTGCGGGGATGCCACTTGCCAGCCTGGCTCAGCCCCCGGTGTCACCGCCGGTCCTCGTCCCCGCAGGCACCCGTGTCTGCTGAGCGGCCCGTCGGCAGGGTGCAGGAAGGAGAAGTGGAGAGGATGGAGACATCCGCAAGGAAAGCCAGGTTGGTGGAGGTGGCTCCCTGGGGACAGGGCTCACCGAGCGGCATGGCCACTGAATTTTGGTCAGGGACTTCACAGAAAATGACATTATTGCAGTGAGCGTTTCAGGAACCCAAGGGCAGTTCCTGAACATGACTTGGTAGGGCTTCCCGCGCTCCTCAGATGCGGGATGAGATTAGTTTGTAAAAAAATCTCATTTACTTACCTGAAAAGAAATGTCCTGTCACCCCGACACATTGACTCCTGTCAGCCTTCACCACTGGGAAGAGACACCCTATTTGTGCACCGATGGGAGAACCCTTAGCAGAAAAAGGCCTGCAGGAGAAAACGAAGAAGAAATACACCCTAGGAAGAGGACTTGGGGACATTTGACATGATTAAAATTTAAAATATATATATATGACAAATTGGAGAAATGGCCTGAAACCACCAAGACGGCGTGGAGTGAAGACGGGTGAAAAGGAGAATTAAGTTGTACAAATACAGGTCAGGGCACAACAAATGGTGGAAGAGGTTTGGGCGTAGCGGGGACAAAACACGCTTGCTTCTTATTGGGAATGGGGACTCGTGCAGCCAACACACAGGTTCAGTTTGTGACACTAAATATTGAAAGTGTTAGGAGGATTTTGGTATTTATGAGAAAGGACTCGCAGTTGACCTAGCCAGGGTTTTGGCTTCCTTAAAATTAGTGAGAATATTTGTTTAGTGAAACATTTGGGGCTAGGAGTGGAATCCAGATGCCTACCTTTAGACATCACTTACATTTTGGGTGACTCTGTACCTCCTGCCACTTCCAGGTATGGAATTTGCACAGGACCAAACGGTGGATCACACGGGACCACAGGGACATCTCAGCCACTGTCGGACTCTCTCCCATGGATCAAGATGGCTGTGCTTAGGCAACTGAATGCTCCCCTAAAAGTGCAATAAAAACCAATTTTAATGGCATGAAATCCATGCACTTTCCATAATACATTCTCAAAAGCACTAAAAAAAAGGCTCTTTCAGAGAACAAGTTTAGAGAAGGTGTTCAGGATGCGTTTGGTATCTCCCTCTGCTCTCCTTTGTCACCTCTCCTGCCATTTTCTCCTTATCCTTCACAGACACACAGATTTTCATAAACAAGATGACTTTCCAGCTGTGCACCCTTTTCCTTGTCTTTGAACTGGGTGGTGACGGATTTGGGCTGAAGAATGGCATTGTTCCAGCTGTTTGTTACCATAAAGGAGCCGAGCAATTTATTTGGAACGAAAGGAGGCCTGGCCCATCACAATTAAAAAAAGAAAAGGCCTCAGAAGATAAAACTGGTCTGCCAACACCTTCCTGATTTGCAAGATTTATGCTTCCTCTTCAGAAAATGTGGGTCAAAGAAACCACAGTTCAATGCTTTAATGTGATCCAAGAAGTCTGTTCTGTTTCACTGGGTAAAATACTGTAGATAAAGTCAGTACAACAGGAGGAGTTACTGAGCTGAAACTTCCAGAGGAAGGCAGTCATTGCGGGCCTTTATCAGAGGGGTCTCAGCAGAGCAGCCTGACTGAGTTCCAGGATGAGACTTATCTACAAAACATGAATTCATAGGAACTCTGGGCTGCTTCTCCCCAAAAGTTGCTAGAAAATGGCATTTTTCAAGCAGAATTTTAGCTTATACGTTCACTGCATAAGCAGCAACTTTCTTTTTAGAACCCAGCAGCTCTATTACTTTTTTTACTAAATAAGGTCTAATTCTCCACTAAGTTAAAGGTGTGAGATTTGACCTCTCAGCCAGTTCTTTTGTCTCACCTATTTAATGTGCATGAGACAGGTGTGAGAACAGCACATGGACACTGCAGCTGCCAGGGTGCCTTTATTTCTTCCCATCCTCCTTCTGTCTGTGGCTCCCCTGTTTCTCTCAGCCTCTAGTCCCTTGCTCTCCAGACGAGGGACTCTTACCAACAGCCTTCTGGCACACGGGAGCACTGTTGGGTGAATAAGGACCCAGCCAGAAAGACACACGGGGTGTACCAGACACTTTGGCTAACGAAGGTGGTTAGAATTAAGCCAGGGAGGTGTGAGGATGATGGAATTGTCAGAGTTGGAAGGAGCCTTCTCGAGATCATTTAGTCTAACTCCCCTGCCAAAGCAGGGTTGCCCAGAGCACATCACTCAGGACGGCATCCAGGAGGGGCAAAGATCTCCAGAGAAGGGGACTCCACACCCTCTCTGGGCAGCCTGTTCCAGGGCTCTGGCACCCTCACTCAAAAGAAGTTCTTCCTCAGATTTAAGTGGAACTTCCCATGTTCCAGCTTGTGCCCGTTGCCCCTTGCCCTGTCACTGGGAACCGCTGAAAAGAGTCCGGCTCCATCCTCCCTCAAATTGCCCTTTAGATACAATAAGCAATTATAAGGTCTCCCCTCAGCCTTCTCTTCTCCAGGCTCAAGAGTCCCAGCTCTCTCAGCCTTTCCTCATGAAGGAGACGCTCCAATCCCTTAATCATTTTTGTTGCCCTACACTGTATTCTCTCCAGTAATTCCCTGTCTCTCTTGAACTGGGGAGCCCAAACTGGACACAGTATTCCAGTTGTGGCCTCACTAGTGCCATGCAGAGGAGGAGAATGACCTCCCTTGACCTACTGGCCACACTCTTCCCTATGCAGCCCAGGATCCTGTTGGTCCTCTTGGTGACAAGGGCACTTTGCTGGCTCATGGATAGTTCACTATCCACCAGGACCCCCAGATCTTTCTCCTCAGAAATGCAAGAAGGGAGTCCCTCCCTCCTCAGAGGGAGCCTGTTACCTGCTGGGCCCACAGACACGATCAGGAGCTGCCATCTCGAGGTGCTCTCAAAAGCTGCATCTGTCAGTCATTCTCTCCCGCAAGCGCTCCCGGATGCCTCCTCTCCTGGCACTGGTGGGAAATGCTTCTTTCTCTAAACAATCCCAAAAATGCATGTGTTAAAACCAAAAAAAAAAAAGGACAGCACAAGGTGGAAGAGCAAACAGAGCGGGGCCCTCAAATATCAGAGGGAGAGGAGTGTTGGTGCTGGAGGAGGAGTGAGGAGAGCTGTTCTCTCTTCATAGGGTTCAGACAGTTTCATACAATCATAGAAGCTTTTAGGTTGGAAAAGACCTTTAAGATCTTTGAGTCCAACCCTTTACCCAGCGCTGCCAAGTCCACCGCTAAGCCATGTCCCTCAGCACTACATCTGCACTCTTTTAAGTACCTCCAGGGACAGTGACTCCACCACTTCTCAGGGCAGCCCGTTCCAACGGCTGACAACCCTTGCAGTGAAGAAATTTGCCTTAATATCCAGCCTAAACCAGCCCTGGTGACACTCGAGCTTGTGACATTTAAGTGTCCCACCTTCTCCCCACAGCTTTGAGTCAATCCCCCCCCACCCTCCACACCCCGGCGTCCCCTCAGGAGGACCAGAGAGGCGACGGTCCGTTACACCCGCCCTTCCCCCTTAACGGGAGGGAGTAGGCCCGGCTCCCGGCGGCCTTATCGACCGCCCGTTGCTAGGGGGCGGTCCGCGCGCTATCCGGGCCCCCCCGCGCCACTTCCGGCGTTCCGCCGCCCCGTCCGCCGCGCCGCTCGCCCGCGGGGGCCTGGTTCCGGCGGCGGGGCCGGGGCGATGCTGCCCGGCGGCGGTGCTGCGGAGGCGGACGGGGCGGTGCGGAGGTTGCTGCGGGCCGGAGCGGCGGCCAGGTCAGCGGGGACGGAGGGCGGAACGGCCCCGCGGCGGGAGGCGGCGGCCCGGTGGGGCCCGAGGCCTCGGGCGGACCTTCCCGGGGGCGGTGTGAGGGGCGCCCGCCGCCGTCCCTGCAGCCGGCGGTACCGGCCGCTCGGTTATGTGTTTTTTGTGTTGGTTTTTTTTTTTTCTTTCTTCCCGTTTCAGGTATAAAGTGATGAAGAACTGGGGCGTGATCGGGGGGGTGGCCGTTGCCGTGGCGGCGGGGATGTACGTGCTATGGGGGCCCATCACCGAGAGGAAGCGGCGGAGGAAAGGTAGGGAGAGAGGGAAGGAGGGAGGGCCGGGGGGTGACAGCCCCTTCCCCGGGCCTGGAAGCCTCCCCATTTAATGATTCTCTGCGTTTCGGTTCCTCCCAGCTCTCTCCTGGGTGTTGGAAATGCACCTGTTTCTATTATTTCATCATTAGCGCCTGTAAATTCTTTTCTCTCGCTAACCATCAAATTTTGGTCACTGCCCTTGCTTAGAAACGTAACAAATTAAAAAAATTGCATGTTGACAGCAGGATTTTTCTTACTTACATAATGTGTTAACTGTTCTCAGTTTACATTTTTGTAAAATTGTGGCATGTTTTTGTGACTGGTGACAAGTTCATTCCTGAACTGCTGCAGGTACCGTCACATTATTTTATTTTGCATTTTGGGATGCAAAATAAATGTGGTCTTACTGAATGTTAGTACTGGAGAAGTGAAAGTCTCTCACTAAGCAGAAATCCCTCTTGTAAATCCTTGGCAACCCAGGAGTTTTCATAACAATGTGCCAATCTGAGGAAAAGAGGATTCTTCCCCAAATGGAGCTGAAGCACCCAAGGGTGCAGCAGTGACCCCACCGGCTCCGGTAAACTTGCACAATAAGGGGTGAATATTACAGTTTGTGCACTAATTTGCAGATAATTCTGAATCTTGGTGGTGTTGATAGAAATCTATTCCTATCAGGAAAAAAAAAAGTATTTTTCAAAGAAAAGTTAATATTTTTACAGTGGTGTAAGTCTCAAAGACCACTACGTATATAAACACTTTATAATATGCTGTTATACATACCAGAGTCTTAGTTTTCATGGGGTGCAAGTACCAAATAAACCAAAATAATTTAATTTTAATATAATTCTAATACCTAACGCGACCCTCGCTAATGAAAATAGTAAGGTTTTCCTAGACTTTATGGTGTAAACTCTTACACTTCTATTTGTAGGGCTTGTACCTGGCCTTCTTAACTTAGGAAACACCTGTTTCATGAACTCTTTGCTGCAAGGCTTATCTTCCTGTCCCTCTTTCATCAAGTGGCTGGAGGAATTTACAGCCCAATACAAGACAGAGCAGAACCAGTCCACCCAGCATCAATACCTGTCCGTCACTTTGCTGCATCTCCTAAAAGGTACTTTAATGTTTTCACGTCGTGATAAACTAAGGAGAAAATATTAGCTTAAAACGTTATTGTTTCTACCCTCTTTTCCTAAAGAAAGGAAGCTCACATGGTCTTGCGTTCTTCTTGAGCTCCTGTTGCCAGGGGCTTTAGTGCTTTTGCTCTTCACGGAATATTAATGGTTAAAACAATATGAATATGGACCCAGTATAATGGAAGAAATAGGAAAAATATTGTCACAATTAGACGGACACGGAGAATTCTATATAAAAGAAAAATAATGCATCATAAAATGATGTAAGCATTTTTTCCTACTCTATTTTACCCAAAATACTTACTATTAAATGAGAAACGTGGTATGATGTTGGATACAAATGTTAAAGCCTCTAAGCCCGATTTGGTAACTCATTTCAGACTTGCCCCTGTGCTAAATTCGTCTATCAGCTGCATCCTATTTAAGCACTCAAAATGTTTGATTTGTTGGTTCTCCCTGGCTGTCCTCACAGGGCTTTGTTTTAAAGGGAATCCATCAGAAGTTTTCATGTCTCAGGATACTGCTCATCCTAAAATTGTGCTAGTTAAGCACGTACAATTAACTGATGTAAGGATGATGGGGCATTAATACTGGGGCTTCTGTGACATGTAATCTACCAACTTTTACCGAATCCACTAGTAAAAATTTGTCTTTTGAGATGGTGTTTGTATTTGTTCTCTGTGTAACAGTTGAAAAACCTTGAAATTTGCATACATATTAGATGAGCAGAGGGTATGCAGTCAGCCTGAGTCAGATGAGAATGGTAATTAATAGTTTGATTGTCATTGTCTACCTGTCTTAATCAAGAACAACTGCTGTAACCCATTATATGATGGTTAAGTCACGTAAAGTCCAAAATAAACAGATTTGTGTTGTAACTGTTCTTTGTGGCTCCCTCTAACACTTTTAAATGTGACGTCTCTAGCTTTGTCCTGCCAAGAGGTAACAGAGGACGACGTCCTGGATGCCAGTTGCCTCTTAGAAGTTCTAAGACTCTACAGGTGGCAGATTTCATCGTTTGAAGAGCAGGTGATTCTAGAATTCAAGTCAGGTTGCCTCATATTCATCTCAATGCTTAGATATGGAGTAACAGAACATCCAAGCTGTGGTACTAAGAGCCTCAAGTGTCAAAGCTGAATCTTTGCTGTAGCAAAAAGTTTGCTTTAAAAAGTGAAGTAAACCAACCATGTGATTGATGAATGGTGTTTTGACTTTGCTTAGATATTTGTCATGGAAACCCTGGCTGCTTCAAAACCTCATACTCAATTACCTTCAGATTTGGTTCAATGGAGCCAGTAATATTAAAACAGAAGAGATACAGCCCTAAATTTGCTGCTTCGAGGGATGGACTCCACTAATGTTTCCAAATTTGGTTACACGTAACATACAAGATTTCTAATTCTTGTTTCCATTATTTTCAGCCCCGAAGTAAGCGCAGCTGGCCAATGACCCTGACCAATTATCTCACTCGTAAAACTTGGGTATATCTTTTATATCTCAGAGCCAAAGCAAACAACATAGATCTCAAATGCACTTTTATTGAAATCAAGGAAAGCAGGCATTTGTCCACTCGTTTTTCTTTCTTTCTCCAAGTATTAGTCTCTTTTTAGAGATTTTATATGGCCCAGAATATTTTTAATAATGGAGGTTCAGCTTTATAGAAAAAGCTTTTTTGGCAAAACTGCAGCAGGTGCAGAAATGATTACTATTAATGTACAATGTCTTTTGTTTCTGCTTCCTCTAAGTCTTATGCCTCTATTTAATAGGATGCTCATGAGCTATTTCATGTCCTTACCTCTTCGTTAGAGGATGAACGGGATCGGCAACCACGTGTGACACATTTGTTCGATGTGCATTTGCTGGAGGTGACTTCTTTACCGATGTTATTTCATTATCAGGAGAAATTTCTGTAGTCTGCCTAGGTTCCCAAGTGTGTTGGGTATAAAATACCTCTTTAGAAACTGAAGATATTTTCCCTCTGTCTTCAAAGCTGTTCTTTAATTCAGTGATAGAAATGAATCGATAGGTCAGGCAATCTAAAAAATGGTTTTCATAAGCAAATGTATCTGAATTTACAGTGATCTCACTTTCACGAGGGCTTCTGCATTCCTAAATCCACTGAATGTAGGGATTGAAGTACTAGCACAGAAGAGGAGGCCAGTGAAGCAGTTACTCTAATCTGTAAGAGTTAAATGTGAAAGAGGTCTGAAAAACTGCGAAGTGGACACTTATGGAATAGTCCCATTTGGAGGTGAAGTTTATCTTATCCTCCAGTTTAGTGGTAAACTTAGTGCAGATGGAAATTTTCTACTTCTTTTTGTCTAAAATATATACAGAAGGTTTATAAAATCTGTTAAACTTTTATTTCAATATTCTGAGGCAGAGAATTCTGCAGATTAATTATTTGCTTTATTAGAATTGTTCATTTCATCAACTATAAATTTGTTGCACGCTAGGTTTTTTGGCCTTCCTCAAATATAAAGAGGCACTAGAACTCCCACAATTTTTCTAATGTCAGTATAGCATATCAGGGATGAAATAAGAACATACTTAATGCTTTCTGAGGTGGGGTTAATGAAAACTTTTATCTTCTTCTGTAGCAGCCAGAAATAACCCAAAAGCAAATAAGCTGCAGAACAAGAGGTATGCTTTTTCCATTCTGAAATTTGAATGCTCAATCATAGCATAGTCACTTTGTTTATTAAGGGTATAGTATTAATTGATCTTTGTATTGGGCTGAAATATATCTCTTCAGCTATAAATACCCTGTTAATTATTTGTCAGAGGGACAGAACATGTTTTAGAGCAGTTATTTTTGTTACTGTGAGCCAAAAATGTGGAATTACAGTGACAAACAGGGATGTGTTGAAACTAGAAGGACAATTTCAACTTTGTGTTTCAGGGTCTCTTCCCCCTGTGTCAAATCACTGGAAATCTCAGCATCCTTTTCACGGAAGGCTGACCAGCAACATGGTTTGCAAACACTGTGAACAGCAGGTATAAGACCGCGTATCTCATAGTATGTATACGTGAAGGATGCCCAACAGTCAGAGCGTGTTCTGAAACAATCATCTCTTGTTTCTGACATAGTTGGTTTAAGCTCCAAAGGTTGGAGTGACAACTTAGTCTGTTGCTTCTTCAGGTACTTATTATGGGATTGGTGCCAAAGAAGAAAGTATCACTAAATATAGTGAGGAAATTTTAGTGTGATCCACTTTGTGGGGATAATAGCTGCCTTATCAAACAGATTAATACCTGCTGTATTATATTTAATATTCAGTACCACAGGTATTATAGTCTGAAAATCCACTCACATGGGCAGCGTTTTAGGACTAGCTATTCATTCAGCACGCAACATTGAGTTTGCACATGTAAAGCCAAATTAAATTGCAGTCCAGTTATCCAGAGCAGGGAGATAAAGAGAACCTGGATAAATTAAAAATACAGGGAGTAAATCTCATTTGTAGGTCACACTAAGAATACACTTAGTACTTTTACTTTTCAAAACCTCGTAAACAAATTTAAGTGAGCAGGGGCAGCTTCAGGAGAAACAGGCTAAGAAGCACCTTGTGTTTCCTGCTTGGGAAAGCAAAGGGTTTTGACCCTATTCCACCAGGTAATTGTGGAATGCAGAGGGCATCTTTTGTAAAGTTGGTTGGGTTTTTTTTGGGACTGTTATAAATTTTAGCTCGCTGGCTATGTGAACTATTTCCTTTCAGAGCCCTGTGAGGTACGATACTTTTGACAGTCTCTCACTGAGTATTCCAGCAGCTGCGTGGGTACGTATCCCTCTAGGGTGCCTACTGCCATGTCCTCAAAACTTTATGCTCTCTAGATGCCTTCTAAGGATGCTCCAACCTGACTGTAAATGAGTAGCAGTTTATTTTCTTGCCTTTTTATAACTGATCCTGTTGTGATAATAGAGTACCTTATCACTAACGTGTTGGTGCAAATTGCCAATTAGTACAAGCCCGAATTTGTTGACACATATAAGAGTTTTCTGTTTCTCCTGGTGGAGTGTTTGGTCCTTTCTGTGTAATTTGAACAGAGCAGATCGTATCCCGAGGGCTGTGTGTTTCTGGCAGTCAGAGAAGGTGACCTTCGGGTGCTCTGTGGTGGTAGTACACAAGTTACCCAATACAGGCTTTTGGATCAAGTCATTTCAACTAGAAATCGTTTCTGGGGTTTTTTCTTGGCTCTCTGAAAAATGACGACACGTTGTAGATTTTTGGGGCAAAATGTGACATTTTTGAACTATAACAGTTTGTTACGTAATGTCTGCTAGAGATTTGTCTTTGCAGACAAGTAGCAACTACTTGCACTTACAGAAATTCCACTTAGGCCTACAGAACACTCTCCTGGACAGTGAGGGCTGGGTTTGGGACAAATCTTCTATTTGTATTTTATTTTATAACATCATCAAAGATTACACCCTTCGTACTTGGCAATATATAGTACAGTCTACAAAAAAACCCAGGAAGGAGCACCTAAATTCAACTAAATGCTGTAGCTCCCCTGGGTAGAGGGTCAGAGTGCAGAAAGTGACCCATGAAGTGCTAGAACTTCAGAGAAAAATAGTAATTGTAGTTTAAAAGCCCACTAAAGGCACCAGAGAGGAGTCACAGCTGTTGTTCTTACCTCCAGGCCGTAATGTTTTCCATGTTTAATCCAAGCTGCAGAAGAATCCCCACAGTTAGTTACGTTATCGGTGTTCTATACTCAAAGCCATTTAGTCAGTTTTCTCAAGAAATAAATCTGTAATTCTGTAGTTTCTAGGAAGAACTTACGAAAAATCCTTTCCCAAAATGAAATGGAATGCACCCTTTAACTACTGCAAATAATTTTGGGTTTTCATACTAAGGGTCGTCCTATGACGCTGGACCACTGTCTCCATCATTTCATCTCCTCTGAATCTGTCAAGGATGTTGTGTGTGACAACTGCACTAAAGTATGTAACTTTAATTTCTATAACCTAGCTAAGTTTTAAGCCTGGTGACAGAATTATGGTTTCAGTTCTCTGCTCCTTTCTTTCTGACTTGAGGAAAGTCTCTGGCCTGCCTGAGATTTCTTATATTTAAAATGAAGTTGTTATCTCACACAGTATATTGAAGCTTTGTTTATTACTAAGATTACAAAGTTTACAAATATTTTATTCTGGTATTGTAAATGGTATTTTACAGTTGCCTGTAACTTGACGATAGCACCGAGCCAAAGGGGGTTCTTTGAAAGTCAACAGAAATGGCACGTGACTACGCATAAACCTGGAGACAGGGCTTGTTCTGTCATTTCTGCTTGATTTTTGGTTTAGAATTCTGCTCTGTTAGGATAGGTCAACAATTCTTAAGAAAATTCCTAGAAAACTGTAGGTGTAATTAATTTACGTAGCATAGTTCTTGATAGACAGTTACTGTTGTCTGCTGCGTGATTACAGTAGGTAATCAAATGGCTTTTTTTTTTTTTCCCTTTGATTTCAGATTCAGGCAAGAGGGACTCTGAATGGACAGAGTGTAGAAAACCAGAGAACAACATTTGTTAAGCAACTGAAGCTAGGAAAGGTGAGGCAAGCTAACCTTCCAAATCTATTATTAAACCCTATTATACAGTAATTTTTTTCTTTGATCTCTTTGCTTGGTGTCTACTTTCGGGTATTAGACTAATGTTTTGCTTAAAGTAAGCTCATTTGCCAAGAATTTGCAGACATTGAGGCCTCAATTTAGGAAAACATGGAACTCCGTAACTTAAAGAATGCGCGTATTCTGCTGTTACTCAGCAAAACACTTAAACCTGAGCTTGGATTAGATAGTTCATATGTCCTGCATTAATTCTTGATTTCCTTGGTTAAGGGAAGTGGTTTGTATGTACAACGTTTGTAGGAGCTTTAGGAAATGCATGTTTCAAAGAAATTAAAATCTTCTAAATACAGCTGGTTTAAGTGAACTGGTGCTAAATATCAGGTGTAGTGTATATTAGAAGCTTTTAATTTATTTTTTTTTTTTGCTCTGTAATCAAAATGCAGAGGACAAGAGGGCACCCATCTGCAATTAACAGCCTTGAGTGCCATTAATAATAATGTGCAATTATTGTTAGAGGTTAACCCTGGAATGACTTTGAATGTCAGATATTTATAACTACTTGACCTTTTCTGCCCCTGGTACTCTCTCTGTGCAAAGCCATTACTTATTGAGTATTAGCAAATGTCTTACAACAACAAATTCCAATCCTCATTTCTGCCTCACAGATCAACAAGCTAGATGAGATCGACAGGTGGGCTTCTTCAGAGCATGCATGCATTTTTATTGATTTTTCTTCCATTTGGAGAAAACAATTAATATTAGCTGTCTATCCTACTGCTGAGTGAGCAAGCAGCAGTGGTGTTAGGAGAAATCTCAAGAGATGTGAGTTAGTGGCATGTCTTAGGGATACTATTGACAACAAACTCAAACACAGATACAGTAACACATAGGGGAAGAGTTCAGGCATGTATTTCCTTATCCACTAGACTTACCATTTCTGTTAGTATGCTTTTAACTTGAACAGCTGTTTTTCTTAATTTAAAATGTATTTTGACTCTCCTTTTCTCTGGGATATTGGTGAAGCTCCCTCAGTGTTTGTGTATCCATCTGCAAAGACTGAGCTGGTCAAACCAAGGCACTCCTCTGAAACGTCATGAACACGTACAGTTCAACGAGTTCCTGATCATGGACATCTACAAATACCGCATTCCTGTTCGTAAATCAAGCCAGAATGAGCTGAATCAGAAAAACACTGAAGAGACAACACCTGGGACAAAGGATGGGCTAGCAGTAAAGCCTTCAGGTATTTATTTTGAAAATAAAATCTATCTGGTATTTCTACGTTTCAGTGATAAGACATTCCAATCTGCAGAATGAACACAAGAGTGGTGTCTTTATTTGGATCTGTGCAAAGAGGACAGGTAGAAATCCCCTTCCCAGCAAGTATCAGGATACCCCGTTCCAAGTTTACAGTTCAGTTTTGATAATTTAATGTGATGCTACTAAATATTAAAAAAAAAACAAAACACCAAAACTTAACAAAATCCCAGATAGCAGAGAACTCAAATGTTTTATGTTCAAAGGATGAAGGAATGTTGAACTGGGGAAGTCCAAGGGATTATCTTATGAGTGGTATCTTCTGACCTTCAGGACAAGCACAGAAAGAATGCTGGGGACAGTGACTTCTTAAAGACCAATTAGAAAATTGAGCTGTAGTAGGTCTGTCATTTAGGCAGCTCAATATTCTATTTAGTAGGCATTTTGTAAACATTTTCATATTTGTGTAATGTAAAAACAGTTACCACTGTCTTTGGATATTATACTTCTCTGCATTTCTTAAGGGATTGTAATATGTAATGAATTAAAATAAGTAAAATACCTTCACATTCTGTGATGAAAGGTACTGCAGGAACAGGAGCACTATTGTTATTAATAGTAGCATTTGAGTTAATGAACATCATCTTTCTCTTGCAGATGCAGAACAGGCGTCTGGTACCAAACCGCTCTTTATGAATGGTGCCTGCTCCTCTTCATTTTTAATGTCCTCAGGAACTTTTCCACTTGCTGCGTTCCCTGAATGCAGGTAAGTCAGAGATTTGTATCCTATCTTGTAATTTCTGTCCCTTCAAATTCTGTTTATCTTTATTCTATCTTTACCTTGAGGCTGGATAGTCACAGAATTTAAATTTAACATCCATCCTGTGCAGAAAATTTTTGCTTCTCTCTTGGCTGATTTTTAGTGGTTGTTTTTGGCTTTGTATCTCTCCTAGAAAAGGGAGTAGAGCATATTACAAGCAAAACTCAAAATCTCCTTTCTCTGGTTCATGGTGGAGTAAATCATCCTTCTGAATAGCCATAATCTTACTTTTGCTGTTTTCTTCTACCCCTCCTTTCATTTTTCCTCTTACTCTGATTTTAGAACTATTGCAAGAAAACCATAAATCTCTTAGAGAATTTTTCTTCAAACATTAACAAGCTTGATTTAAGTTGCAACTGCCTTGAGTCCACTTAGTAGATCAGCTTTGATGCTTCTCCAGATAAACTCTTTTTCTTGGCTTTTGAGAACGTTCACATATTTTCACACCAGTTAGTTCTATACCACTTCTATCTGCCATTGCATATTTTTCCCATGTGGAAGACAATTCCCACAATCACTGTGTGAAATAAGACGCATTTTGTGCCAAGTATTTGTTATCAAGACGGTTGAGAGCCTCCAAACTGTGTCTGTTGTTATCTATAGGTTACCTCCTGCAATTTTACCTCTTTTCAGTTAAAAGCTTGTTCTTCTAGAATAGCTTTGCTGTCCAGTAATGGTGCTTTAAGAACTAACTACTGGCACATTGGTAGGTTTGATGGAAAACACTGTTATAAAATTCAGTCAGTTATGCTGTACAAAACGTAGTAGCCCTCTGTAGCATAACCTTTTAAAATAAATGGTTCAGTTTTCTCAATAATAGAATCAATCAGCACTGCAGTGAAGACTCAGTATACTGAAAGGGAACCGCAAGGCAGTAATTCTCTCGTGGAGCTATCTATTTGCTCTAAAAAGAAGTTGCAACTGAAGACACAGCAGGTTGGAGCTGCTTCTGGTGTGTGTGTGATGCGCAGGAGCTGCTGACCCTCTCCTTTTTCTCCTTTGTCCTTCAGTTCCCCCGTGTACCTTTACCGCCTGATGGCAGTTGTAGTTCATCACGGAGACATGCATTCTGGACACTTTGTGACTTATCGCCGCTCCCCACCTTCTCCTAAGAGCCCCCTCTCTGTCAGCAGCCAGTGGCTGTGGATTTCCGACGACACCGTTCGCAAAGCTAGTTTGCAGGAAGTCCTTTCTTCTAGCGCTTACTTGCTTTTTTACGAGCGTGTTCACTCGAGGGCACAGCACCAAAGCTTGGAGTTGAGGACTGAAGAGTGATTGAGAGAACAGAAGACAAAAGCTGACAGAACTCCTCAAATGAGATTAGATGTTGCACCTCCTGTTATGCAAATAACCCACCACAGGCCCTTTAATTTTCCCCTCCCTCTATGGCAATGGCCAGCTCCTGCTGGGAGTTGTTTTGTACCAAAATTACGCTACCCAAAGTTGGTCTGCTGACGTCGCGCAGTCCAAAGTATATCTGTGTTAGAGAAGCAGTTACTCTCTTAGGCAGTAATTTTGTTAATGTCACAGCTCTGAAACAGACATTTCAAACAGACTCCACAAGGCTGTGTTCCATATTCTGATGCGTATACAAGTTTTCAAAGAGAGATGCTTAATCCTGTACGCTTCACTGCAGACATTTCTGAACAAGGGGAGCCCTAGAAGATGGGAAGCTACTGTTATCAAAGGCAATGGTTTAAGAAACAAAGTGCCTTGAGCTTATTTGAATATCTACCTTACATTGTCCGAGTCCGCTGCGTGTGGGTTGCGTTCTGATAGATGTCTCAAGATGATGGGATGAACTGCTAACGGAAACAGATTTCTCTTGATATCCCAGCAAATTTAATAAAGTAAGGCATCTCTACATAACATGCATGATCTGAAAAACAACTCCCCTCTTCACATCATTTTCCTAATATTTTATTTCTTTCTACATCACAGAAGGACTCCTGCTGATTCAAAGAGCGGTTTCCTTTTTCCAGGAGAAAAGATACGGTTTTTAATATATTAGGAGCTGAGGCCCTGATTTATTGCTCTGTATATTTGGAATATAGCTGAAATCAAGAGACAGAAGTGTTTGCTAGCAATCAGTATTGTAATTTCCTTTGTCACTATGAAGCTGTTGAATACGGTTGCTTGTAGTATCGACTACAAATTTTTAATGCTGTGATTTCAAGGCTACTGTAATTGGTGTTTTATTTGCCCTTCCTATTTTAACACTGAAAACTGCCATTTCTCATCAACCATTCAGATACACGCTGCCTGCCTTGCATTTGGTCTTTACAGCTTGTGCCAGTTGTGATTGTGAGCCGAGATGTACAGCAACCCAAGCATCCTTGTGAAGTTAAGAGTATATGTGACTGAATGGGGACTGGTGGGCACTTAACATGTTCTGTGAAATAGTGCAGCAGCCTGAATAGTGCAGCTGCGTTAGATACAGATAGATACAGATCGTTAGATACAGATCGTGTATATAGAAGTAAGGGGTACTTTGCTGCTCTAGATTGTTTGCTGTGTTTTTAAAAAAAGAAAAAGTCTCAAAGCACAGAGGGTAAAAGCAGCAAAAATCCTTTTGACTACTTTGAAATTAACGGGAATAAAGTATGTAGGGTATTTTTAGCTCTTTTCTATCAGACAAGCTTTTTCATTGTAAAACAGCGACTAAGTTTTCAAATAGTAACAACTGTCTTAATAGTTTTTTAGGGCAACTTTGTACCTCATATATTCATAGTGCTGCCGAAAGCTCATAGGCATTCAGAGTTCCTTAAACAGGAGGCTCAAAACCAGCCAACCCAGGAGTGGTAATGGATGTATATGCGAAACTATTTACACAACTCATCATTCCAGAGTATGGATCACGATTCCTGCTCCAAGTAATGCTCATGGTACATAAAATAGTCTTTATAAATCCACTGATGTACTAGTTCCTGAGAAGTCTCCCAGTCTGTGCTAGGCTAGCAGTAGCATGGTGTTAACCTTTCTATTTTAAGTTATGGAAAAACAAGAAAAAAACCAAACAAAATATCTAGAAGGATGCAAAATGCCAAAATTGCCCTGGCCATTGAACTAAGATCTAGGGGACTTGCTAAAGGTGAGAGCCCTCCGTTCTGGGCAATGTGGGTGTGCAGCTGGAGCTCTGTAAAGCAGTGCTGGGTGTTATCTAAAGACAAACATCATGCAAAGCATCTGGTTCTGGCAGGTCTACCATTTGTACCTCAGATCTTCAAAACATTTCCACTGCCAGCAACATATATTCTGCAATATTTATTCTCAAAAGGGTCTGTTTAGAGTTTTTAACTGAAATTTTGAGAAGTTCATCTAAACAGGTCTAAAGCGGTAACGCTGGAGGTGGTTCAGAACGTACGCACACAATGGAATAAGTCTTACATTCATCAGCTTGTAAACAGGGAACGTAAAGCCACCCATTACTGCATGTTTGATCTGTTTTTCTTTTGCGTGGAGCTGCTTTCCACAGCTCAGGGGCCAGTGTGATGAGAATGAAAGCACAGTCACTACACAACACTGATAAACTGCTCCGTTTCACTCGGCTGCAGATTTTCTCTGAAAGCTTCCTCAAGGGCTATAAAGATGAGGGTTGAGCAGTCAGCATTTATTCTAGCTTTCACTGGTAGGAAGGAGTAGACTTCTAAGGTCTTGGCTTAGCCCTCAGTGTAAGGAAGGAAGCAAAGTGTCAGCACCTCGGTCCTGGTCCTGGGCTGTGCTGTGTGCTCCTAGCTTGCTGTGAGCATCAGAGAGGCCTCTGCAGGTGTTTTCCACCCAACCCTCAACCTTTCGAAGTCATTGGGCTCTGTGCAGGCATATGAGGCTCATCAAATGCTGTTGCTTACAAGCTTCCCATGGTGGAGAAGGTGTTAATAAAATGTAAATGGTTAAAAAAACATCAGATTAGACCTCCATGATGACATCTGTGTGTCTGGGTTATTCTTGGGGGTTTTTTATGCATTATTTAAAAAATTAAGATATTATAGTCAAACCACTGCACTGCTGTTTGAAGTTGTGTTTTCACTTCAGGGTATTTTTGTAACTGTACAGTAGCAATAAAAGAACAAACTTATTAGAAAAAAAGTAGCTGTTGACGTGTGGTTATGTCTTGAAACAAAGACCAATATATAAACCAAACCACATTCAATGTATCCAATAGAAGCAGCACTTCATATTCCCTGGGTGAGTAGCATTCATGCAGGAGCAATTCATGCTAAATGTAGGATTTTCTGGTACTGGCAGAGGGTGGGAAATACCAAGTCCAAATTATCAAAACAGACATAGCCCTAATGGGCCCACCGCTGGAAGACAGAGCCCATTGCTAATTCAGATACTTGTAGCCTGGTTATGCAGGGATCAGTTCACATTCTTGCTCAGTACTTACCAGTGCTTGATTCCTCCATGCCTGTTGGTGACTTCAGTCTTTCCTCATTTCAGCAGGATTCACTGCCAGTGTGGAAGGTGATGGCTCTCTGGTAGTCAGAATGGGACCCCTAGGGATGATTATTTAGAAAAACAGACATTCTCAGAGGTTATAGCCTTTCACGCTCACTGACAGAGCATGTACAAAAGCGTCACCTGCTGAACAGCATCAGCATCCCAGCTCACTCTAAATGACTGCCTCTTGTACTCTACAGTATTTACAAACTCACTGCTATCTGAAGGCTACAGAGTGTTTTGATCTTCTTGGAGAACTGGGTAAATTAAGATCAGTTGAGAACAAACTTCCTCCTGAGCAAAACAAGGGTATTACTCATTTAAAAGATGTACCAGCAGGAGTACAGCAGCATTTCACAGAGAGAAAGTATTCTTGGCGTTCAGTAGTCACAGTCTTTATTAGCAAGTTACTAAGTACACTATCTCATCTCCTGGTTTAATTTGCTCATCTGGTACCTTGGATCATCAAAGTCAGCGTTTGAATGAGAAATTGACAGTTATGTCAGGGAAGAAAGCTCCTATTTTCAGCGTCAAAAAAACAGGTGCTTGATTGCTGTATAATTCATTTCTTGGCTACAGTCATCACTTTCCGAAATGTGAGGTTGATTCTTGGGGCAAGTACCCTCTTGCGGATGGGCAGGCTGTGGTACCAATACACGTTGGTGGGGTACTTCATCATCAGCAGGCTGCCGTGGGCCAGCTGCAGTTTGATGGGCTTCATGTGGCGCGTTGCATTTTTCCCTCTGGAATCACAGTGCCTGAAAACAAAGTCCCTGCAAGCTCCAAAGGACACAGAGGCAATAGGACTGCGTGGAACCAGTTCTCTCTCATCATCTCGATGTTCACCTATGTGGTCTCCACCGTCTTTGTATCTGTGCACAGAACAGATGCATTAGTTCTTCTACCAATCCAATTAAATGCACGTAGAACAACATGTCAATGGTCCATCAGCGGTGCTGCACAAGCAATTTTTCATTTGAACAAGCTGCTTGATGCAACTGGAAATCAGACATACCTGTTAATAAGAACAAAGTTAAAAGTATGTCCAGTGTCCAAAGCGATGCGGTCTCTGATACGGTTGAGAACTGGGATCCATGGCTTTGGAGAAAAGGTAACGCCCGAGTAAGTGTATGTTAACTCAGGGTCTCCATAGGTTACCTGCTTCCTTGGAATGTCATGCCATTTGCCAAATACATGCAATTTCGTCATTTTACCTGTTTAAACAGGAGAAGAGAAGGATCACAACCAACTCTATTACCTCTACAGTTCACAGGTTCAACAATCTCCTTGATTTGGACCTTCTGTGAATCTCCAGTGGGACAACAGAAAGGAGGATGCTGATGACAAGGCAAAAGCTGTTCCAAGTGTTTCTGTCCCGACAAAGTAGTTAAGTCTCAAATTCGACATCGTTTTACTATCCCCATTGAATGTGACGAATGGGAAGAGCATCCCTACTGTATTGTGTTGTTGAATCGATTTTACCAGGGGTGTCTTGTATTCCACATCTACCAACAACCTCCCGTCACCCTTCCAGGACTATCCCTGTTCTTTGCAAACGTTAAAACGTGAGTGAAGCCGCTTGTCACTAACTAACCCTGCAGGACCAGACCTGTGCCGGCACTTCACTTCACAGGGCTGGATTACACAAACACCGGGCGCCTGCAGAAACCTCCCCACCACCCGGCAGCTCGGCCCAGGCCCAGGCAATCACCTTGGGACGAACCGGGCCGGGCAACACTTCACCGGTGCTGGAAGCCGAGCCCCGCCGGCGGCCCTTACCTTCGAAGTACTCCACCTCCTCCTCCAGCCGCTGGAAGATCTCGTCAGCCTCGGCCTTGCCGAAGAGGAGCCGGTAGTCGCAGTTCAGGCCCTCGGCTCGGATCTCCTGCCAGGGAGGTTGCCCTGATGGGGGCTCCGCCAGCCGCGGCCTCTTCCCGCCTCCCCCCGCCTCGCCGGGGGGGCGTTTAACCACGTATCTGTCCATGGGCGCCCGCTGGGAGGCACCGGGAGGGGCGGCGGGGACACCCGCCTCAGCGCTGCCGCCTCCTCCCGGCGACAGCGGGAGCCCCCTCAGCGGTCGCGGGGTGGGGGTGGGGGGGTCGGTGAAGGGAGTGCGCATGCGCGAGCCTGTGCCCGCCCTCCCTCTGTGCGAGCCCCGCCCACGCGTACGCGCGCGCTTTTGGCGCCAAATCGCCGCTCCGCCCCCCCTCCCCGCCCGGTGCCGCATCGCCACCGCCGCCCCTCACGGCTGCCCCTCGCCCAGCTCCGCCGCTGCCATGATCGGGCAGAAGACGCTGCACTCCTTCTTCAGCGCCGCGCCGGCCAAGAAGCGCTGCCGCTCCCCGGAGTCGGGCGGCGATGAGGAGGTAGGGAGAGAGGAGGACGGGGGAATGAGGTGGGGGTCGAGGGTGCCGGAGGCCCTGGAGAGGGTGGGGGGGCTGGCGGCCGGAGAGCTCTCGGGGTGAGCTCGCGGCTGTGGAGAGGGGTCGTGTCTCGCGGCGCTGGTGGCCGTTGGTGAGGAGGCCACTCGCCACTCGCCTCCAAAAAGCCCGCGCTCCTGCCACGCCTGAATGAGCTGCCAGTCGAGGCCGCTCTCCGGCGCTGTCCAATGGGCACTGAGGGCCGCCGGCGCGTCACAGTTGGTAGGCAGAGCGGCGCTCCTCGAACCAATAGGAAAGGAGCGTGCTCACTGCAGTTAACCAATGGGTTTGGGCTTAACGCTTGAAGGCGGGGCTAGCTCGGCGCGGCGGCCAATAGGGGTGGGCCGACTCTTGTTTTTGCCGCGAAATACCCGCGTGCGTGGGGCTGCCCTAGGGAGGGCGGGGTCATGGCGATCGGTCCGTTCCTACGGCAGGGCCTGCGTCTGGGCCTCGCCGCCCTCCGCCCGCTCTGCAGCTACCCCTCCGCTCGCCGTTTGCAGGTCAGCGCCGCGAAGAAAGCGAAGGCGGTGGGAGATGAGGCGGGGACGGCCTCGCCGCTGAGCCCCGAGCAGCTGGAGCGGATCCGCAAGAACAAGGAGGCGGCGCGGCAGCGGCTGGCCGAGCGCAACGTGCCCCCGGGTTTCGGGGAGAGCTGGCGGCGGCAGCTGGCCGGGGAGTTCTCGAAACAGTACTTCGTGGAGGTAAACGGGGGTGGGCTCGCCCCGGGCGGCGGGGCTGGGTGGCTGCCGCTCCCCGCCTTCCCCGGCCTGAACACCCCCCCCGCCCCGTTTTGTTCCACCCCCAGCTGATGGCGTTTGTGGCAGAGGAGAGGAAACGCTACACGGTCTACCCACCCCCCGACCAAGTCTTCACCTGGACGCAGATGTGCGACATCAGGGATGTGAGTAGAGCTGGGGGTGTGGTGGGGTGTGTGTCTCCTTCCAGCTGCTGGAGTCTCTAAAACAGTGAAAAACCTGGGTAGTTGGGTGCACAAACACCTTAATTCAATGTTTGATCCTTTAAGCTTCAGTTCCATGTGGTGTGGATGATGTTGTTTCTCTCACCTAACATGTGAAGCCGGGCTTCTCTTTCATCTCCGATACTGAAACGTTGTTTTATTGTTTTATTACCCTCACTGGCCACAGAGTTTCCTTTAAGACTTTTTAGTTAATCCTTTTGACCTTGTTTTCCTGCATTGCCAAATTAGCATAGTACTTAATTTTTGGATCTTGTAAATCTCTTTATAATTGATCTGCAATGATCTATATTTTGTTTTTTAAAAAAAGAGAGTAAGTTAATCCCATCGCCAATAAGCCGTGTCAAAAATATCTCAGCAAATGTGGCATAGAACTAAAATATGAGGAAATCTACTTGGAAAGTACTTTTGCTGGCTCTTTGAAAACATTGGTCTTTTGCACTCAAAATATCTTTGTGATCTTAGCAGCAAAGCTGTGGTGATCTTAATCATTAGTGTTGGGTGGGGACTGAATTCTTTAACTTGTTTATAAGGAGGTGTGAGTGATTTAACTTCAATTTCTGGGGTTTCTTGTGAGTTTACTTTAGGATAAGCTCTTTTATAAACCTTTTTGTTTTCTTCCCTCTTTAGTGAATAATACTGGTCATAATTCAGCGCTAACAAAGGTCTGCTTTCAGGTAAAGGTTGTCATTTTGGGGCAAGATCCATATCATGGACCCAATCAAGCTCACGGGCTCTGTTTCAGTGTCCAGAAACCTGTTCCACCTCCGCCCAGGTATGACAACGTTCAATTTGCAAAATCCCTTTAGTTTACAAATTATTAGCATTTCTGTATTAGTTTGGGCTGTAAGTTAGGCAAGTGATAGGAAGTGTGAAATTTGCATTGTCTGTTGCCTAGAAAAAGAACGTTACTGCAAAATTATGGATAATTCTATATGTTTTGATGTTCTGAAGAGCATGCTACACGTAAATTTGTGTTTTAAGTGCTGCTGAGACCTTCTCCTTAAGCTTCTACCCAGGCACACAAAGGGGGTCCTTGTTACCTGATTCTATAAATGGCTTTATTATCTTAAGTGATAAGATTAAAATCGATCCTTATCTAGCTTAAGAGCAGTAAGTGGTGCTGTTTGCTCTTATCTTGTTAATTTAAAATCTTCTGTTGTTTCTATTTGCAGTTTGGAAAATATTTACAAAGAACTGTCTACAGATATTGAGGATTTCACTCATCCTGGTCACGGTGATCTGACTGGCTGGGCCAAGCAAGGTGAGTTAAAAAACACTCTACCAATGTGTCACGGAGCAGCCTACCTAGAAAAAAAAGACCCACAGTTGGAAACAGTCCCATCGTTAAAAGAGAAAAATCAATTCTGAGTGCCTGTTGCTTAGCAGGTACCTTAGAATGGAGACTTAATTTATCATTTCTTAGGGGAATAAGCAATTAATGTTCGATTCTACTTCATCCTCTGTCCCTCTGCTTTGTTGGCTTGGTAGGAGTGCTGCTGCTCAACGCTGTCCTGACAGTGCGGGCTCACCAGGCCACCTCCCACAAGGAGCGAGGCTGGGAGCAGTTCACGGATGTGGTGGTGTCCTGGCTCAACAAGAACTTGCACGGGGTTGTCTTCATGCTGTGGGGAGCCTACGCCCAGAAGAAAGGCAGCTCCATTGACAGGGTACAGGTTACTCCTCCTCATCTCTTCCCTTTTGCAAATTTTTTCTTTCCTTCAGTTGGGTGGACACTAGAGGGCACTTCTTTTACAGAATTGGGGGTTTTTCTCCCTGTTCAAACCATTAGTCACCCTTGTGTTCCAGCTTAGCCTTTGCCAGAATTAAGCAACAAAAGTGGAGCAAGTGTAACCTTCTGTTGTCAGAAAAGCTTCCAGTTCCTCCAGTTCAGGACAGAACTGTTTTGTTTTATTTTTCTGGGAAAAGGCTTGTGAATAATTATAAAATTGGCTGTTAGGGTTATAGCCATTGAGAAATGGCCAGGGTATTGCTGCTGCTTGACGTAGTCCATCCTCCTCTGCTTAGTGGGATAAAAGTCTTGGTCTTCATGGCCCCTTTTTTTTTTTTTGGGTGCTCAGGCTGGAGGTTGAGGAGGTGTAGAGAGGAAATCACACCTGCTCAGTGGGGACAGAAGCAGCCAGCCTTGTCCAGGGAGCTGCAAACATGCAAATCTTAACGAGCGGTTTCCTCTAACGCTTTACAGAAACGCCACCACGTCCTGCAGACGGTTCATCCCTCGCCTCTCTCTGTCAACAGAGGGTTTTTTGGCTGTCGCCATTTCTCGAAGACAAACGAATTGCTCAAGAAATCTGGCAAGAAGCCCATTGACTGGAGAGCGCTCTGAGCTGCGGGGTCTAATGGTTGGAAACGGCTCCTCTTTCAGGGGTTGTTTCGTTTCTGAAAAACTTTTGCTGACCTGAGAATTACTCTTTGGATGTTGATCAAGGAACAAATGACCAAACTTTCAGAGGTGTTCTTTTTTTATAAAATCTTTTTTTCTTTTTTTTTTAAAGAGCAGACTGAAGTGTTACATGGAGAATCTCTGCTGTTCGAAAGGGTCTCAGCCTAGTTTGAAGCACAAAAAAAAATTATATTAATTTGTGTGTTTTTATTGCAATGGGAATGTATTTTCAGGCTCTTGTGAAGGGCTGTCAGTTCTTACAGGTGAAACTGTTCAGCTGTTGTAAATATCCTACTGCCCTTTATCCTGCTTCTTTGCCTCCTACTGTGCAAATCCAGATTTTATATTTGGGGGTGTGGAGGTGACTCCATGGGAGAAAAGGCATTTTAGTCTTTTGTTGCAAATCACAACTTTTATTAGAAATACGGCCTCTTGAGACTGTAAAGACCTTATGCTGTCAGAATAGTTACTTGGTGTATCTGTACTCTCAAGATCTTGGGGTAAATTTCCACCAAACAGCCAAGGAGAGACTGCAACCAAGGCTCTGGTTGTGCTCTGAGGATTTTGTTGGCATTTAGAGAGGAAACCTGTAATTTTTGAGATTCTTACTGGGTATGTTAATCACTTGGATGACAAGTGAGGTGTGAGCACTGTCAAGTTTGTGGTAGATGCTGGTGGTGGCAGTGAAGGTTTGTTGCAAGATCTGCCAACTGATGAGCCGACAGTTGCAAATTATTTAAGATCTTAAAACAGAGGGAGATTTGTACCTTAAAGGAGCAAATTGAGGTTTCTGGCCAGTGTTAAAGATGACTGTTGGGACTTGCAGGATGAAGGCAAAGTTGGCACTTTGCATTTCTGGGTTTCCAGTTCATCTTTGACTTCATAATTACTTTAACAGAAGTGAAGTGCCTTCTTCATTGGAAAGTTTAGTTTTTATAGAAGGATGCTGTAAACCTTTCTTTGATACTTGCTCTGATAGGTAACACTAGTACAAGTTTACACGTTCTGTGGCTGTGTTGTGTGTGTGTTTGTTTGGGTTTTTCTTCCCAGTTTGTTTGTTTTCGTTGCATTGTTTGTATTTTTTTTAAATAAAATTGACTGTGTATGTTGTGGTGTGATCTGACACCGGTAGGATCAAGGCAAGGAGGGGCGGGTGCCTGAGGTGAGGCCCTGGCTCTGCAATGGCTGCTGGCCTCGCGGTGGGGGGGGAATCCCTGCTCCCCCATGAGGAAGCAAAACTGTGGGTGCTGGATCTTCTCCTCTTCCTCCTCCTCATCCCCATGACCAGGAACGGGGCCAGGACACCTTTGTCCTCCAAGGATCCGGTGTCCCAGCCGGCCATGCCAAGGTCTCCCCTCCCCTTCCCTTTCCACCCTCGCCTCCAGCAGAAGTTTTCCAGGAGAAATATTTCTGCTTGACGTTACTGTCACGTGCCGGAATGCAACCGTAGGGCAACCGACGGCCTCGGGGGAGACGGGAGGGATGATGGCGGAGGGGGCCTGGCCATCCCCCCCTGCCGTGGCCTGGCGCCCAGACAGCCCAGCCTGGCCTGGATGGAGTGTCCAGCCGAGATAAGTGTGACCGGTGGTGTCCGTGTGGGCAGTTGCAGCCGGGGCTCGGTACTCATGGTGAGTGCTGCCCTTCCCCTCAGGAAGGGCCCAGGGCTGAGGGGGGAACACAGCGGGGCTACAGTTGTTTTCTCCTCACGACCCTTCCCAGCTCTTACTGCCTGTGGAGATTTGGGGGGCTGCGGGGTGTGTAGTGTGTGTCAGTTTGAGGGATTGGGGCTGGTGGGGTGGCTTTGCCACCACCCCTTGAATGCTGTGGGGAGGTTGGGGGGAGGCCATTTTAGCCCCCTCAGGGCTGAGTGAAGGCAGAGCGGAGCTGTGCCCCCCCCCTTCACCCCGCCAGCACCAATCCTGTTTTGGGGAGTAAAAATAGATCTGGTTGAGCCTGAAGGGAGCCCAGCTGAGCTGGAGGGGGGGGTGTGTCTGGCTGGGTGCTGTGGGGGGAGCACTGGGGAAGGGGCCTTGGTGTTTTGTGGGGCTGTTTCTTTCTGTTCCCCCCAAAATGGCCACTGGGGTTCCTCCCTGACAGAGCGTCTCCGTGCTTCTCCCCAGGGCAGGTGAATGCTGCTGGCTGCCCTGCTTCTGCTGGTACTGGTGCGGCTCGTCTGCGCCAAAATGTCCAACCCTCAGCCCGGGGAGGAGGAGAAGCCAGAGGACACCCTGGCGGAGCAGCCAGCAGCTCCCACCACAGCTAAACCCCCGGCATGGCCGAGCCCCCCGGCCCTCAATCCTCTGCCACACTCCGGCAAGGCTGCGGTGGGGGAGCAGGAGCAGATCGCGGTGTACAACCCCGCCGCCCTCCGCCGGCCGACCCTGGCCAAATTCATCCTGGGCTCCTTCGATGACAACTCCTCCGACGATGAGCTGGTGGCTGCTGCCTTCAGGGTGGGCAGCCGGCGCAGCAGCCTGGTTGGGGTGGGGGGCACTGGCACCGAGCCCCCTGCCATCACCGCCCCACAGGAGCCCACCACCGGCATGAGGTACAATGCATGGGGGTCGGGAGCAGCAGTGGTGCAAAAATGCCCCCTTTTGCGGTGGGCAGATGCTTTTCAGTGGTGCATTTCTCAGGGAGCCTGTTGCTAAAGTTGGGGTGCATGTGCTTCTTGGAGTCCCTAGTCCTGCTCCCTTTGACTTGGTGCTGCACGAAAAACCCTGATAATAAGGTTAGTGGCAGAACCCTGGAAGGGAGGACATGTCCAAACAGCAGTGCCCCATGAGGACCAGGGCAGGGGTTGCTCCTTTACAGTGATTCTGGATGTCAATGAATGGGGTGGAAAGTGCGTGTGATGTTCCTTCAAATGCAACCCCCAGCACCGCAGCCAAATTGCCAAATTTTCTCAACGCTCCTTCTCTCATTTTGCTGCTTTTCTCTGTCCCTGCACCATCTCCTGGTGCTGGGAAAAGCCGTGCCTGTGCACTGGCCACGGCTGTGATTGGCACAGGACGGGGGCTGCACTGGGGAGTGGGGATTTTCTTGCATGGCAAGATGAGATTGGTGTTGATTGAGGTGGTGAATGGCAGCAGCAGGCGCTGCTGGTGTTTTTCCCTGTTCTGTTTTGTGCATGAGCATCGCTGGGGGCATTTCATGGGGTGTAAACCCACAAGTTGAGTGGGGCTGTTTGACAGGGCACCTGTATGTGCACTTGCATTTGTGTGTGCAAATGTTGCTCTGTGGTCCCAGGGCTGGACCCCACAAGGACACATACACATTGCTTCTGCTACGGTGGGGATGCCGACGTGATCTGGGTATTGCATGTGGGGAAACAGCATCCTAGGAGGAGTGGGGTACGTGGGGTGCTCCTGTGCTGCTCCTTGTCTTCCTCTGCCCATGCAACTCTTGAAGACAAATTATTCAAGGCAGAAAAGTAGCTTTTTGGTGTTTTTGTGAAGAGCTGATGGAAACAGGATGAGCTTTTGCTTCATAACTAGCTTCGCAGTGACTTTTGCCCAGCGCTGGTGCTGGTGGGGCTGTGGGGCAGCTCACTGCTGCCTGCTGGCTTGTGCTGGGCAGCTTCCCGTGCAAGCACAGCTGACGGACATTATAAATAACTGGAAACAAAGCACTGCTGCCCAGCTCCTCCTGGCTGCTCCACTCCCAGTTAAAAATAAAAGACCTTTGGCTGCAGGGACGCGTGATGAAACTTGACAGCCCAACGGTGTCTTCTTGCCTCGCTGGGGGTTTGGGCTGTGTCACGCACTGTTCTGCCAGTGGGGAATTGATGCTGCTCATCTGGGCTTTAACATGGGAGGAATTTCCTTATGTTGCTGCCTGAGTCATGTTGTAGCTGCGGTTGGTGCAGTTTGCAGGATGGGGTGGTAGTGCTGGCACAGGCTTTGCAGTGGGTTTTGGGGGTGCGGGAAGGAAGCAGGCAGAGTGGGCAGCCCTGGCAGAGCTGCCAAGTGACACTGGGAATGCACGGGAATGTGTTAAACCCAGCACAGCTCGATGCAGTGCTCCAGCTACTTGGAAAATATTGAGTGCATGGAGAGGTTGGGACATTTCCCGATCTCCCAGGGGGGTTTGGCACATTTTCCCCTTAAAATAAATGTGCCAAGTGCTGCTTATGTGAAAGCAGCTCATCTGGGGGGAGGCTGGTTCTTCTTCCTTTGCTTATTTATAGATTATCTGTGGAATAACAATCACCGGTTCGGAATCTGGCTGAGCTATCAGCAGGGGAGGTAGGGAGGGGAATGTGAACCTGGTAATTAAAATAGAAAGTTGCTTAAAACTCTGGGCAGAGCTGCGGGAAGGCAGGTGCCTAGCTGCTGGGGAGGTCCTTGCCTGCCCACCATGGGCTGCCAGCACTGCCAGACCCTCCTGCGCTGGCTGCTGCCGTGCCAGGAGGTGGGAGGTGCGAGGGCTGCCCTATAACACCACTGGGGCCAGAGCCCTGCGGAGAGACTGGTCCAGCTGTCCGGCCACCAGTGCAGCCCGCTCTGACCTTCAGGGATGCACGATGGGCTGTGAAACAGGGAATAGACTCCGGAGGGCATGGAAATGCCTTCAGTGGAAAACCATGGTGGGGGTGAGTCTGGCCGGCAGTGGGGTGAGCCTGGGGGGAGGTGTTTTGGGGTGGTGGAGCAGGCAGTGTGGGCAGGATGGGGGTCTGATGCGACAAAGAGCTGCAGCTGCTGTCATTGCGGGCTGTGGGAGAGCCAATTCCCACGGCTGCTGCTGGAAGCAGTGCAGCACACTCTTTGGAAGGTTTCTCACAGAGCACTGCTTTCTTTTTGCTCCCCCTTTGGTAACTCTAGCACAGTTTGGGGTGGCCTTGTACAGGCATCTCTGGCTGTACCCCTCAGAGACCTGGTGCTCCTGCCATGGGGTTTAAAGGCAACAAACCTGCTTGCCTTGCACAGATGCACAGAGATCTGTGCCGTCATATGTGCCTGGTGTTTTTCCTGCCACCCACACCTCCGGGTGTCCTTTGGGGACGTAGGGTATAGATGCGGCTCTGATACAGGGTTTGGTGTGAACCGGGAGCTGCGGGGGCTTTGCATCAGACCTTGGTCACTGCAAAGGGGCATTTGTGCATGTAATGTCCCTGGCAGTGGGAGAGTCTGCACTGGGTGCTGCTTTTCAACCCCCTGGGGCTCTCCCTGTTCCTCAGTCCTTGGAACAAAGTGTGACACATTTCCAGCTGCAGCTGGGCTGTGTTCTGGCCACAAATACGCTTCCAAAACCCCTGAGCAGCTCTCTGCTCCCTGAAATGTAAACCCTGAGGCTTTTGTCCAGTGCAACATGGTCTCAGACCAGCCCCTGTGGCTGCAAATCTGCTTGTCGTGGTGTTTGAATCAATGTGGACCCACAGCTCCTGCGAGACGTGTATTGATTGTGAAACACACTCTGTTCACCCCAAAATGCTTCCCCTGTATAACTCAGCCAAACCCAGTTTTCCTCTGTGGTGTTGCAGCGAGTGTTAAACGTCCCTGGAGAGATCCCGGTGCACAAGAGGGAGCTGGTAGCAAGGAAAGTGAATCCCAGTGTTCCCTGCATGTGTCAGCAGGGTGAAAGGTTTTATTTTTTTCCTCGGGAGAAACCACAAAGAGGGCAAAGTCTGGTCTCTGCTACTGCAGGCTGCTGGGCTCTCTGTGGATCCAACCCCCCGGTGAAGCCCCAGCCTGCAGCAGCATTCTCCTCGTGCCGGGTGACGGTTTGCTCGTGTGGCTGCGAGCTCACCGAGAGCCATCGTGTCCCACCACAGGCCTAGCATGTCCGGACTGCACCTGGCAAAGAAGAGCCGCGAGCACAGGAAGATGGATCTGCAACGGGACTTCACTGTCGCCTCGCCAGCGGAGTTTGTCACCCGCTTCGGGGGCAACCGTGTCATCGAGAAGGTCTTTCCCTCTGCACACCTACCTTTGCCTGGGTGGTGGGTCATTGCTTTTTACAGTGGCATCCTCAAGCCTTGCCCAAGTCTCCTGCGCCCGCCAGGCTCAGACTGATGGCAGCCTGGAGCAGCCCGGAGCTGTTCAACCCCCAGCTTCACCCACCCTTGTGGGCTGGGAGAGGGAAACCCTCCCAACTCTGCCCTTGCACAGCAGCTGCTTGCAGTGGCTTTGCATGGCTGGTACAAACGAAGGCCAAAGTCCCCTCCTTCATTAGCCCCAGTGCCAGGTATCAAAGCTGCTGTTAAGGAGCCTCCTTTTCCACTGTCACGTACAACTGGCTGTTTCGAAGTACCTGTGTTAGCACGGCTGCTCTGCTTTGTTCACTGTCTGTGCCCAGCCCTCGCCTTCCCACTGCCATCCCATCCCTCAGGGCAACACTCCTCCAACAAGGATCTGATGCCCCATGTCCCTGTCCCCCCAGGTCCTCATCGCCAACAACGGCATTGCCGCCGTGAAGTGTATGCGCTCCATCCGCCGGTGGGCCTATGAGATGTTCCGAAATGAGCGTGCCATTCGGTTTGTGGTCATGGTCACCCCCGAAGACCTCAAAGCTAATGCAGGTAATTCCTGAAAGCATCCCAGAGAGGGATGTTTCCTGCTCTGGGACCAAGCCAGGGCATCCCTTTCCCTCTCCCCCCGCTGCTGCCTGGGACATGGGGCGCTCTGCGCAGCCGGAGTCACACATTTTCCATCCTTTCAGGCAGATACAGGAGTAAATAATTTTCTCCTGTCTCCCTTGGAAAGAGGATTTGGGGAAGGGGTGAAGGGGCAACATGTGAGTAGGGTGCAGCTTGAGACACTGGCTCTCACCACCACTATGTGCTCTCTTTCAGAGTACATCAAAATGGCAGATCACTACGTACCCGTCCCTGGGGGGACCAACAACAATAACTATGCCAACGTGGAGCTGATTGTGGACATTTCCAAACGGATCCCAGTCCAGGTAACAGCCACTCATGGGCCTCCCACCTCTGCCAAGGGCAGTGGATGGGAACAATGGGGCACTCAGAAATGGGGTGACGCATCCCTCCGTGTGGAGGAGCCAGGCATGATGCTGTAGGCATGGGAGGATGCCAGTGCAGGGAGGTAATGGCTCACACTGGTCCTTTTCTTGTGTCAGGCGGTGTGGGCTGGCTGGGGACATGCCTCGGAAAACCCCAAGCTGCCGGAGCTGCTGCAGAAAAACGGGATAGCTTTCCTAGGTAAGGTCTCGCTGCCTTCCCTGTGCCAGAGGAAAGACTGGGCATTGGGCTGGTGTGTGCAGGCGTGCTCACTCCCCAGCAACACTGCGCTGGGAAATGCCCATTTCATGCATCTACCATGTCCCCCCCTGTGGCATGGCAGTCCCCAGGCCAGCTTCCTGGAACCATCCCAGGAATCCTGTTGTTTTCTGGGTTTTGCCTATAATGCTCCTGCTGATGCAGCATTCACGGAGCAACGTTGGGAGCAGACTTCCCCCAGCCAGGGAACAACCTAGGCTTCCCCTTGGAGAAAGCTTGAGGTCCATCCTGAACTGGGCAGCGGGTTTGTGGGAGTTTCCCACACCTCCAGTCTTTACAGAAGGGCTGATGGTGTTGTCTCAGTGAGCAGCAGCTTTCTGCAGCATCTGTGTGTTGGGGACAGGCTGACTGGCCAGGATGGCCCAGCTCACTCTTTCCCTCCCTGGTTGAAGGTCCCCCCAGTGATGCCATGTGGGCACTGGGAGACAAAGTCGCCTCCACCATCGTGGCTCAGACAGTCCAGATCCCCACACTGCCATGGAGTGGGAGCGGTAAGTGCCTCCTCCCCATCCCCGCACACCCTCCCTGCTCCCCTGTTCCTCTCCTTGCTGCCTCCCCTTCTTCCCCAAAGCAAGCACCACGGCTGGGGTCTGTGGCCTCGCTGGCTGTGGGGTGTCTGCAGATATCGGGGACCCTGCAGCAGTCAAGTGGCTGCTGATTTGGACAGAGGGGGTTTTGGGGATGGGGTGCATGGACACAGGGGAAATGACATGTGTCACCGTGGGGACCCCAGCTCCCCTGGGCACTGGCAGCATGCCACCCCAGCCATGCCACCCTGGTAATGACCATAGCTGTCCCTGCAGGTCTGGTGGCCCAGTGGTCTGAGAAGGACCAGAAGCATCAGCAGACAATCAGCATCCCCCTTGAGACGTACGCACAGGGCTGTGTGAAGGACACAGAGGAAGGCCTGGAGGTAAAGCTGAGCCCATGGGCAGCTTGTTGTCTCTTGTCCAACATATTTTCTCTTTGGAGCCCTCTTTTGGCCTCCCAGCACATGTGACAGCAGTTCTTCCCTCTGCAGAGATGCAGCTTAGGGTAATTCTACTCAAGATTGCATGGGGCTGGGCAGGGTGAGCTGTTGGGGTGATGGATTGGGTTTCAAAGCACTTTGGTCACCTCAGTCTTTGTTCCCCCTCAGGTGGCCAAGAAGATTGGCTACCCACTGATGATCAAGGCAGCAGAAGGTGGTGGGGGAAAAGGCATCCGAAAAGTGGAGGCAGCGGAGGAATTTGGCACCTGCTTCCGGCAGGTGAGAGGTTCTCAGAACCCTTTTCCCTGTCCCCATCCCATCCTGGGGCACGCAGCAGGGTCCTGCTCCCACCTCGCATGTCTTGTGCTTCCCACCTGGGCTCACCACAGGTCCTGTCTCCATCCTGGGATGAATTTTGGGGAATGGTGCCAGAGCACAACCTTCTCCCCCACTGCAGGTACAGGCAGAGGCGCCTGGGTCCCCCATCTTCCTGATGAAGCTGGCACAGCATGCACGGCACCTGGAGGTGCAGGTGTTGGCTGATGAGTATGGCAACGCCATCTCCCTCTTTGGTCGTGATTGCTCCATCCAGCGTCGGCACCAGAAGATCATTGAGGAGGCACCCACCACCATTGCAGCACCTTCCGTCATCGAGGTGATGGAGCAGGTGGGTGGCCCTGGTTTTAGGGCAGCACAAGGTTTAGTGAGAAACCGGTGTGATTCTTGGGTTTATTGGAGTTTTTGGCATCTGAGGCTCCTAAGGAAGGGAGGGACCTCCCCAAGCCAAGCAGGGAACCCCAGACCTGCTTGGCTCCTTGAGTCCATACAAGGACACTGCTGCCATTTTCTTCTGGATACCCTGACTCTGCTGCAGTGAACAGAGGGTCATTATTCCCCATGGTGGTTTTGCCCTCTCCTGCAGTGTGCGGTCCGCCTGGCCCAAATGGTGGGCTACGTGAGCACGGGCACCGTCGAGTACCTCTACAGCGAGGATGGGAGCTTCCACTTCCTCGAGCTGAACCCACGCCTGCAGGTTGAGCACCCTTGCACAGAGATGATCGCAGATGTGAACCTCCCTGCTGCCCAGCTGCAGGTACCTGAGTGCACACGGGTGACTTTGCAAGGTGTGTTAGATGAAGCAATCTTGTAATTTAGGGAGAAGTGCTAGGCTAGAGCCTGGCATAGGGAAGCTCTCCCATACACCAGTGTGCAGAAGCAGTAGCATCCCTCCTTCATCTCTGGCTCCCATCTATCAATGTCTCCCAGTTGCAATTTTTAAGGCTAAAGTCTTCTTCTGGCAGCTTAAGTCCTCCTCATTTCTCATGCAGATTGCAATGGGCATCCCCTTGCACAGGATAAAAGACATCCGGGTGCTGTATGGAGAGAGTCCATGGGGCGATACGCCCATCTGCTTCCACAGCCCCACCAACCCCCCCGTGCCCAGGGGCCATGTCATCGCTGCCCGGATCACCAGCGAGAACCCCGAGGAGGTGAGCCAAGGGAACAGGCTCTCATGCACCAGCCCCATATGCAGGGACAGGGAGACCCCCCTGCTACTCATGGGGTTGAACTGGGCACAGTCCTCCCCAGCTGGATAATCTTCATGGGCATTGAACCCGTGGGATGGGTGAGATCCATGTGCAGACAGATAAATGGCACAGGGATTCTCTTTCTGTTTACACTGCATGAGTCTCAAACCTGGTTTCTCCATGTCTTCTGTTCTGTCTTCACTCAGGGTTTCAAGCCCAGCTCGGGGACGGTGCAGGAGTTGAACTTCCGCAGCAGCAAGAATGTCTGGGGGTACTTCAGCGTGGCAGCAGCCGGGGGGCTGCACGAGTTTGCTGATTCCCAGTTTGGGCACTGCTTCTCATGGGGAGAGAACCGGGAGGAGGCTATCTCGTGAGTGTGGTGGGGCGGGATGGAGAATGGGTATCCTCAGGAAGATTTGCAATTGGTGCATGAACCAGGAAAAGTGGCTTTTATTTCAGAGGACCAGAATGGTGCTGCTATGCTGAGTGGCTTGTTTGTGCTGCAGAAGCACAGAGTGCCAAGGTTTGTGGACTGTGGTGGTGCTATGGCCCCAGTTCATCAACCTGATCCTTAAAGACATGTTGCAGTGATCTGCTAAGCAATGTTCAGTAATTAAGCAACACGTAACAATGCTGATCGTAGGGCTCTTTCATCCAGGCATGAGGGCACCCAGGGCTTGTGGTTCCTGTGGTTCCCCGGTTTCCTCTGCTGAAGGGCAAGCACTGCCTCATTGGTCATTAATGGAGGGTTTTGCTCTCTGAAAGGAACATGGTGGTTGCCCTGAAAGAGCTGTCTATCCGTGGGGATTTCCGGACCACAGTGGAGTATCTGATTAAGCTGCTGGAGACAGAGAGCTTCCAGAACAATGAGATCGACACTGGCTGGCTGGACCATCTGATCGCTGAGAAAGTGCAGGTGAGGGAAACCGTCTCTCGAGGCTCACAGTTCCCCTTCTGGTGTAAGACCCAAACCCTGTTATTTTTGCCTCCCACAGGCAGAGAAGCCAGACACGATGCTGGGTGTCATCTGCGGTGCCCTGAACGTCGCGGATGCTTCCTTCAGGACATGCATGACTGACTTCCTGCACTCTCTGGAGAGGTGCGGAGCAGGGGCTGCCCAAAGGTGGTTCTGCCATGGGCACAGGGAGTGGATGTCCTAAAGAGTGGCTCTCAGCAGCCCACGTGGCTCCTGCAAGCATGGAGACCCGAGTGTTCCTCTCCCTGGGGCCATCTTCTCACTTCTGCTGAAGAAGTTTTGCAAACCTGTAGCACTGCAACAGCCTGAGAAAGAGGGGCATCTGCTGTTACTCACAGCTCCGGCTCCTTGGCTATTGCTTTATCAAGAGAGGGGAAAAAGTTTCACAGGGTTGGGAAAACAGCTTTCAAGGGAAAGTGGCTTGGCTGAATGCAGCTTGCTTTTGTTTTTGTACTTGAATGTCAAGGTTATTCCTCCAGCCTTGGAGGGCACCTGGGGCTCTCCCCTGCACCCTTATCTGAGCGTGTTTTGCCAGTGTCTGGCCTGCCTCCCGTTGCATTTTTACAAGGCGCTCACGTGGGTCGTTTAAAAGCAGATGCTTTTTCCCTTCGGTCACCTTCGTGCCCTCCCGCAGTCAGCTCAGAGCCCGCATGGCCCAGCCAGCAGCTCTGCTGACATCTCCCACACTTGGCTGCCTGCCGGCGCGCAAGGCAAGCGGCTCTCGTGGTGTCTGACCCATCCGTTGTGTTTCAGGGGGCAGGTGCTGCCAGCAGCCTCCTTGCTAAACATCGTCGATGTGGAGCTCATCTACGAGGGCGTGAAGTATGTTCTCCAGGTGAGGGCTGGGCTGTGCTCCTCCTGAACTGGCCACTGCTCTTCTCACGGGGCCGGGGATGTGTGCTCCTGTCCTGAAGAAGGAAGGTGCAATAAATACAAGGTTGCCCTTTAAAAACATGCAATGTAAAAATGAGGTTAACAACCTAATTTTAATGAGGTTTTATTAATAACCTCATTTTAACTAGACAGACATTTTCATACATCCTGTTGACCTGAGTTTAAGGAAGGACCTCCTTTTCTTGCTTTTAAACCCAATTAGTTGAACTTCATGCAAAAAAATCCCTACTCACAATGAAAGCAGCAGGTGAGCCATGAGTTAAACCAGTTCTGGGCTGCGAGTTGAACCAGCTTCTTGGTGCAGGGTGAAGTTAATGTTTCCTGCCCTCCCCCCGCACAACCCCATCCAGTAGCAGCACACTGTTCCTGCACTGGCCCTTGCACTGAGCTTGGGGAGATGTTCCTCACTCCCCACAAGCCCCTTGAAAGGCCATTGCATGCATTTTGGGGGGTTGTACTAATGGGTCTCCTGCCCACAGGTTGCCCGCCAGTCCCTGACCACGTATGTCATCATCATGAACCGCACTCACATCGAGATCGACGTGCACCGGCTGAACGATGGTGGGCTGCTGCTCTCCTACAATGGCAACAGCTACACCACCTACATGAAGGAGGAGATTGACAGGTACCTCCCCACGGGACCCGCACCGGGCCCTTCCTGCTGACTGGCAGCCAGTTGGTGAGACCTTTCCTTCTCCTTAAGATACCGGATCACCATTGGCAACAAAACGTGTGACTTTGAGAAGGAGAAGGACCCGACGGTGCTGCGCTCACCCTCTGCAGGGAAGCTGCTGCAGTACACAGTGGACGATGGTGGCCACGTGGCCGAGGGAAATGTTTTTGCAGAGATTGAGGTGAGTTTTGCTGAAGAGACTGGAGGAACCCCTCTCTTGCATCTCCTACAACTCTGGCACATGGCAAAAATCAAACCCACTAATGCTGCCATGGTCCCCAAGACATGTGGGTGCTGCTCGTTCAGTAAGTGTTTCACCCATCCTGCCCCAGGTGATGAAGATCATCATGACACTGGTGGTGGAGGAGTCTGGGCGGGTTCACTATGTCAAGCGGCCGGGCGCACTGCTGGAGGCGGGCTGCGTCATAGCCCGGCTTGAGCTGGATGATCCCACCAAAGTGAAGCCTGTGAGTCTGCCAGGGGCTGGCCATGCTGCTGTCTCCTCCCGTCTGCTCCCAAATGGTGTCCCATGGGGCACTGAGGATGCTGAATGTTAGGTTCTTCCTCCACGTCTAACCAACGGCAAATGTTGGAGAGGGTTGTGATGGTTTCTCTGGGGCTTTTGAGGCAGCTGCAGCTCTTGGGGGGGGCATGTCCCACATCAGCGAGGACCTGGGCCAGCCCATCTCTCTCTGCTCTCTCCAGGCACAGCCGTTCACAGGGGGGCTCCCAGCCCAGCAGACCCTCCCCATGACCGGCGAGAAACAGCACCAGGTTCTCCGCAATGTGCTGGACAATCTCACCAATGTCATGAACGGGTACTGCCTACCTGAGCCCTACTTCAGCACCAAGGTGGGTGCTGGTGGCAAAGGCAGTCCAGCTGTCCTCCCCCATTGCCTTGTGTTTGCTGTGATGGCAAGACAGGTGGCACCAGCTTCTGCTCCCCACAGGTGAAGGAATGGGTGGCGCAGTTGATGAAGACCTTGCGGGACCCCTCCCTGCCCCTCCTGGAGCTGCAGGAGATCATGACGAGCATTTCAGGAAGAATCCCCCTGTCTGTGGAGAAGTCAATCCGGAAGGTGATGGCACAGTATGCCAGCAACATCACCTCCGTGCTCTGCCGCTTCCCCAGCCAGCAGGTGAGTGTTGTGGGGGCCGTACTCCTCAGCAGGGCCTTCACCTCTGTTTCAGCTAGAGCTACTTAGGAGTTTCTGCCTGAATTTGTCCTTCCAAGAGATAATATAAAAAATTAAATCAGTGAGGGAAATATTTGTGCTTTTATATTTTTCTATGTATGTTTCTACATTTATTTGTCACTTTGTATTTTTCACTTGAGGGGAAAAAAAAAACAAAGAGAAGGCTCTGTGTGTAGCACCACTGTCTCCAGGCAAGCTGGGGAGCTTGCAGCCCTGTGGCCATGGTGGCCCTGAGCTCCACCAGACCCTGTGCCCTCTCTCTGCAGATTGCCAACGTTCTGGACACGCATGCGGCCACGCTGCAGAGGAAGGCTGAGCGGGAGGTCTTCTTCATGAACACGCAGAGTGTGGTGCAGCTGGTGCAGAGGTGAGCCCCACATTGTCCAAGACCCACTCTGGTCGTCCCCCCCACAACTGCCACCTCCTTTGCAGTGTGCTGGACTCTCTGCTCCCCAGGTACCGCAGCGGCATCCGGGGCTACATGAAAGCAGTGGTGCTGGACCTGCTGAGACGCTACTTGCAAGTGGAGACACAGTTCCAGCATGGTGAGGTCTTGAGGGCTCTCTGGGGGTGTCTGTGGGGCTCTCTGGAAGGTCTGCAGGGCTCACCATGCTCTGCCCCACAGCTCACTATGACAAGTGTGTCATCAGCCTGCGGGAGCAGTGCAAACCTGACATGACCCCCGTGCTGGAGAGCATCTTCTCTCATGCCCAGGTGGCAAAGAAGAACCTGCTGGTGACCATGTTAATCGTGAGTACAGCCCATGCCCTGAGACATCAGAAGTAAAGGCTGGTGGCAGGGAAAAGTCCGTAAGCCAAGGCAAGCTCTGTCTCACTGCGGGATGGGACATGGCTGTGGGTTACTGTCACAGCCCTGTTCTTTTCCCTCAAAAACGAGTGGACACCTCAGAAACTACTTTTCTGCTCTTCTCTTTAATGCATCCCCAGGATTTGGGTTTTGTATTCAAGTGTCTCATTAGGGGGACTTTATCTCCCTTCCACAGCATTGCATTATTGCATTTGGTTCAAAATGCAGCATTTTTCCTGTTTTAGTGCCCTGTGTCTCTTCCCTGTTGCCCATGTGGGGCCAGGGCCACAAGGTGAAGCCAATCCTGTGTTGCAGGATCAGCTTTGCGGCCGTGACCCCACGCTGACAGATGAGTTGACGGCCATCCTCAACGAGCTGACGCAGCTCAGCAAGACTGAGCACTCCAAAGTGGCGCTGAGAGCCCGGCAGGTCAGCAAGCACCATGCTGTGCCTTCCCCATCCCTGTCCCCATCCCTGTCCCCCATGGTCCCAGCTGTCTCTCCCCTTGCAGGTGCTCATCGCCTCTCACCTGCCCTCCTACGAGCTGCGGCATAACCAGGTGGAGTCCATCTTCCTCTCTGCTATTGACATGTACGGACACGAGTACTGCCCTGAAAACCTGAAGGTTGGGAATTGTGTGTTTTTCCACAGAGGGAACTTGGGTAGCTTCGGTGAGGAGGTCTGGCTGCAAGTGGCTTACTCTTAAAAATAGCCAAAAAAGCAATCAAAGCGTTGCTGTGGTGTCAGTGTCTGTGCGGAGCAAAGTGAGGGGGGTATACCCATTGCTGCCAATCCCCGTCTCCTGCTCCTCACCCCATTTGGAAGGGGACTGACATGGTGGTGTCCCCATGGAGGGCTGAATGCCCCATGGCACCCCAGTGACCAGTCCTGCACAACCCCACATTGAGGGACTCCTCTGGAATGTGCCTGTGATGGGGCAAGGGGGTCCCACTTCATCCTGCCCTAAATTTCGCTTTCTCCCTCCTAGAAATTGATCCTCTCGGAAACCACCATCTTTGATGTGCTTCCCATCTTCTTCTACCACACCAACCAGGTGGTGCGCATGGCAGCGCTGGAGGTGAGGGCTGGGGGGGGCACGGGGGCACATGAGCTCTGAGGGGTGTCGTGGATGTTTGCGGTGCCAGCAGGGAAATGGTGGTACCTCCTGCTGTCCCCCTCCCAGGTGTATGTGCGACGCGGGTACATTGCCTACGAGCTGAACAGCCTGCAGCACCGGCAGCTCTCAGATGGCACTTGCCTGGTGGAGTTCCAGTTCATGCTGCCTTCTTCCCACCCAAACAGGTATGGGCACTCCCGTAGGCCTTTCCTGCTCCCTGGACATCGTCCTTTTTGCAAAGTTGTTGGGTTTATATGTTCTCCCTGCAAAACATGAGGACCCTCAGAGGGAGCTGCCTGCCGTGCTCTCCCTTTGCCAGTGAACCAGGACAGACCCTCTCCAAGTCAGGGTCCCATATGGGATCTGCGTGGTCCCTGTTGAACCCAGTAGTGGTGCCTCCACCCATGGCTGATGGCTGTCTTCCTACCCCCTCCAGAATGTCCGTCCCCATCAGCATTTCTAACCCCGACCTGGCTCGGCACAGCACTGAGCTCTTCATGGACAGTGGCTTTTCTCCCCTGAGCCAGCGGATGGGAGCTATGGTGGCCTTTGACAGATTTGAGGACTTCACGAGGTGGGTGTACAGGGACATGCCTGGCCGGTCATGTACATGCCTTTTGGGTGCTGCTGCAATCGTTAGAGAGCAAAAATGGGCCGTGCACAGCAGCTCCTGTTCCTCTTGCAGACAGAGGTCAGGGCCAAGTGGTATTTTCAGTACAACAGTTACCTGGCGGGGACATGACATGTTATCTGGGGACATGTGGAGTCTGGGGGGAGCTTGTCTGGTGTGGGTTAAGTATTTTTCCACATTATCACTGCAGTGCTCAAAGCTGGGTTTTATGAGCTGTATTTTTGCTGTGGGCTGGTGGAGCCTAGCCAAACTGGTGTGTGTCCCCAGGTTGCTATGATGGTACCCATGTCCCTGCCAGAGCAGGTTCCTCGTGCTGTCCCCTTGGGCATGGGGACACCATGTGCTGACTTGTCACCCCATCCTCACTGTTTGAGCAGGAACTTCAATGAAGTGATCTCGTGCTTTGCCAACCCACCTTCAGAGAGCACACTCTTCAGCGAGGCACGAGCTACCGTCTATGAGGAGGAGGATGCCAAGGTGGGCACAGTGCCATCGCTCTCCTCCCAGGTGGTGCTGGGATGGCAGTGGTGCTGCTGGTCGGGTTTGACTGGGTGGTTTTGTTGCCAGAATGTCCGTGAGGAGCCAATCCACATTGTCAACATTGCGCTCCGCTGGGCTGAACACATGGAGGATGAGAAGCTGGTTCCCATCTTCAGAGCTTTTGCCCAGTCCAAGGTCTGTTGCTGGGGCTGGACCCCCTTTTTGCACCGTATCCCAAAGTGCTGCCTCATCCCTATGCAGTGCTCACCAAAACCCTGCACCCTGTGTCAGCCAGTTGGGTTTTGTTTGCTCTCTGGGTGGAGATGTTTAAGCTCTTGTGACTGGTGGATCCTTGTGTTCCCATGTAGAAAAACATCCTCGTCGACTGCGGTCTCCGAAGAATCACGTTTCTCATTGCCCAGCAGGTGAGTGCAGACTGAGCTGCCAGTGGGCAGAGTGGCTTCAGACACATCATGCTTTCACCTCCCCAAAGCCTCTAGAAACATCTATAATACCTCATAGACAGAGCATTGGGTGATGCATCTATTGTGCATCAGGAGCTGGGCATTAATTAATGAGGGATTCAATGAATGATTTATGTCCTGCGTTATCCTTTACACTGCTAATGTCTCCAGTAATGTGTGGCTCCTGTGTGGCCACTCCATGGCTTTGAGTTGTCTTTAAAGGACATTGATTACTCCCAGCTCTTTTTCTTTTCGGGGAGGAGAATGCCTGCAATTCACTGAATTCACTGAAAATTGGAAATATCCTCTGTGCAACAAGGATTATTCACACTGAGCTTTTTCTTCCATTTGTTCTAGAGGGAATTCCCAAAGTTTTTCACATTTAGAGCGAGGGACGAGGTAAGAGCTGTGGTAAAAGCAGGGCCTGGCTAACGCCGAGCTGTCTGGTCGCTGGCTCAACCCTCCGCCTCACCAGTTTGCAGAGGACCGCATCTACCGGCACCTGGAGCCGGCGCTGGCCTTCCAGCTGGAGCTGAGCCGCATGCGCAACTTCGACCTGACGGCCATTCCCTGTGCCAACCACAAGATGCACCTCTACCTGGGGGCTGCCAAAGTGCAGGCGGGCACTGAGGCCACCGACTACCGCTTCTTCATCCGCGCCATCGTCCGCCACTCGGACCTCATCACCAAGGCAAGGCGGCGCCGGGTCCCCTGGGTGTGCGGGCAGAGGTGGGTGCGTTTTGGGTGCAGGAGTTGCTCTGACATCTCCTGATCCACCCGGTGCACTGCAGGAAGCTTCCTTTGAGTACCTGCAGAATGAGGGCGAGCGGCTGCTCCTGGAGGCAATGGACGAGCTGGAGGTGGCCTTCAACAACACCACCGTCCGCACCGATTGCAACCACATCTTCCTCAACTTTGTCCCGACGGTTGTCATGGACCCCTCCAAGGTGTGTTTCTCAGTGTTCCGCTTCCTACCAGTGCAGTGCTGATCCAGGGATGGCGGCTATGTCATCCCCCATGTTCAGTACTGCCATGTGGATGGGCTGGAACCACCCATGCCAGCCTAGCAGACCCAGTCCCATCCAGTGCCCACCCAACCCTGGATGGGGAATGGATTCAGCCCCAGAGGCTCCCGAAGCTTAATTTCTGTGTCAGACCTCCACTGTGGACTGTTTGCTGGGGAGGTGCTGGGATTTCACATTTTGCAATGAATTGGGACTTTTTTGCACAGACTGGGACAAGTGGGCAGTTTGCTGGAGGATGTGGGGGTGAGTGGCAGGTTCTTCCTCTGGGCACTGCATGGTCTGAGGGAGGGGGACTATGTCTGCTGAGGGGGGTGTGGGAGACCCGCTTTCCTTCTTTCCAGTGGAGAGGCTGGATGGCAGCACCAGCCCCTAGAGATGGATGGATGTAGAGAAGGAAGGGGCTTTACCAAAGCAGATCTGAAATAGCTGTTTAAGGTGGAGATGCAATGGGGCCTTGGCATCATGTGCTTGAGGACAGTGGTGTCCCCGGGGCCACAGACCCATCCCTGTGCTGTCCCTCACCCAGATCGAGGAGTCGGTGCGGTCCATGGTCATGCGCTACGGCAGCCGCCTCTGGAAGCTGCGGGTCCTGCAGGCTGAGGTGAAGATCAACATTCGCCTGACGCCCACTGCCACCGCCATCCCCATCCGCCTCTTCCTGACCAACGAGTCCGGCTACTACCTGGACATCAGCCTCTACAAGGAAGTGAGGGACCCCGGCACCGGCAGCGTGAGTAACCGCGGGCAGCGGCTGCAAGCGGGAACCCAACCATGACTGCTTCAGCTGCTATCAGCTCGGCAAAGCTTTGGGGTGGTTTCTGCAAAAATCCACGTGCATCTGCAGCGCTGGTCTGTCCCAGAGCCCCCAGGACTGCGCAGCAGCATTCCCAGGGCTGACCTGGTTTTGCTCCCCTCTGCACTGCATTTGTTTTAGCACCTTGGGGTGACACTTCATTCCAAAATTGTGCTGAGCCCTAGGGGTGTAGCTGGTGGGTGGTCGAGCAGTTTTTGGACTGGGAGGTGAAGGTCAGTGTTAGGGTGTTACTGGCACTTGCAGCACAGCAGCGTTGCACTCTGTCCCCTCAACAGCAAAGAGTGGGGTGGAAAATCATGGGTTTTGGTTCAATAGAGCCATGGGCATGAACATCTTGGCCAGGAAAAGCTCAGCAGTGCTCCAGCCCCGCGGGGCTCTTGCACTTAGCGTTGTGGAGAAGACACTGAGGGAAGGCAGCCAGTGCTCTGCCCTTGTCTCCAGATCATGTTCCAGTCATACGGGGACAAGCAAGGACAGCAGCACGGGATGCTCATCAACACCCCCTACGTCACCAAAGACCTGCTTCAGGCCAAGCGGTTCCAGGCACAGACCTTGGGCACCACCTATGTGTATGACTTCCCTGAGATGATCAGGCAGGTGAGTCAAGCTGAGTAGAAAAAGGCTCCAAATTTGCTTTTCTTCCCCACCCTCCTCAGTATGCCCATCTGGGGAAAAAGCTCGTCTCCCCTGAGCTGGCAAATGAGATAAAGAAAAGAGCCCAAGCACCAAAGTTTTTTGTTACATTAAGCATTTCAAAATGGATTATTAGCTCTTGCACATTGCTGTGGAGGATGTGAGCCAGAAAGCCCTGTGCAGGGAGGTCTGCAGCAGGGTGGGGGGCTCTAATACAAAGTTTTACTCACCCCAAGTCCTAGCCTGCTGCAGGATTGTGGATCTGTGCTTGGCCATAGCCTTGGAGCTGCCACAACCCCGTACTTCCAGCTCATTCTGTGCGTGGTGTCTCTGCAGGCTCTCTTCAAGCTGTGGGGCTCCTCGGAGCAGTACCCTAAGGACGTTCTGACATACACTGAGCTGGTGCTGGACTCACAGGGACAGTTGGTGCAGATGAACAGGGTCCCTGGAGGGAATGAGGTAGCGGGGGATGATTTGGGAATGGGGCGAGAGAGTGGGGTGGGGGCAAGCTGTGCTGTGGCAAGTGGGAATGGCTGGTGGCTTCCCCAGTCTGGCTGTATGTGAAGCCCAGGGGATGCTCCTCAAGCAAGCATTTTATCTGACAGCTAATGCAGTCTCCAGCTCTGACCCCCTTTTTCTGGAAGACCCTGCCCTGTCATCTTGTGCTGTTTTGGGGCAGGTGGGGATGGTTGCTTTCAAAATGAAACTGAAGACCCCTGAGTATCCAAAA
This sequence comes from Gallinago undulata, assembly GCA_026546715.1. Lineage (NCBI taxonomy): Eukaryota > Metazoa > Chordata > Aves > Charadriiformes > Scolopacidae > Gallinago > Gallinago undulata. The sequence goes on from JAOTQQ010000005.1 coordinate 29,540,423, forward strand.
GGCCGGGAAATCGTGCTCATCTGCAATGACATCACACACAAGATTGGCTCCTTTGGGCCAGAGGAGGACCTGGTCTTCCTGCGGGCGTCAGAGCTGGCACGGGCCGAAGGCATCCCCCGCATCTACATTGCTGCCAACAGCGGTGCCCGCATTGGCTTTGCCGATGAGATAAAGCACATGTTCCAGGTGGCCTGGATAGACCCTGAGGACCCTTACAAGGTGTGTGGGCACTTCCTCTCCTGCCATCACAGAAAACAACAGAGCACTTATGTGGGGAAGGAAGGACCAGAGCTAAACTGGGAGAGAAAACTGGAGGTCAATGCAAGGGGGTGAGACCCCACCAGCACCGAGCACCACAGGGATGATTCCCTCTGCTTTCCCCAGCAGGGAGGAGATAAAGGTACCAGTGCTGGCATGGCTGCTCTGTCCAGCCCTGGTCCCTGAGCTGCTGTTGATGTTGCGTTTGGGTTGGGTTTGGAGAAGGACCATGTCGCACGTGACCATGTGCACAGAGGGCTCCACAACCCATCTTCCTCCTCTAGAACTCATCCTTCTCCTCTTTATTCACAGGGGTTCAAGTACCTGTATCTGACTCCCCAGGACTACACAAGGATCAGCGCCATGAACTCGGTGCACTGTGAGCACGTGGAGGAAGGGGGCGAGTCCAGGTGAGCCCTGCTGTTTCATGGGCCTCAAAGCTGCCCTGAGCCTTGCCCCGCATTCCTGCTGGGATGCAGCTCATCCCAGGATCCTGGCTCAGCATCCTGCCAGACACATCACACAGCTGGCTGCTTCCCACTGTCCTGCCCGCTCCACTGTGGCTCTGTTTTTCCTGCAGGTATGTCCTCCTGGACATCATCGGGAAGGACAATGGATTTGGGGTGGAAAACCTGAGAGCTGCCGGTACCATTGCTGGGGAGTCCTCTCGAGCTTATGATGAAATAGTGACCATCAGCATGGTACAGTAGTGGGCCCTTCCCCTCCTCTGCTCCTCCCCTCACTCCTGTTTGCCTTTAAGGTCACAAGATGCATCAAGGGACCTGGTGTTACTCCTGCAGAGCTAGGGAACACCATTCTTCTAGTGTTTGCAGACTGGGCTGGAGACCCGTCTCTCCAGTAACCCCATGTGTCCTTTTGTGTGCATCCAGGTGACCTGTCGTGCCATCGGGATCGGCGCGTACCTGGTGAGGCTGGGCCAACGTGTCATCCAGGTGGAGAACTCCCACATCATCCTCACCGGTGTCACGGCTCTCAATAAGGTACTGTGCTCTGGCTGTGTGTCCTCCCCCAGCACTGTCCCTCATCCCACTGCATGCGTGGGGTCCTTATTTGTCTCCTGGGAAGAGGTGGCAGTTCTCTGTGTGTCACCTCATGGGATCTGTCTGGCTGAGTGATAGGGGAACTGCAACTGCCTCAGGTCTCACTGAGAATTGAGAGAATGCCACCAGCAGTTATTAGGTATTGCTTTAGGGGCCAGTTCATGGTGCATCACTCCTTGAGCAGGGTGGGATTGAGCTGCCATGGGCACTGTTCAGCTCTGGTCCCAGGAGCAGGACCCATCTGGTTTGAGCTGATTTGAAACCTGCTTCCACTTGTCTAAAGCAGGATCCCTTTGCTTTAACACCAACCTGGTAGGCAGAGGTGGAAATTCAGCCTCAAACCAGAGGCAACGTGCCTGTCCAGAGGTTTGACTTAGCAAATGGAGTGAGGAGGAGCCTCTCCTGTGTAAGCAGAGACTGATTTGTGTTTCTGAGTAGGTGCTGGGACGTGAGGTTTACACATCCAATAACCAGCTGGGAGGTGTGCAGATCATGCACAATAATGGTGTTTCCCATGTCACCGTCCCAGATGACTTTGAGGGGGTCTACACCATCCTACAGTGGCTCTCGTACATACCCAAGGTAGGAGGGTGCTGCAAGACAATGGTGTGGGGTGTTACCCCATATCTGGCTGGTGACCTGCCCTCTGGGGCTCTCCCTTGCAGGATAACAAGAGCCCGGTGCCTGTCACTGCCATAAGTGACCCTGTTGAAAGAGAAATCGATTTTGTACCTTCCAAAGTCCCCTACGACCCCAGGTGGATGCTGGCAGGGAGACCCCATCCAAGTGAGTGAGGGTGGCCTGAGACCTCTTCAGCAATGCTCACAAATGTGTCTTGTGGCTGCAAACCCTCCATTCGGGTGCAGAAGGTGCTTTTTGCTGTGAGTTGGTGCACAAGGAGCCTTCAGTGCTCATTATTGTGCCACTCTGCTTTTTCCTGTGCTCTGCAGCTCTCAAGGGGACCTGGCAGAGTGGTTTCTTCGACCAGGGCAGCTTCCTGGAGATCATGAAGCCGTGGGCTCAGACAGTTGTGGTTGGTAGAGCGAGGTACTGCCGGGAGCAGGGAATGGAATCCCAGGGCAGAGAGTGATGGAGAGAGGTTGTATGCTTAGGTCAAGCACACTCAAGCCCTAGTCGTGGCACTGCTCTTGGGATGGTGGTGGAGGGAACCGCTGTGGTTGGGCTGGGGTGAAACATGGAGGGAAATTGGCCTCTGCTGAGGTCACCCTGCCTTACTGCAGGCTGGGAGGCCTCCCGGTGGGCGTCATCGCTGTTGAGACCCGCACCGTGGAGGTGACGATACCTGCAGACCCTGCCAACCCGGACTCAGAGGCGAAGGTGTGTGGGGAGACCTTAGTGTGGCTGAGTGGCAACCAGGAGGGGGCTGGAGGGGAGAGCTGGGAAAAAGCTTAGTGTAATCCTTTGGCATGTCTTGATTTTCCTTAAAACTGGTGAAATCAAGGGTGCTTGGTCAGCGTGTTTTCTTCCAGCTCTTGCACACCACGTGCCACCAACCTGCTAGCATGATGTGCCAGGAAGCACCAGCACCAGTCTCAGCACTGCTGCTTGCCATCTTTTGCAGATCATCCAGCAGGCGGGGCAGGTCTGGTTTCCAGATTCTGCTTTTAAAACAGCCCAGGCCATTCGGGACTTCAACCGGGAGCATCTCCCATTGATGATCTTCGCCAACTGGCGAGGCTTCTCCAGTGGCATGAAAGGTACTTGCTCTTGGAGTGCCCACATCCCTGTGCTGTGTCATACTGCCAGCATTTCTGCCACCCCACAGGGTCCTGGAGTGACCCAGCCTGTCAGGGTGCTGCCTGCCCCACTCTGGGATGTGGCATTGGGCTGGGGAGGTGATGGGGCATCACCAGGACCTTGGTCCCAGGGCTCGGTGGCTTCCTGCTGGGCTGTTTTTGGGGTGCTTGTTTGATCACTCTAATGGAGAAGGTGGCTTTGGGCAGCTGGGAGGAGTCAAGGACCAATAGCCTGGTCCACAGCAGTTGGGACACCCAACAACTGAGTCCCTTTGCCTTTCAGACATGTACGACCAAATGCTGAAGTTCGGTGCCTTCATTGTCGATAGCCTCCGGGATTTTAAGCAGCCTGTCCTGGTCTACATCCCACCACATGCGGAGCTGCGGGGAGGCTCCTGGGTAGTCATCGACTCCACCATCAACCCCCTGTACGTGGAGCTCTACGCAGACAAGGAAAGCAGGTCAGCGTCCAAACTACATATGCATCCTCCTGCATCTAGCAAAGGCTGCGGGCGAGTAAAACATGGTCCTGGGGGTGAGGAGGTCTTTTCTGTTACCTGAATTAATGCACACTGGAGCAAGCTGGTAGGGAGTGGGAGGATAGACAAGAATCTCAGACTGGAAACAAAACCCTTTTAGGTTTTCTCTCTCCCTAATTCTTAGGAGAGAGAGTTACGCTGTCCTTGTCCCAGGTCCCTGCTTTATCAAGCTTTCATTCCAGGGGAGGCATTTTGGAGCCTGGAGGAACAGTGGAGATCAAGTTCAGAAAGAAAGATTTGGTGAAGACCATGAGAAGGATCGATACAGTCTATGCCAAGCTTGTTGAGCAGCTGGGTAAGGGAAGGGCATTTCAGCTTGTGGGCATTGGTAGGGGTAAGTTAAAATGGGAGGGTCAAACACTGTGGTGGCAACCACCAGGAAATCTTTTAGTGTTCCTCTCTTACAATTCTTTATGGCTTTTCTGATGGTGAAGCCTGCCAAGGAGATGTGGTGGTACTCTAAAACACCTGTATCTCCTGGGGGATCTGTAAATGGAGCTGGATTTTTCTTCCATGCTTTGAGATGAAGGATGGCAGCGGCCATGCTGAGTCAGTACCTGATGAGACAGCACACAGTCATTACAGAGCCACACAGAAGTTGGCTTTAATGCACTGGGTCTCCTTTCACCCCGTGATGGGGTCCTGTCTGCAGCAGATGGAGGGGCTGCTTTGGGAGGTCCTTGCCCCCATGCTCTTCCATCCTGCTAAAACATAGTCCCACAAAGTCCTTGCAAATGCCACCTCCCACCTCTCTTGCAGCAGGGGCCCCTTTGTGGCCGTGGCCTTCTGTGGCTGCTGGGCAAGGCTGTAAATGTGTCCCAGCAAAGGGACATGACACTGGGTGCCCCATTTCCTGATGGGGTGGCTGAAGTAGAAGCCCAGAGTAGAGTCCAGACCCCGCAGTGACCCATCACAGGGGTGGTGGGTGGCTGCTCAGCACAGTGTGTCTCACAGGGACCCCCGAGCTGTCCGAGCTGCAGCGCAGGGAGCTGGAGAAGCAGCTCAAGGCCCGTGAGGACCTTCTCCTGCCCATGTACTACCAGGTGGCCGTGCACTTCGCTGACCTGCACGACACCCCAGGCCGCATGCAGGAGAAAGGCGTCATCACGGTGAGCCGGGGCATTGGTGGCAGTGGGAGGGGGCTCAGCGCAGGGGTGGTGGCAGTGACAGCATGAAGACAGGAGGCAAAGTCATCTCCTGAGGGTCTGGGCTGGAGCCCAATGTGCCATTCCTGCCCCAGGTGCTGCTCTCTGCTCCAGCCCAGCAGAGATGCCTTCAAATCTGTCAGTGTGAGCCGTGAGCGAGCACTTGCTGTGCGTCAGCTCCTCTTCTTTTGTGCAAAGTTGAACCTGGACTGTGTCCCTGTTTCTGCAGGACATTCTGGAGTGGAAGAACGCACGGTCCTTTCTCTACTGGCGGCTGCGACGGCTGCTGCTGGAGGAGATGGTGAAGGCAGAGGTCCTGAAAGCAAACAGTGAGCTGAGCCACATCCACATCCAGTCCATGCTGCGGCGCTGGTTCATGGAGACAGAAGGAGCTGCAAAGGTACCCCCAGCCTGAGGTGTCCCTGCAGCTAGGGGGGGTCTCAAGGGCTGTCACCTCGGTCTCCTGTTGCCCCACTCTCTTGTTGGTGTCTCCCTGAGAGTTTAAACGATGGGGATCGCCATTCTGCAGCCTGTGCCAGGGTGGGCAGCCACGCAGCCCTGAGCCTGGGGCTATCTCTTCAAATTGGGTGACCTCAGTTGTTCTTCAGGGGTAGCAAGGTGACCCTCGAATAACATTTTCTACCCTGAAATAGGGCTTTCCAGGGCAGACGTGAGACTTGGGGTCTTTGCATTTGAGCTGCTCTCAAATGCAAGCACCATGACACTCACCTCACCAGGTTGCTCCTGTGCTTGCTCCCCAGGGCTACCTCTGGGACAACAACCAGGTGGTGGTGGAGTGGCTGGAGAAGCACATGCAAGAGGACGATGGCACCCAGTCAGCCATCCGGGAGAACATCAAGTACTTGAAGCGGGATTACATGCTCAAGCACATCCGGAGGTGAGTGGCTGCAGGAGTCAGGATGCAAAGGGCAATGCTGTCCCCTGGGTTGGGGACAGAGGGTGGTGGAGATGAGGCAGTTCTTGCTTTGTCCCCTGAGGCAGCTGCCCTCTCCCATCTGCCTTGCAGCTTGGTCCAAGCCAACCCCGAGGTGGCCACGGACTGCGTCGTCCAGATGGTTCAGCACCTCACCCGTGCACAAAAGGCCCAGGTCGCCCGTCTCCTGTCAACAGTGGATAATGACAGCCCATCTTGAGCTGGTGGCCTGCAGGGCAATCGCCATGGGGCAGGAAGGGAATGAGGCCAGACCTCACCTCCTCCCCTGGTTCATCTGCCCTCAAACTTGAAGCCTTGGACCTGACTCATGTGCCCAAATAAAGGATGCCAGTCTTTGTATTTTAGGCCATGAAGATGGTGTCTCCATTAGTGCAAAGTTCCTTCTGGCACTGGAGGTGTTCGACAGAGGGGTGGCTTGGCAGAAGATAAACCTGTCCCAAGCCGAGTCTGGACCTGGTGCGGTTGATTTTTAAAAGAATTTAAAATCTTTGAATGTGTTTTAGTTGGCCTTAGTCTTTAAAACGAGCACCAGTGTCAGACGTGAGACTGGACGGAGCTGGAAGTACAAACCGACTGGCTCAGGCAGAGGGGAGCAGGACAAAGGAGGAGGTCCCCGTGCGGCCATATTGAGACTGACCAGGCACCAGCACAAGGAAACGTAAACCCTGCTTAAGAAGCAGTCTCAAACTGATGTTTTATAATAAACTCAGGAACTGTGAGGAGCAATTTGCCTCATCCTTCCCCCCGTTGGGCAGCGATCAGCACGTGTGACTATGAGTAGCTGATGGCCCAGAAAAGATGTCAGCGAGCCATGCTGGGAGCTGCTGCAGCAGGGACATCAATGAAACCACCACGGCTTGACTGACCCAACTGTTCCTCTCACCCATCTCATGTCCTTTGCTTCTTGGGTTGCCTTTAAGCAGCTTGGTTCATGGAGGAGAAACTTGAATCTGTGCTTTCCAGTGCCTCTGGCTCTGCGGGTGCATCATTCCACCAGCGCAGGTTTGGCTTTGGCTCGCAAAGGTGGAGGGGATGAAAGGTGGGACACCTGGTTCAAAGTGAAACACTGTGGTGTGGAGGTGTTGGACTCCTTCTCAGTCATGCCCGGGCTGAGGAATCCCATCAGGTTTACGGGGAGGCCTCCCTGTCCTGGGAGTGGGGTTGGAAAGGGCCTGGTGAGATGCTTGAAAGGTTTGACTGCACTTTGTCGGGGAGCGGGGGTGCTCACCCTACGGGAGCCAAACCACCGCCAATAAAGCGAGCACAGCTCTCAAGGAGGTTTTCCTGAGCTCTCTTTCCTTTGTCATTGTATAAACGCGCTGGATCTGAGCTGGGGACGTTCCCACTGCCCCTGTGCAGCCCCCTCCCCGCGGCAAGGACACCGCTGTAGCGCGGAGCAGCTCGCAGCGTCCCTCTCGCTGACCCCCCTGTCCCTGCACCAGAGCTTTTCTGTGTGTTCAGCTGTGGAGATTCTCAGGTACAGATTGACAGGATGGGAAAAGAGCTCACACAGTAAATACCTGCAAACTCTTATTCTCCTGGGGGATTTGAGGTGGGGACAAAGCCATGGTGTGGTGTCTGTAAAGGCAGTGAACCCTGGGCAAAGCTGCTCTTTTAGAGCTAAGCCCTCGTGGCCAGTTGCAGCTGGGAGCTATGAGTGCTTTGTGAGATGCTTCGCTGTTAGTGGTGCACCTAAGTCTTGGACCCAAGAGAAGGTCCTGCTCCTCAGCACGCACAGACACCATGCCTGGGGTCAAACACCTCTGAGCCGTGTCCGTTTTTCACCATCCATAAGTTGTAAAAAACAATTTCCTCGCTGGGTTGGATTTCCAGGAGCAGATACCTCGGAATTAGCGTTTAATGCCGAGCCGCTGACACCGGAGTGGTTATAACGCAGCACATCCAGAATGAGCCAGGCTTAGTGCTAAGAAATATTTATTTAAAAAAAAAAAAAGAGACAAAGACAGCGTAAATGACGCCAGTCACAGCAAATGATCGTTAATCACGTTTGTTCTTCAACAATAAATTACGACGCGGAGCATCGTGCCCTTTTGGAAGAGGTCGCCGTGGACGTACGCAGCGGGGGAGAGACGGGCACAGACATTTTCTAGCCCCTCAATCTTCACAACAGGGGTTTTCAGCCGAGTGGCTCCAGCATCCCACGCCCCCCAGCTTTTCAGTAGATGGACTAAAGCTGGGGGGACTTTCGGCCCCTCCCCACCCCCTGGCCACACTCCGGGTGGGAGAGAGGAGCCCATGAACGCGTGGATCCAGTACCAGGGACTGACAGACTGGGACATTAACTCCATTAAAGCACAAGAACAGGACAAAACACGAGAGATAAATATTACTTCAATGTCACAGAGGTATAAGTAGACTAAATGCTAAACTTCAACATACAGTTTGCTTTTTATCTTTTTGGGTGTTTCTTCACATTATTTTTTTTTTTTTTGCAATGGATGTTACCAAGTGAAAAGCAGGGTTTGAAAATTTTAAAAAAACTACATTAGAATTGATTTTACTTGGTTAATTAGGACAGAAAGACTATTCAGAATGGGTATGGTACAGTCACAATATTTGGTCTTTGAAAATTTTTTTAAAAACCATGAGTTTCACAGTATCAAAAGTGCTTATTTCAAAGAAATGTAGTGTAACAACAGCAATTAAAATTGTTGCATTTTTGATTCTGAATAATTTAGTGGATGTAAAAGAGGTTACTGCAGCATTTTACAAAATTGAACAGTGCTCAGTTTACATAATTTCTTTTCTCTTTGTAACAATAAATATAAATAAATTTACAAATAGTAATACTGCCCTAGCACAAAAATAGACAGAAGCACGATACACAAGACTATAAACAAATCTAATATTTTAAAAAAAAAAATCCTAAAAATAGGCATAATTCCTAAAATCTTCTAGCCAGTGATCAGTTTAACAATTCAGTAGTACCACTTCCTTCATGGTGGGGCAAGGACTTCATGTTTAGACCTAGACAGAACAGTTGTCTGCTACGGGCTTGATTTTTTTTCACTTTTAATAGTTTTTTTGTCCTACCTCATAACAATAAGTTAACGATAGTTATGTCAGAAAAGTGTCAGCGGCGCAAGCGTCTCCAGAAACTGCGCGGGGTCCTGGTTCAACAGCGATAGCGATTTGGCAATTCAAGAAAGCAGATACAAGTGGTGTGTGATGAACCATTTTGGGCTCCAACTCGGTGCTAACCAGCCGGTAGGCTTGTCTTGCCTTCTGTGTAGGTGGTCACCAAACAGCGTCCCCATCTAAGCCCAGATCACAGCGTCGGTTGACTGGATTTACCTTCACGGGACTATTTCTTAGCTCAGTTACGTTCTAGTGAAAGTTCCTGCTGACTGATGCCACCCAGGTCCTTCTTGAGAGCTCAGTGGTCCTGCAACACAAGCATCCATGTCCCTTCCTCGGTCTTGCCACAGGTGAAAGTGGTTCCACTAGAAACAGTTGGATATATTTTGGCATCACCTGCTGCATCCCAGTAAAAAGCCGATGTGTTCCAAGTGTCTGCAGGAGGAGCTCTTTTATTGCTTTCGGGTTGGATTTTAACGGTTGAAGAGGAACCTGTCCCCGAGTCAGAGAAGTCCATGGAAGGGTGCAAAGCTCAGAGCAGAGGGATGGGTTTGTTGCCCTGGGGGTTCATGTACTGAGCTGCCGCTACATTGTCCAGGGTGGTGTAGGTGGTGTAAAGGCCGGTGACCTGCAAGTCTGAGAAGGAGTGATCGCTGCCGCTGGAGACGGGGGTGAGGCCGGGGGTCCCCAGGTCACAGTCTGAGAGGTGGAGCGGGGAGTTGCTGAAGGCACCCAGGGCATCGAGGCTGAAGCTCTCGTCTTTCATTTCCTCCCATATGTTACCTTTAAAAGATTAAATTCTGGTCATAGCAACACATCCAACCCACCCGGGCCTCAGTCTGCAGCTAAAGGGCTTTACCCGCTGCTCAGGACCAAGTTTTGCTGGTGGATGGTACCATTTGTAGTGCAAGGACAGCGAGTGTGTCTGTTTCCCCCAAATCCCCTGGTTCCAGGAGGATTCCAGACCTTTCCAGGCCTCATCTGTCTACCAGGTGCTAACCAGAACCCGAGGGCCATGCTAGGCATCGCCATGAGCTGGGGACACCACTTCCTACATAGTCTCCTAAACAATGATGAATTTTTTCACCAAAAGGGTTGTCAGGCGTTGGAACAGGCTGCTCAGGGTAGTGGTGGGGTCACCATCCCTGGAGGTATTTAAAAGACATGTAGATGTGGCACTTGGGGACATGGTTTAGTGATGGACTTGGCGGTGTTGGGTTTATGGTTTGACTTGATGATCTAAAAGGTCTTTTCCAACCTAAAGGTTGGTTGATTCTACCTTCTCCTTTTACAGAAGGGGAAAACCAAGGCAGGAGGAGAGCTATGGCTTCCCATGGGCAGAGAGATGTGGTGTCCCAGATCCAGCTACGCAGACATCCCTGTTCACATCTACTGCGGTGCCTGCACTCCAGCCACGAAGGCGGTTTGCTGTCCCACCTAGCACAGGGCAGGAACGTGCTGAGGAAGGCCAGGGAAGTCGTGCTTCAGAGGCCACCACCCAGCACGTCTTTAGCTCAGCTACATCTCACCCTAGACCCTCCTGCTGAGGACCTTGGTTGTACATTCAGTGACCACACGACCTACCTTGCAATGCAAAATCCATAATGCTGGGGTCAAGAGCATCCACCTCCGTGTTCATGTCTGCTGTCATGTTGAGGAAGTCCGGAGGGGCGCGTCCCATGGGGTGGTGGGGGAGAGGGCTGTGGCTCACGTCGGGCAGAGTGTGGAGAGGAGGCGTTTGTGCGGGTGCCGGTGAGTCCGGGGTGATGCGAGCCTGGGTCTGGATCTGGTGGTGCAGGGGGAGGGACTGCAGCGAGAGCGTCATGATGGGCTGAGGCTGCAGCTGGGAGATGGAGATCCGGCCCTGGGCCGCTGCCATGTGGGTCAGGGTGGGGACCTCGGGCTCTGCCTGTTTGCTGGGCCGCCTGCAGCTCTCGGGTCTGTCAGTGATCAGCTTGTCCAGCTCCTCTGCGTGAGCGATGCCCATTCCCGAGGAAGAAAAGAGAAAGTTTAACCCACTCGTTCAAGCCAAAGCATTTCATAGAATCATAGAATGGTTTGGGTTGGAAGGGACCTTAAAGACCATCCAGACTCAGCTCCTGCCCTGGGCAGGGACACCTCCCACCACACCAGGTAGCTCCAAGCCCTGGCCAACCTGGCCTTGAACCCCTCCAGGGATGGGGCAGCCACAGCTTCTCTGGGCAACCTGTTCTAGTGCCTCACCACCCTCACACCAAAGAATTTCTTCCTAAAAGCGAGCACGGCCAAGTGCATTTGCCACAGCTGTCACCATGTGAGATGCAGCACAGAAGGGAGGCCTCAGCTGTGCAGAAAGCAAAGAAATACCACCTACTTCCCTACCTGTAGCCCTTACCCTGGTTGACTTTCGTGGCTACCCCTAACAGACCTAAAGAAGTGACCATGTGGACTCACACAGAGTGACTGAGCCACCACTGGGCAGCTGGCCCGCAGTCCCAGAGCTAAGTGTCCTCAGTGGGGCTCCTGCTCACCGGGATGCTCTGAGTTCTGCTTGTGGCTCAAGCAACATTCACAAGAGGGACTCCTGGGAGTTTCAATGGCACATTTCACAGAAGCACAGAATGATACGGGGTTGGAAGGGACCTCTGGAGATCATCTCGTCAACTCTCCTGTCAAAGCAGGTCCACTCAGAGCAAGGTGCACAGGAACGTGTCCAGGTGGGTTTGAGTATCTCCAGAGACATTTGTTTTAAAGCAAAGGAGAATATAATTTGTCATAGATTGTATGTTACAGGTTTTGCAGCAAAAAAACTCCACTTGATTTTGCCAATATGGAGCTCCTGGAAGCTCCAATAATGTTTCTTTTTATTAATAAGAATGGGAAAGTCTTAGTAAAAGGAGAGCTTTGCAGAGTAAGTAAAAACCGGCAAATAAAATGGGACACTGGACACTGTAAATACTAACTCTGGAGGCAGCGTCACTCCTTGGGCAGCCTTGGGTACCTACACAGGTTAACACGGGGGGAAAAGACCATCCCTTTTGAACCTGGGGACCAGTTTGCACTGAGGGCCTCCCAAAATAGCTGTTGGTTCAGTTGCCTCCCCCTGCTGCCCCCTGTCATGCAGCCTGCGGGCAGGGCACAGCAGGTACTTTAGCCAAGCAGCTCAGAGGAGGCTGTTGCAAGGCATGAGAGCTCTGCAATGGCCAGCTCTTTTCCATATTATTTATTTAAAATTCATGTATTCCTGTCCAAATAGCCTTTTTTTTCCCCCCCCTTGCCTCTCATACAGATGGCAAAAGCATAATAGGAGGGCTAGGAAGACGATCAGAGGGATGGAACACCTCACCTAAGAAGACAGGCTGAGAGAGATGGAGTTGTTCAGCCTGGAGAAAAGAAGGTTCTGGGGAGACCTTATAGTGGCCTTCCAGTACCTGAGGGGGCTACAGGAGAGCTGGGGAGGGACTCTGTGTCAGGGAGTGCAGTGACAGGACAAGGGGGAACAGTTTTAAATTG
>JAOTQQ010000005.1:29567680-29621937 GCA_026546715.1 Gallinago undulata
GGGGGATGGAGCCGGCCCTGAAGGAAAGGGGTGGGGGGGACGGAGCCGGCCCTGAGGGGGAGGACGGAGCCGGCCCTGAGGGGGAGGACGGAGCCGGCGGCGGCTGGGAGCCGCGGCGAGTCGGCGGCGGGGCCGGGCTCCAGCCCGTTTTTAAATTTCCCTCTCAGGAGCTGTCCAGCCTGGAGCATGCGCGGCCGGGGGCCGCCCGCAGGGTCAGGGCCGGGGCAGGGCCGGGGGAGAGCGGCGGCGTTTCCCGGCAGCATCTCCCCCCCCCTCCCCTTCCCCTCACACCCCCCCCCCTCCTCCTCAGCCTTCCCTCCACCGCCCCCTCCCCAGGCCCGCCCCGTCAGCGCCCGTGAGGGGGGGGTTCGGGGGGAGTTCGGGGCGGGGGGGGAACCCGGCCATGGGGAGGGCGAGCGGGGCAGGGGAATGTAAAGGAAAAAGAACCGAAATAAAAAAAAAAAAGAACAACAACAACAAAAAAGAATAAAACCCCCCACAAAACAACTAACCAACCCACCCAACTTCTTGCAACTCTCCAGAGCGAGGAAGGGGGAGGGGGAGGCATCCAGAGGTTTGAACGGGGCGGGGGGGGGGGATATATAAATGTCTGCGGGACATCTGAGACCCCGGTGCCCGGCAGCCCCCGGTGCCCGGCAAACCCCGCTCGGCCGCGGCGGGAAGGGGTGGGGAAGCAGCGCCCGGGTCCGCCTCTCCCCTCCCGCCGCTGGGCCCGCCATGCCTGGGCCCGGCCTCCCCCTCCCGCCCCCGGCTCCGCCGCGGGAAGGTGCCCGGGAGCGGCCAGTTGAGCTCCCTCAGGCGGGCCCGGCGGCGGGCAGCCCTCGGTGGAGGCGGGGAAGCGCCGAGCCGCCCGTCCCGCCGCCGCCGCCTCCTCCTCCTCAGCCTCCGGGAGGTGTGAGGGGAGCGGCCCGGGCGGGCGGGGGAAGATGGCTGACCCCCGGGCGGGCGAAAGGGGCCTTCCCCGCTGTGGGGTGGGCAGGGGCTGAAGGGAAGCGCAGCTCTCCCGGGAAGGAGCCCGTGGAGCTCCCGTCTGTCCCGGGGGGCTGAGGGGTGCCAGGGGTCTGTCTCGGGGGCCGGTGGGTGGTGGGGCTGAGGGTGCCAAGGAGGGCCCAGGGTGGGCAGGAGACCAGGCCACAGGGTGCCTGGGCAGGTATGGGCATGCTTACTTACCTAAGTTAATATGTAAAAAAAAATAAATAGGAAATAGAAAAATTCCTCCTGACAGACCTGCTTTTACTTCCTCTTTCACCAGAGGCTCTTTAAGCGTGGTGTGCCCTTCAGATAGCGAAGCCTGACGGGAAAAGGCCTGAGGCTGGGACCAGTGTTGCCTCCATGTACCAAGGAGATGGGCATGAAATGGCGGAGCCAAGGTCAGACCCTGTGTTGGCAAAGGGACAGACCCAGAAACTGTCAGCCTTGACCTGCTGGGTCTTTTCTTAAGACCAGACTTTTCTCCCTATAAACGCTGCATCACAAGGGGTGCCCTTACTTATCACAAAAGGTGGCCTTGATGAGGAAGCAGTTCGATATCAGTGATGAAAACAGGTTGTTTCCACTCTGCAGAAAGCATAAACGTGGATATACTTTAAATACACTTGCAGGATGAAAACACAGAAGATCTCACGAGAAATTTATTTCCTTGTGTTTGACAGTTTCATTCCCACTGTAGAGGGAATGAAATGTGAAGACAGGAGATCTTTTTCTCGGTTCTTAATGAGAATCTGTTCACTTTGATGAGCATCAAATCTCTTTCTGTTAATTATTGTCAATAGAAATGGGCAGTGATCAATACTTCTCAGCATTAAAGCATATACCAGGCACATCTGGAGAACTGAAAAGCAGAATAAAAGAAAAAGTCATAGTACTGCTAGAGCCTAAGGCGTAGAATTTGCAATTGCAAGTGTTCCCTTAATTACAGTGATACATTGTGCCAGTTTGTAACTTATTACAAGGTCAACTTGTAGTCATTACAGATTTACCTTGTAACTTAAAAAACACTTTTTTTTTTTTTTTTTTTTAATGCATTCCTGGAGCTTAATATTTGCAGGAGGGGGAAAGATAAAATGCACCATTTCTTTTAGACTTTCTCAGAATCTGCTGGAGCCATTGTGTTGAACTTTTCGCTTGACTGGTTTCCTTGTAGCAGGACATTCAGTGCATGGATTCGTTTTTCTCATTCAGGTGATTTGCATACCTCCTGCTTGGAAAGGGCCAGATTATAACAGGTAAGGAGTAGAAGGGGTGACTTATACCCATCTTGCTCACTAGGGGATCTTAAACCGAAATGCGAAGGGATAAAGAGCTTAGTTCTCCAAACACTTGGAAGAGTACGTACAAGTTGCAACAGGGAAAGTTCTAGTTAAATGTTACAAAGGGTGTTTTCACAATGAGTGTAGCCCAACATTGCAACGGGGCACAGAGGGATGGGGAGCCTCTGCTCTCGGAGACACTCAGAACTTGACTGGGCAGAGCTCGGAGCAGATCGATCTGCTTTGAGTAGAGGTTTGGAGCAGAAACCTCCAGAGGTCACTTCCAACCTAAATTACTCTGTGACTCCCATCACGGTCACGTGTAGTAATCCTTGGGAAACACGCACATAAATATTTGCAGGCTGGGGTTTTCGTGACTGTTAAGCGGAGCAGGTGGTGGGGTCGCCGGTTGCCAGTTAAACCACTGTTAACGTTATCAAACAGATTTAAAAACAGAGTTCCCTCACTAAGCAGCTGGTCTCAGAAGTTACTGGGAATATTTTTCCTGTTTCTTCTATACATATTTTCAGAAATTCTATCACTGTTCTGTGTTACGTCATGTCAGGACGAAGTGTAACTGTAGGCAAACTGCAGGTTGATGATTGGATTCAGAGAGATTGACTGTAGCCAGTTTTCCCCTGTTTTAGGTGTTTTCTCAGCCAGTTAATGTTAGATTGGAGACATTATCATGTCCAAGAAATAACATGGAAACAGCATGAAAAGGAATATCGGTGTGTATTGTTTTCTTACATACATTAGCTGGGTTCCTTTATGTGATTTAAAATGAGAGAATACAAAATATGAACAATTATTGTTTTAATTTATAGTCTTATCTAAGTTAAGGAATAGGACAGATTCACAAGTTATTTTTACAGTGAATATTAGCAAGAAAAGAAATGTGCATTAGGCACTTCTGTTAATCCAATTTCTATCTAATTTATTTTGGCAGCATGTAAAATTACACGTAGCCTTTAAAATAACATAATGTTGAGCAATTATATTCTTCTTTTGTTTGGAGTAACTGGTTTGTAGCAAATAAATAATGCAATAAAACAACAGAGGCAGAAGAGGGATTTGCTTTGCAAAGGTATTGGCTTCCTTGTGTGTGAATTCTCCTAAAATTAGCTTGAATTTCTCCTAAAATTAGCTCAAATTTCTCCTAAAATTAGCTGAAATCTCTGTAGACCATCATTTAAACTGTAGTGACTTCCTTTGGGTGTTGAACTGAATTCACTTTGCTACCAGCTGAGGTCATTATAAAACAACTTTGTTTTATTTTCCCCACTTTCAAGTGTGCTTTAGGAGATAAGTAAAAAAGAAAGAAAAGGAGAGTTGAGGAACCCTCAAATCTAGATATTCATGAGAACTCTGTGAAGACTTTGACCTCTGTGTTCTGTCTAGTCAGGTTGTAAAATCGAAATATTTCCCTCACCTCAGACTAGTTTGGGCTGGGGCTCATGGTTTCGATGCTGAACCCAGCACGGCTGAAAAGCAGCTTCATGTTTACTCATCATCCTTTTTGTAAAAGGACATTAGGGTGTCCTGACCCCCAATCTTCTTACTTCTCACTCAGCATGTTCTCTGATTTTAGTTTTCATCCTTCTTCAGCCGAGTATCTAAAATGCACAGAGAAAATAATGATGTGAATTAAGATCAGTGCCCTCTGTTTAGTGAAACGGGGTGCTTCTAAAAGCAGTTAGTGCTTCTTACAAAGGAATAATTTCCTTGCACACTTCCAGCCAGCTTTGTTTTATGTGAAAGAGTGAATTCTTTAGCTCCTCCTTTATTTACCCAGTGCCTTTACAATTCATCCCTCTATTCCCCTCAGTACAAAAGTGAAATATTCTATTTACATTTTAAACTGCAACTTCATCATGCAAATTCTCTGTCCCTGAACAAGATGGGGAAGTACATTATACTTCATCCCCCTGCCCAGGGCACAGGTTCTAAGTTTGTGCTTGTATTCTTTTACTCAGAAATAAAAAGCAGCTTTTTCGGTTACCCAAAGGTTCTTTTCCTGAGACGTGTGCATTCCTATCTGATTGAAACTAATGTGCAAGTGGATTCTGTAGGACCCATTTTAAATACAGGAAACTTTACAAGCTTCCGCCTTTTATTACAATGCAAAAGCACTGACCGTTATTTATTTATTTATTTATTTATTTTAGAATACTGTATCGTAACAAATTACACTTAAAAATCATTTAGTGTGAAATTGCAGATTAATCCCATAGGGATGGGGTTTTTAGCACTCGTCTGGCCACTTGGGAGTGTACAGATGGTGAATCTGAGTTTTACAAAAGGCACAATCACTGATTACATGCATGGATGTAACGGACAAAAAGGCCTTCCTCATGGCTAAGGTAAGGAAAATACACTGGAGGTCCTAGTGCCTGTCAGAAAAAGCTACATTTTAAAATGCCTTTACTATTGAAAAGTTTCATAATATGTATCACAAACAAAGGAAAATCTGCTTTTTACTCCCTTTAGGATCCTTTTTTTACTTTCTAAGGCAATTGCTACTTTTCTTACTCTGTTGTTGGTGGTGTTTTGTTTTATTGCATCTATGATCTTTAGACAACAAACAAATAGTTATTTCATTAGGAGGAATAGGCAGCTTTTAATTATCACTTTCTTAGTTACTAAAACTGGTGCCTGCTGTTCTCTGTTCAGCAGGGAGAAAGTTGTCATGCTCCATGTGTAGTGCTGGCAGTCTGGCTTGTAAGACATTAATCTTCATCCTCGTGAAGATGATATTGCTGCCCTGGATAGCCCTGAAGTTAAAACTGCCATCTGACACCTACTCACTGATTTTAATGTAAAATTGTTAATACTTAGGGACAAAAATCCATCATGCTGTGTAATCTATCATAGTGTGTCCAGGTTCATTAGGGTGAGGTGTCTCATTGGAAGGAGCAGCTTCTTTGCTGGTGACCCAACTTCACTTAATTTTACTTTGAGTGAAGATGTAGTTTTTAGAATGCAGTGTTACTTATTAATTCTGAAATTTAAAAGAAAATTAGTTTGGGATAGCTATGCTGTTTCCCTCAGCTGTTCTCATGATACTTACATGTGTCTTAGAATTTCTCTAAATACTAAACAAAGCTCTGAATTTCATATAATTTCCTCTGAGGCTGAAAACATCTCACTACTGTACATTTCCAGAGTATCTGGAAAAAACGGGCCTGGGGCTTCTAAATGCCCCTGTGACAGAAATAATACAGAGCCTTGGTTATATGTGCTTTAAGAGTTGGAAGAACGACAAAACCAGATCCACTAGGACACACAAAGCCTGACAATCTGTTTATAATTTAGCCACTTAAACCTAAACATAGCACCATTTTATCTTTTTGACCAGACTACGAGAATATTTTGCCTTGATATGTGCCTATTTTGGGGCAAAACATAGTTTATAGATGTGTAATTGTGTGGTGCAATGGTTATTATATAGAATATTATGAAGCAAGTATTGTGACAAGGGAATTCTGGTTGGCTGGTGTGTTTTCCACCACTTCAAATGTCCAACATAATTGCTCTTATCACAGGCTGTTAGCAGCAGATTTTTAACCCTCAAAATTTCATTAACGAGAAAGTGATCTCTGAGAAATGTAGTTTCGGTGTATTTTTACTTAGCCTCTGGCAAAATAGTTACTTTCAGAAGCACTGTGCCTAACACAAGATTGTAGACATGAGAAAAAATTGGAACTGAAGCCAAAATTTTTACCTTGAACCCTTCTGTTGTCTGTAGATATTGTGCTGCATATGACAATTAGTATCAGCATGTGCAGGGGGTAATATTTCCTTCTTAAAACCTCTAGGTCTTAGGGGTTGGAATAAAAGCTTATTGTCACCCTGAATTTTTAATGTCATGAATTTAGACAGTGAAGGCAGAACAAATCCTTGTGCTATGTAAGCATAGTATTTATGTTTTTATTTTGCATTTTGGGGATAAAAAGTATACTTCTAAAGTTATCTCTTTTTTTTTTTTTTTTTTCAAACCCAGAAGGGAATGAACAGGCTGCAGCCTGATGGGTATAACTTACAGTGTAGTCTGTCATTGAAAGAGGCTATTTCAGCAACAGAGAGCGCTGCAGACAAAAATCATCACTTTGGATCTCTTTATTGCTCTTTTGTAGACTGGTTTATTTACAGCAGAGAATCACGTGTAGGTCTCACCTGTTCCTTCACCATAGCAGTGAGCTTTTTCTAAAGTAATATTCCTGATTGTTTTCAGCAAATCTCCATGGACTGTGTTGTGCAGATAATGACAATGAATGCTTTTATCTATACCTGTGTTGACATAAAGTTTTTCCTCTTTGTAGATGAAAAGTTGGGAAAGAAGGAAAAAGGGAAACTTTACAGCTGCCTGCATTCAGCTTTGGGTAAATACACAACCTTTTGTCGCAGTAGCAACAAACATTGAGAATGTTTGGGGAAATTTGTCTCTGAGGGGCTATTTGTTGCCTCAGTTGGATGCACAGCTGAATCTTCAGTCTTTGAAAGACTAAGTCAGTTGTTTCATGCAGCGATGGCCACCTGGAGGGTGACTGATTGGTGTCTGAGAGACCCCAGTCTGGTCCCCCTTGCTTCCCAGCAAGGCTGCTGTAATGTCTAACCTTGACAGAGTGGAATTAAATTTTCCTGGTATGTTACTGGATGGGCTGCACAGAGGGGCAGAGATCCTCTGAAGATCAGTATCTGGCCACGTTTAAACTGATAGTTCTTACATAGAAAGGCAGTGACATGACTACAGGGCTGAAGTCTAGCTTGAGATTTAAAATTTTGCAGAACTCGGATCTTCTTGATTGCATTAAGTTTATTAACCATGACTAGAACTACTCAAGTAAAGTATTTGTCAAGGTTTCTGGAGAAAAACACTAACAATAAATACATGTTTTTTCCTTGGTTTCTATTTCTGCAATATTTTCGCATATACAGTGACATGTTTTAGATCACATGAAAAATAACACCCATGGGATGTTGGGGTAATACTCTAACTGTGTAACAGCATGATAAAGGGCTTTCATAATCTGGGACAGAACAATTGATTTCCATTTTCTTCCTAGCTTCTCTAAACCTTAGGTGAATATGTAACTAGTTTTACAAATGTATTTTACTTCATATCTACTTTCCTGCCAGTTGTTCAAGAACCTTGGGGGTTTTCTGGGATTCCTCATTCTGAGGATGTGAGAATTTGTGTAACTATAACTTTACAGGTGGGAGTATCCTGCAGAAGCCAACACTAATAATTCCTTTGACATCGGTGAGACTATCCCCATGAGCGAAGATAAGCATGCACATATTTTTCTAAGGATCTAAGTTGGAAAATTCAAGATCTCATCTCTTAATAAGCCCATCATCAAATTAATATAATCAAGAAGTAGCCAGTTCTATTATGAACAGCTTCCCCAGCAGGTACTCTGCTACCTCAGCATCTCTGTTCTAAACAATATCACAATTTAGAGGAGTGTAGTTTCTTGTTTATATGACACAGAAATCTAATTAAACCATTTCTCCACCTTCCCCAACCAAAATTCTTAATTTCAGTAATTGGAAGACACCACAGTACAGACACGCTGTTTCATCAAATTTTTAGTCTACGAGACTTAAAACTAACATTTTCAAAAGCATTTCATGGTTTGAAAGAATGGTCAATTAACCTTCAGTTTCCTGTGGGGAACCCCGCAAAGAACTGTCAACAGTTCAGTTTAGAGAGATTTGTCCAGTGACCTACGAGGCCACTAAGTTCACGAATGCATGTAACAGTGTCATCATAGATTTGTTTCCTGGGTTACTATCACAAGAGAATAAACTGATTGTTTGGCAGTTTCTGCTACAGTACGTGGGTGACCAACTGAACGATGGGGAAGTGCCCCGGTGCTACGATGCGCTCCGGTATTAGCCCTGTTCAAAACTGGAACCACTCAACGGGAAAAAAGAAAACCTCCGGTATCTTCAAGATGAATTATGTGTCTCTCTCTCTTCCTTCCATAAGGTTCTTTCTTTTTTTTTGTTCTTTTTTTTTTTTTTTTTTTTTTTTTTAAGACGGGGCTGGGGGGAATTCATCAGCTGCCTGCTGAGTTTCTTTGTATTTTGAATTCTCTTCAAATGGCAGCATACGAGAAACGTCTGATTATTCCAGTGGTGACAGTCTTCACATTTAAGTGATAGCAACATCTTACTTTTTATTCCAAATTAAGGGCGTTCTGTGGAGCAATAGAAATCGATTGAAGGGATGCACCTGCTGAAGAAGGTCAGGCATGCCCATTCTCAGCCCTTTAAGAAAGATTACACCGTCAAGCTACAGTGAGCTGATTTTATTGTGAAATTGAAAAAAACCCAAGGGTTTAGTCCTGGCTATTGAAGTCAACAGAATCTCTGGTTTCACAAGGGAGGCAGAAATAGCCATAAATAAAATTATCTTCTGTGTAGGATTTGATATACATGGAAATTGAAATCTCACAGTTGGCGTTTGGCTTTGCTTTTACTTCGGTGCCATACAGAACACAGGATCGTAGCACCCTTTTGCAAGCTGCCTGGAGAAGTGACTGGTTTGGCTTTTTTTATTCCTTTCACTCCGCATCAGAAAGTTCTGCCTGGCCAACGCGGCACATGGAAGCCCGAGGTACTCCTTCTTGTCTTTACTGGTTGCTGGTTGTGTGGGTGATTTCAGTGCTTTCCTATGTCTGACTTTAAATGCCACCTTAACCCTAACCCTTCTGCGGAGCCGAGGGTCTCGTTGAAAACACCAGGTGATTCAAAATGACAGCACTGTGCCGTCAGGTGAAAGGAAAATAGTTCAGTGTCAGGTGAACGTGGAGTTCCTACGTTAAATCTGAAGCTTAGCACTTTCACAAGCTGTTGCTTCATGATTGTAGCTGTCTCTAGCACAATTTCAAACGCTTCAGTTGGATCCCGGTGTGATGCTCCAAACTTAAATTTTTAATATATGAAGTAATCAGGAGGGTTTTCTTAAGCATTGAGTGCACATCTTTGGTTAAGATTTTATTCATCATAGTGTGCGCCGCTGTCTGAAGTGGTTCAGTTTATTGCACAGGGCTCTGATTAGAATATATGTTGTCATATTTTACCCCTGAATGTTGGAATGTGGCAAAAAACCAAAGATTTGTTTAAACTGAAAAACATTTACATTTTAGTCTTCCCTAAAACCCAAGACATTTCACGATGTTTACAGAATGTCTTCTAGTGTGTGATGTTAGAGTTTCATTACCTTCAAGTTATGATTTTAAAAAAGAAATCTAGTCCAAATGCCTTTTCTCATCCTCTTTTTCCTTCTTTGTCACTGTTTCCCTTCAGTATTGAGAACTGATGCCAAAGGTTCTTCTTATTCCCCCCAAATACATATGGCAGAGGGTTATTTTCGTGCAGCTGAGGGAATGGGGTAATTCATTCTTTCTCATGGTTTTTACGTTCTGTGTGGGAAAAGCAATTTTGAAGAATTTGGACTATGGTCATGCCATTTGGACTATGGTCTCTGGGGTGCAGCAGCTCAGGGGAACAGAGTCTTCTCCTCCTGCCTGCGCTGCCTGCTCCGATCCCGCAACATCTCCTGTTGCTTGCCCTTGGCTACTGCACCGCACAGCTCCTGCAGGAACCTGCTGGAGAGTCGGGGGAAGATGGTTAGTGGGAAAGAAAATGAGCTATTGAATAAAGAGCAACAATTTAGCTGGAAAAAAAAAAGTAAAAATTTTATTTAAATGATTGCAATTAAGGTAGCAAAGCATACGGAATACTAGTCATGGGTCTAAACTGGTGGTTGGGAAATAATCTCTCTTTTCCTAGTGCTGTCATAGACCATGTGTATGGTCTTACATAGTACAGATTTCCCCATTTTCTGAAGTATTTACTAATACTGGATGTCTTTGCCAAATAAGTTAGTAACTCTTTTTTTCAGCATATTGCAAGAACTGCTGAATACCAAGCCCTGAATTGAGGTAGACATAGGAAAACTAGAAACAACCGAGTTTACTACATGGTGTTGAAAATGTAAACTTGACTTTCTCAAAAAACTATTATTTGGAATTAACCACCAAAATGACTAATTAGGTGATATAATTAGGGTTATTTGTGCCTTGGTTCTGTAAAACAGATAATGCCCCTTTCTATTGCTATGCTAGGGCTTCGTTCATTAGTTTTTATAAAACTTCCAGATAATTTAATAAAAGATACTGTAGAAATGCAAAAATGTCATCATTGTTTACTATTGCTATGAAGGGAAAAAAATTAAATTTCCTCACAGAAAAAGATGTCATTATATGAATTGAACATGGCTCAGTTCCACAAATCCTGGTGATCACAGTTTGGAAAAATAGGCTCTGGCTTTGAAAAGTTGCAGAAATGAAACTGGAAGCAACCTCTTCTGGATCAGTTGTTTAGGAAATGCGGCACCTTTTTGTTATGAGTGCCTTGAACACCCTTCAGAGCTGTGAGTTTTAACTCTTTGATATGCTAACCCACTTCAGATTCTTGACATGGGGAAGTGAATGTCGTTGTTAGTGGTTTTATGGTGCTTACGTTTTTCTTTCAAAAGGTGCCGCAGACCTGTGAGACTCCCAGGGGGAGGTCAAGACAGAGGGATATGAAAATGTCACAGAATTTGCCCCTTGGCATTGACCAAAGTCATAGGGCTCAAGTGAGAATGAAGTTGGCAAAATACTTAATTCTTCCAGCTGAGAGGTACAACAATAATTTATTTAATAATATTTTTGGGGGGTTAAAATACTTATGTAAGTCTATACGTCTATAGAGAGGTGTGTGTGTACGTATCTATAGGTGTATGAGTACAAGGCCACAGAGACCCCTCTGTAAATTATTTGTTACCTTCCCCAGTCGACACCTCATGTCAATAGGGGTGTGTAGACATGTCCTTGTGCTCATACGCCTGAATCCCCACCAGGGAGTGCTACAAATAACAGAATTCTCCGAAACCTCAGTTTCCCCCAGTTTTCCCCAGTGCTGCACGACGTGAGCTGGATGTACTTAAGACTAGAGGAAATATGTACATTTCTATATTATTATTTTTTTTTAAAACTGTGTGATTTCTAAGGATTGTAATTGAAATCTTTGCCCTGTTCTTCTGAGTGTTGCAGATAGTCTTGGCTCAGGCTCCAAAGATCCTCCTGCTTGTGTTGATTCCCACCCCAGTGTAGCCACTGAATAGTGAAGAGATGTGTGGGTCGAATCCAATGAGTTGTCACCCAGTGCCTGGAGTGTCCACTGCTGGGTGCATCCAACCAAGAGAAGACACTGGAGGAAGGTAATGGCATTGGTCCTTTGTGTGGCCAGGAACCTTAAGTTATATTTTAGCAACAACGTGTTTGTGTTGTTCTAATGCATCCGTAGAGTCCCCTCGTGAGGTTCTCAGTGTACAAGGAGGGATGTATGAAGAAAAATAATGAGTGAAATAATTATAAATGTGCACATTCTCTCCAAATAAGCCACGCTGGAGAAAAGCTCAACTGCTCAACTGTTCTTTCTTTACTCACGAGTCGCAGAGAACAGATTTAAAATGCAAAGCATGACTTTGCAGGCCTGGGCGTGTAAAGGGGGGGAGGGGAGGGGAGCCGAGGATAAAATGCCATTGGCGGCACGTTGCACGAGCATCGTTAGACATTGAGAAAGATATCATTAGATTAAAAAAGTGTCTTCACAGAGAAACAAAAGGCGAGGCAAGGCAGGGCGCGTCAGGATTGCCCAACGTGAACTTCAGAGTCATTGCTGCTGACAATAGAGGCAGGGCCAGGCTTTCCCGGGGAGAGGGTCCCCGTCCCAGGCAGGGTCCGAGCGGTGCCGACAGACACCGAGTGTCATTCTAGCCCAATAAACAGTCAACAGGGCTCCGCATCTCCCTCTCTGCTCAAGATTAATTACTCATCTAAAATGACAGCTACTGTCTAGTGCCTAAAAGTTGTCGGGCGCTGCGTCGCCCATTCATGTTTCTTCAAGGACAAATGGCTTCGTTTCTCTCGGGCGCCTTTCTGAATTTATCTGACTCTTCCATTACATCTTTGAAAGTGCTTAGCAAAAGCTGACAGTTTTTTTCCTTTTTTTTTTTATTGCTGAGGCTGAATAGGAACTAATCTGTTCATCGTATGTAATGCCTATCAGGACAGCTGGGTTTCTTAATACATCCAGATTTACTTTTTATAACACTTATGTAAAATAAAAGTGATTTTGCTACGATCTTTGGAGCATTACCTAAGGAAAATATTGATCCCACTACACTCTTAAAAATTGGCCCTGGCATACAAATTTTTTTCTAGTTTTTCTTTCATCTTGTCAAATAGGTTTAAAGTATATGCATTATATATTTCGTTGGTGTAGAACAGGCTGTTTAATAGACAAATTGCAATATGTGGGCATGTAAGAGGAAAAAAAAAATATTCTGTTGGGGTTATTCATGTGCTTTTGGATTTGATTTACTTCCTACTTCCTTATTTAATAACTGGGTTCCTTAAGTCTCCTTAAGCTTGAATGACCCATGTTTTGTTGCTGGGTCTATTCCAATGACCCCTGCCAAGACCCCTGCCCCAGTTCGTCTATCAGACAAAAATGAATCTATTCCAGGAGCTATCAGTTCCCATTATCTCTAATTGAGCCTGACAGTTGGAGACAGGCCTCATTATTTTTAATTGGGCCCTATAGTTCTAGAGTTAAATTAAACACAATTTAATGCAGATAGCTCATATACATTGGTATGACAGAGTCAAATTGTATTTTAAGTTTAATGAAACAACAGTTTTTGTTTCCAGGCTTTGCTTTTACGTAGTTTTACTGCTTTGAGCTCTGCATTATTTAAGACTTGCCTCTTGCATGATGACACATACATTAATTAGAAGCTGACCTTGATCACACACCTGTTGAACCTTTTCACTACGCAGACTTTTATACTGAAAATCATAATGTAGGCATAAGGTGCTGATGAACAACTCTTTATTCTCTAATAAGCTCTGACGGTCTGTGGTGGATTCCTGTGGTGGATTCATAGGTGATGGTTAAGATAGTTTTAAACAGATTTGCAGTCACTAATATAGGAAGAATGTAAGTCACAAAGATAAGAAACTCCTGAAAGTTTTCCCAAACCTCCTCAGTGGAAGTTTTATTCAGCATTTAAAAATGAAGATACCTCTGTATACCTCAACAAGGGCATTTTTACTGCTTCAGAACAGAGCATCTGGCCTTTTTCTGTCATTATGTGAATATGTTTTCACTGTTGGGTGGTGCTTTTATGTAGAAAGACCCCTGAATAAAGAAGGAATTGAACCATCCTGTTACACAGGTGCATGTTGTTCTAAATATTATAAATGGCTGTGTGCTGAATTGTCATTGGGAAGGGACATATTGGTCCATGCTGGTGAAGGAGCCAGTCTCACCACCTTTACTCGGGTTGTCTTCAGAGTTTGTAAAACCATCCTCTGTGCTCTTTTTTTGCAGCATGAAGTGAGTCAGCAGCGGGCTGCAAGACCAAGTCAATTTGTATCGAATATTTAGCTTTGCCAGAGTTATCGAGGCAGGTAATCCATCAGCGATACTTCTCCTTGCATTAAGATCATGGAACCAAGTTTCCTAATTACAGAAGGCTTTGATTAAATATTGGATTTTCAGATGTGAGTTTCCATTTACACAGATAAGGTTAGCAAATATTTCCTTCAAAGGACATTTCCTTTACTATATTTGCATTTGCTGTAGTTCCCTCTTCAGCTTTGCTGGAACGTCAAATAAATGAACTACGTCACTTCTCTAATGAGATGTGACACACATAATCAAACTGGACATTTTTTCACAAAATGTGTGTTTAGGGATCCAAGACAAGTACCCTTCTGTTTGGAACGGCAGGAACTCTAGCCGCCTTAAAAGCTCGACCAGCTTGCATTTAGTAATTATGTATTGTGTGTTTAATTAACAGATGCTTAATCATGGAAATTATATGTCATCAAGCCTATAGGCTAGGATTGTCTTGGAGAAAAAGAACAAGGATTTCCCAATGTTTATACAGTCACTGTACCTTTCTAGCTGCTTTCCTTGGCCTGTGTATGGGCATCCTCTCCAGACCAAAAGTCAGTTATGCCTTACCTCTCTGAGCCGCCTCTAAAGTTTCCTCTGAAGCACATTGCACCTGAAACATAGAGTAACAACTAAATGAGCACTTTCTTGTCTGTTATAGTGGACTGAATCTCCAGCTTTTTCTCCCTGCGTTGCTTTTTTTGAACAGAGGTGCCATCACAGGTGAAAGATCTGCTGTACCTTAATTCTTCCTATAGGAAGTGACTACTTTCAGCTGGTAGATACCATTTGACATTGTAATACTTTTTTTTCAATTTATTAATTTGCAGTGATGCACTTTATATTTTACAGCAACAGTAGGGAGTATTTTCCATGCTGAAAGTCTAAATGGACTCTCAGGTGATGTTGGTGTGACAGTCACACACTTCTCCCATTTGCAGCTCTCCAGGGAGTGCTCCTCCACTTCAGTGCCACCCACTGGCTTCCCAAACTAAATATCCATCATCCTCATAGGCATCTCCAGCCTGTTCAAGTCCTCTTCTCCCAGCCAGGGCTTCTCTAACTGACTGTGTCCTTCTCCAGAGGTGTAGCCAAATTGCGCAGAGCTCCTCAAGCCACCCCATCTTCCTCCCCCAGGAATTCAGTGGGGCCAGTGGTGGGAAGCTGGAGGGAGAGTGGCTCAGGTGGGTGGGAAAGGGATGGAGGTTTGTAGGGAGAGAAACCAGTGCTAGAGAGAAGACAGGAAGGGTCAGACCAGAACCTTGCAAGACCCAAGATGGTGACAGTATTCAGGCTGGAGACCAGAATTTCCTTTCCCCTGTTCTAGAGAGAAAATGGGGGTGTGGGAGAATGGTATAATTTCTCCCCCAAATATTTCTAATTGAAGTAAAAATAGTTACCAAAAATAATATATTTTTTTAGTACAACCAGTCACTTGGAGGTATATCTGATAGCATTTCTGGAATTAATTTTTCATGCCCCCATTCAGTGTGCACATGCTATTTTAGACGTAGCTAAATGCATGAGCTTCTCAGCTCTTCTACTCATTAGGTATTTTTGTTAGCTTTAGCTTGGCCAGCAGAAAAACCCTCTTTTCCTGGCACTGCAGGAGGTCCCTGCTGTGACAGGCTAAAATACCAAAAGATACAAGGGGTCTGTCATATGCTGTTGTCTTTTTGATTGAACTTGGAGAGAAAAGGCTTTTGTATAGCTTGTGACCAGTTAGCCAGCACACTCCCAATATTATAGGCACGGATTTAGCGACCTGCACGAGAAGTGAGATTGAAATAGATTTATTACAGCTTTCCATGCCCCTAGAAACCATGTATCTATGTTTGGGATTTTTAATGGCTTCCTTGTACATTAAGATGAAGAACAATTTATGTCTGAATATTCACAGCAGCTGTGCCAGGGAGAGGAGGAATCGTTAGTCATATTTTACAGATGTGGAACTGAAGCTTTGAGGGTGTATTTATGTGATAGGGTACAATGCTATGGAAAGACTGAGATGCAGTAGACGCAAGTGGCTTGGGTCCTGGAAAGCACGATAGTTTCTAGGGATTTTTATACAGATCCTTGCTTTGTAGAGCATTATCCTGTGCACAGTGAGCATTTTCTGGGTAAATTCACACCAGATGCTTGTGTCCAAGCAGAGACCTGTATCAAGAGAGGTGTCACAAATCCTGACCCACCATCTCAGCCCTCTTTCTGTGCAGAGATGTGTACATTACGTGTTCATTTATTAAATCATAACAAATAGATCTATCATTCCCAGTTATTGTCAGAACATACTTGAAAATCTGATCTTGCTGGTCTGTTTAACCCACCTGGTTTTGTTTCTGTCATCATGATACTCTGTCTTGTATGTTGAGCCCTTCTGAGGGTGCCAGTGAGAGCTTGAACACAGCAGCTCACAGTGGAGCCGCTGGAGCTGGCAGAAAACTCCCAGGGATGAAAAGCACCTTCTCTGGGAGCATAATGACCCCTTTCAGCTGCAGAGCTAAAATGCTTCATGTGTAACCCCCTCTGTTGTTAGAAGAACAAAGTTAACAAAAATATTACTTTCATATTTGTTGTACTAATTAACTTCTGTATGTTCCAGTACTCCAGTCAAGCCCCAGCATCACTTGCTCGGTAAATTTCTGTCTGGATGCTTTCCAGTGTAGGATGAAACTTTAAAACCTTGTTCTAAGACATTCTTCCTGATTTCAAGTGCAAACAGAAGGATATGTTCATTTTAAAAGAAGTAAGGGAGAAGAGGTTTATTGCATTGTGTTGTGAGGGTTTATTGTATTGCATGGCACAACGAAAAACGTATAGACAACGTTTTCTCAGACATTATTTTTTCTTGGTTTTTTATATATTTTTTTTTCAGGAATGCTGAATCCACAAGAAGACCATGAGACCCAGACCATGGGAAGGTGGATTTTCCTGTTCCAAATACCATTTCTGAGTGATGGCAGTAAAAGTTTAAATGTACAACAAGTCCCATGTTACAGGTGGGAGAACCGAGGCATTCGGTGGGCTGTTGGGTAGGACGTATCACATTTACATTTCTTGTTTGCCTTTTGAATATGAACTTTTTAATGGGATGCATTCACCATTCCATTCCTTGGGCAACAACCACCACCTTGTCTCTACACGAGGTTCACAGATTTTTATGGTCATGCTGGATTGATATTAAAGAATTGTAGGAAAAAAAGGCTTCTGTTCATAACATTCTCTTTTCAGCAGTGCTTTAAAGCTTAAGGGGTGCTGACTCTCAGAGGGACTGCCCTGGCTCTGTCGAGTAGTGATTGTAGAGATGGCACATCTCCCACTCAGCAGTGCTGAGGTTGTGTCTGGGCCTTAGATACAACCTGAAAATAATGTGTTCTAGTCTTACAACGACAGGAAAAGAGTCTTTGCATCTTGAAATATTTGATCTTGTGTGACTGTACTAATTCTGGAGTGCAGCGTGGTTTGGAGAGCCTCACTGAGAGCAGGTTGTGGTCTTGCTGTATTTTACCAGGATCAAATTATCTCCTGTTCCCTCTGGGGTTGGCTTTTTTGTCTGCTTTGTTTCCTCTCAACTGGCTTGAGAAAGAATGTGGGTTATAAACAAAAGATGTCGAGGATTTAATTTAGCTAGTCAAAAAATACTCTTTTCAAATGGTAAAACTGAGGCTGAAAGAGGGGTCTGAGCTGCTGGTTTGAAAGGAGAGGACTTTTCTCAGTGCTCTTTAGCCATCACCAGCCCCAGCAGTGATGGGAGAGATCAGAAGCTGATGAATCTGCCCCGTGCCACCTTCTGACACCACTTCTGTACCTTGTCTGATATCCTGCTTTCTTCTTTAAATAGTCTGTACAGGAAGCCCTGTATTCACTGTCTACTTGCAGTTACGTGGAGAACAGATTAAAAAAAGAAAATGAAGTATTTTGGAATTTTTTAACAGAGCAGTTCTATTTATTACTTGGGATGTTTAGAATTAATGAGTTCAGGGGTGAATAATTGATACCCATTTTAACACAAGCAAGAATTCAATTAAAT
This sequence comes from Gallinago undulata, assembly GCA_026546715.1. Lineage (NCBI taxonomy): Eukaryota > Metazoa > Chordata > Aves > Charadriiformes > Scolopacidae > Gallinago > Gallinago undulata. The sequence continues at coordinate 29,585,504 of JAOTQQ010000005.1, forward strand.
ATGAACAAGAGGAGGCTGGGCACACGGTAAAGAATTTCTCTTTCCCTTTTGAGTGCAAACAATCCTTTCGGATCTGGTCACTGAAGACAAGTGGCAATGAAATGGGTGTGTGAAAGAGGAGGAAACCAGATATTATGTTACTTAAAAGTCATTCATCATGTCACAGGAAGGCAGGAATCTGAACTCCTGAAATAAATAATCACTAAAGGTGATCTCTCTACACAAAGGTACTGTAGCATGAAGCCATGAAGCCACTTCCAACTACTAAAATATTCCTTCTGTAATTAGGCCAGGTATCCAAGTGCTGTGCTCACATTATGTCCAGGGATGAACAGGACACATTAAAATGATTTCCTGGGTGAGACATCCCTGTGAACTGTCTGTAGAAATGAACTTACTGCTCTGTTGTGCAGATGGGAATGCAATGCAGTATTCTCATCTCTGGTTTTGCCAACCCAGGATTCTGGGTTAAATTCTCAAGCCTGAGTTGCAAAGACTGTTTGACGAGCAGCGTTCATATCTGCCCATCACAGCACTCTAACTCCAAGTACAAAATTGATTGTCATTTTGCTTTTGTCAGCAAAGAATATTATTACCTTCTGTCTTTTAATTCCACATCCCTTTTTTTCTACTCTGTGCAAAACAATTCCTCAGCATTCTCTACTGAGAATGGATGGTGTGAAAGGATCTGTTCAGTATTTTATCTGCTGGCAACTTCAAAGTTGTAACTGTCTGAAAGAGCAACAGTGCTTTTGTTGGTGGTCAAGGTAACAGCACCACAGCACATCTAACAGTCTGGGCCACTTCACTGAAAATGTACTTGCCTTGTCTGTGCACAAAGACGGTGACTTTGGGATGAGGATGGGCACAAAAGCTTCTGTCAGCAAAAAAAAAGTGATTGTGAGGGATCAATATAGCAATTATTTCCAAGAATTTGACTGGGCATGAGCATGCTTTAGTTTTCCATCTCTTATAACACTCGGTGATACACTCAACTCCACTTTCATAGCTAGCCCTACATAAACTAGTGAATTTTCCTCAGCATTTCTGCACTGACATCAATAATACACATTCATAAGCATTTAATCTATGTATTATGCTCTGTCATATTATATTAATATTTTTTCTTCTCCCTTTCCTAGAAGGTGCCTTAAGGTCTAAACTGAGTGGTTTTGTGGTGTTTATCAGCATTTCCTATGATGCAAGTGTACACAGAAGCTACAGAAGTTTCTCCATGGAACTGTGAGCCTGAGCTTTCGCTGCTGCTCGGTTTTCTGATGTAAGTACTCGTTGTTCTTCATTCTGCACAGCTCTGCGCTCTGCTGCTTTGCTGTGGTTTTTAGACACCTACATAAATATGCACATGCATTTTAGATGCACCACGCGGTATGTAACGGGGAATGGATTGCTAGATAAACCTGAAAGAATTCACTAAAAGTTCTCTCCATCTTTCTCTTTATTTAAGCAGCTTTAGAAATGGCTTGAAGCTCGAGGTCTTAATTTTTCATCAGCTAATGTGTGCGGGACTGAGCGTGAGGACGGTGCAGCGAGGATGCCAGCAGAGGTAGGGCTGCCTCTCCTTAGATCTGGTTACAACACGTCAGGACCCTGCAGAGGAAAAAAAGGGAGAATACAATATGTGAATGTGAGAGTTGAGTACTCGTATGTTATAACAGTGTTTGGAGTCTTTAGGGTAAGTGTGTGGCCTGTCACGGTGAATGGCACATTGCGCAGTGGGGTGAAGAGATCACAGAGGTTGCAGCAATACAGGGAAGTTAGTAAAATTTAGCGTGTAAGTTGCAATCACATTAAAGATTAATGTGTAGTCTTAGCATCTGTTCCTCCTTTGTAGGATATCGGCACTTTTAATTTTTAAGCATGTCTTAGCCTCAGCCTGGGAAGAGAGATACTATAACCAAGAGATATACATTATTAACCTTAAAGCTTCCAGCTGGAGTCAGCTCCTATAGCCTCTAACATTCCAGTTTCTGAACAAGCAGATGAGCACCAACCACCTGGTCTGGAAGACCAGCATGGTCCTGGACTGGTCTGCCTCCAGGGGCAGCTTTAAAACAGCAGATGGATGTACTCACTTATTTCAGAAGTTCATAATTAACATATAATGTTTATACTGACTCATCAAAGATGAGGTGCCTGCAATGTAATCTCAAGGAAGATACAGTTTCTAGTTCTTATCTTGGAAAAGCAGCCACTAAGTGTATGCAAGTACCATAGGACAAAGTCCCTGACTCACACAATAAATTATTGATGGTAGTCTATTCGGGTGAGAGCGTAGTCTCCAACCTCGCTGCACAGTGTTACGAAGGACCTTAAACAAGTTCAAAGAACCTTTTGAATGGTTTAGCTGGAATAATTGTTAACAGCTGACTTTAACAGCATTCAAGATGGATACCCAGGTAACTTTAATTATTAGTGGCTATAGTGATGGATGTATTGCAACTAGCTAGAGATGTAGTTCCATATGACATTTCTGTTAACTGCATTAGTAAATATTTGAATTTCCATAGGCTAAATGATGGTATAATGATTTTGAAATAATATTTTTATAAAGCACACAACTGATAGACTTCAGCCACAAATATCTGGGCTCGTTTGAAAAACTTCATGGTGCAGAAGTGTGTGTTGCATTTAGTTTGGACAATACGCCTTCAGCAGTAAGAACCATTTATCCTTGATACCTGTGTATTGATAAATGTTCGCTTTCCCTCTCTGCTGGTTAAGTTAGTCTAAGTGGACTTTGACAAAGAAATTTCTTGGAAGCCGTGACTGGGGTGACATCTCGCATGCAAATGAAGTCTTGACAGAGGAGATGACAGATGGAACCCCAGGATCAAACCAGCTACTTTTCCCCAACAAGATATTAAAATTCAAAGGTTTATAACAGCTCTTGCAATTAAGGTGCAGGTTTCTCGGTGGCTGCTGATGACTTTCTCTTGCCATAGACTGTAGCAAAGCTTCCAGGGGAGATTCTGCAAGACCTCCGTAGCAGAACTGTGTCACTAACACACACTGTTCTCCTAAATAGTCCAGTTTAGTCTCTGTAATTGCTGAGGAAGTTCTGAAGCTGGCCTGTTTGGACAGTGGTCACAGTCTTGGTGCGGCATTGCCTCCAGCAATCCCCGTCAAATCTCATCACAAAACCTGGTGACAGTTTCTGTAGGACAGACATCCAGATAACCTTGACATTCTTGGTCCAGAGCTGACTCGTAGGCAAATGAAGGGCATGGTGAAATTCTGCGGTCTACTTGGCAAACATTCCACTTGCTGCAAAATAACTCGGTTAATCCTCCATTTATTTATAGAGCATCAGGGTGTTGAGACCTGCTCAAAGGAAAAAGCGGTTCCTTGGCACCTCCTTGTCTCCTCTTCCCCACAGAAAATCGTTGTCTGTGTTTGGCAGGGATGAGTTCGCGCTCGCGAGGCGGTTCGTGAAGGTCAGTTGTGCAGCAGAGGTGCTGTCCTGGGAGGAACCACGGTTGAAAAGCTTCAGAGAGAGAGCTGCTCCATCAAGTGACTGGGGTGGAGAGAGTCGGCTGGGCAGATACGGGGAGGGAGGCCCTTGCAGGCTGGGGGGGGCTGAAGTCAGGAGTGACACCGGGTGGCTGGGGAGAGGTGGTGAAGCAAAGGTGGTCACTGCTGGGAGCAGCAGGGACATGGAGCAGAGGGAGCAGAGGTGGCAGCCGGACTGGGGCTCTGCAGCAAAGACCAAATGACGGAGCTTGATGCGGAAGCCAAAAAGAAGTAAGCAAATTATTCTCAAATAAAAAGTGACGGGGGCAGAACATAACAGAGCATTTGAGCTGCATGTTCTGAGTCATGAGAGAGAAATACAGTGGCTAAAGGCGGGAGAGGATTTAATTTTTAATTAGCCATAATTAATTCCTTCCACGTCTTATGTCTGGTGAGAACACAGAGTGAAAGGAAGTAATAGTGGGCTTGCTTTGATGTACCATAGTACCGGAGAGGGAGATAAAGGGATGTATTTCGGTGAGCTGAAGTACTAACTGCTGAACTCAGAGATGATGTGGGTGTCTGGCTGTGCAAAGATCCTGCTAAATCTACCAGAGTTTTGCTTATTGCAACATTGAAGGATTTTTTACTTTGCATGTGATTTTCAGTGCTGCACTGAAATGTACAGTCTGGCTGAATCAGAGACAGCAGAGCCCCCCCGTTCAGTGATCCAAACTTAAGCACAGTCCATGGGATGTGATCGGTCCCATCGGGGCTTATAGGAATGGGGGAATTCCTTTTCAAGAATAGTTGTAGAAGGCTTGAAAATAATTCTTTCTCAGAAAAAAAAAAAAGGCATTTTATCCAATTAAATAAAATATTAATCCTTATCTTTCCCTTTTAATGTATATTTGTTTGACAGATCCAGACTTAGTAGCAGCTTTTAGTATCTGGGACTCTTGCAACTTTGCTGTGAAAGTTTTCCTTCTTACTGCTATACTACTCTGTTATATATAAATTACAGTTATCAGACAAAAAAGGCCCAAAAGCTCGAAGGCAAACTCATTTGCCCTTGTCAGATAACCCCATGCAGCTTTTTTGGCTCTGCTGAGGTTAAACCTGCCCCTTCTTTATTCATCCTCCCTGAAAAAAAACAGCCAGGACTTGCTTTTCTCATTTCAAAAAATGCAAAGCAGCATTACCCTGCCCCTTTTTCTCAATTTGTCCTTTTGAAGGTCAGCTTTAGAGACCATAAAATCAGCACAGTAATCCTAATAGGATCCCTGAGTAATTCCTCAGGCAATAGCCTTTGTGTATCCTCACCCTGTGTTTCACCAGCTCTGGAGCTCCGAGGTTGTGACAGTGCTCGGGTGTCCCCAAACCCTCTCGGCACACCACTGGCTCCTTGTTCCTGGAACGGTGTATTAACTGGCTGTAATCTGCCAGGAACAGGAGCAACATCCTCCTGTTTGCTAAGCATTGGATTTGAGATTTGCAACAGAGCTTGCAGGGGGGTGGAGGAGTTTCTCCTCTTTAAAATCAAGCTTTCTTTCCTCCCTGTCTGCCATCGATGGGCGCTGGGATCACTGCCCTGGCTGGGCACGGGCAACTCATGGGGGCTCTTCGGGAAGCAGGGTGGGGGGACCTGGCCACCTGCTGCAGAAATAGAGATTTTACAAACATAATGAAAGGCAAAACAAAGAACACATTATCTGCAATTTGAGCTGCTAAGAAGCAAACAGCATCTTACACATGGTTTGGGTTTGGCTTGGCCTTTATTTTTACTCTTAGACAGGATACCCTGTGTAGTTATTTACTGTACTAATGTATTTTGATGTATTAATGACATGAGAGAGAATTACAGCAAAGGGGCCGAGCACATTCATTACTGCGATAATTGTTGTCGTTTCCTCTGAGGCTGTGTCACAGACGGAGCCACGTGCTTCACTCCTAAGAGAGAAGCAGTAATACATTTATTGATATAAAGAAATGATTTAACAAAGTTTGATGGTAAAGTTAACAGTGGTTTAACAAGATTTTATGGTGAGGTGCACTTGGTTACTTCCCGCAGGAGGACGGGGTCAGACAGAGCTGTCAGGGAGACCCTCCCGTTGAGTCAAGGTTCAGGAAGGACCCCCTTTACTTCCTAAACTCCTTCTCCGAGATGAGTCTGGGTGCAGCTGGGGCCAACCCTACCCCCAGACTTGGTCAATGGTTTATATCTAAAAGATTATATAAGTGCAATCCATATCTAAAAGATTATATAAGTGCAATCCATTCTTTGTATCACTTAGCTGAGATTTCAAAGTTTAGCATGCTATTAATCGCCTACAGAAAATCTCTTGTGGCAAGGAATCTCTCAGTCTCAAGGAGTAACCTTGAGATGTGTCCCTACCCAAGGGGAGATCCTGGTGAGGTCATTCAGGAGAGCTCAAAAGCTTCTTGGGCTACTCACTAATTATGGGAAAAGATGACTGACCAGACTGATGGCTGCGGGTGGAAGGCATGAGCAGCTCCCGGCTTCTTCTTTCTCCCTACTTATGCTGCTTTTCTCCCATGTCCCCTCTTTGCCCACCCCTTTGCAGAAAGGAAATACTCAGTTTGACCACAGGGATAATTTCCGTTCACTGTAAATAGTCCTCTGTGAGAAAAGGAGTTCTTACAGCAAAGACTTATGGCTTCATGAAGGTGACTTGTTCTTTTCCTCCAAACCCCTCTCTGTTTTATGTTTTTATGTGTAAAGCATTTATTATAAATCACTTGTTATTTCTACGTCCTCAAATAACATTCAGCTCTAAGTATAAAAAAGCTACTTACACCCTTGTATGAAACTCTCTAAAAGAAAGTTATCAATTTTAAATAGACTTAATTTTCAAGATGAGGAATATATGCCTTAATAGTAACACTTTCTGATTCAAACATGCACCTAAATCCAAAAATTTCATCTCCTGATAGGCAATATAGTAAACCACAAAAGCCTCTGCTGATACATTGGTCTCACATTCATTAGCCTGCAATTTTGTTACCATCTCACTTTTCACAGCAGTTACCTACACTATTTGTGTTGAATTCAAACACTTAAGCTTATAGCAGAATATATACATTTCTGTATATTCTTTCTTCTTTTACCCTTGTAAAGCACAAATAAAATAATTTCAAGTAGCAAACACCCTGCTTTATGCTTAAATACTGCTAGTATATTAAACCAAAACTTCCTTTTTTCTTTCCCATGAGAGGAAAAGAGAGGTTTTACAGCAGCTGTACCATTTTGTTAAGTTTTAAGACCAAGAAGCTTTTTTAAAGCTTTGTTGCTTCTTTACAACATGCCTCTTTCTCTTACCTATTTTCACAGGTTTTCCCTGTTTCAGATGATTAGGTTTCCCTGTGTCAGCCTTTCAGTAGCCTTTTAACCATAAGAGCAAGCAGCTGAGTCACCTCTGCTTCCAGCCTGTGATAAATCATACACTCAGAGTAGGTGGTTTTGTGTTCCAGAAGGTGGAGGGGGGTATATTTTTTTCTCTTTCCTGCTTGGCTTGCTTTAGGCTACCTTTTTGTAGCAGCATGGATGAAGTGAGGGTAAGTTTAGAGCTCTTTTTAAGGTTTTTATGCCCAAGTATGCTTTAAAATGAGAATTTCTGGCTAAATGAGGAGGAATAACTGTCTTGGCAAAGCAGTTATCTGACTCGCAGGGTGTAGGTACTTGTGATTTTCTTCCTTCCCAAAGGAAAAGAGGGAAAGCTGGTTCTGGAGCTGTTTGGAGAGAGTGGTGTGACCAAAGGAGGAGGACCTGCTTGGAGAAGGAGAAGAGAGAGGTGTTTTTCTGATCACTGGAGAAGGAGGCTTGCAACATACATGTATACCAGAACATCTGGGGACTCAGATAGGACTGCTTGAGGAGTCTTGGCCTTCATTTAAAAACAAACACACACACAAACAAACAAACAAAAAAACCCCAAAACCTAAGCCAACAGAATGAGAATAACTTCCCTTTGGTGACCCTGATGGCTTGGTCCTGCTGCACACAGAATGCTGGAGACCCTTCCCACATCCCCCTTTTGCCCTTGCTGTGGAACAAAAATTACCTGGATGCTCTAAGGGGGTTCACTGTGCTTCTTCCTCTCGCTTCTTCTCATCAGTGTAAGGAATCAGGGTGCTCACTTTTTCTCTCCCTTGGTTTCAGAGCTGCAGGCAGCAATGGGAGTTCCTGCCATGACCAGACCCTTCCTCCCCTCAGAAATAGCTTTTGTGCAATGTAAAGTATGGTGAGGGTAGTGAAGGGGTGTCTGGTAGTGAAGGCAACACCCTACCATTCATTTTCATAAGTTCCCCCTCTATTAAAGTCTCATCAACTGTTGGCCACTCAGTGCCGCAGCGGCTGGGAAGCACATCTAGTTTGTCACCTTCTGCCAGACGGGATGGGTGGTGGGGTGCCAAAGGCTCTGCTGGAGCTTCAGGTGGGTTACTTCCAGAATGAAGCAATTACGTGACCTATTGATGATGTCTTCATGCTTGACTTCTGGATCGAAATGCTTGTTAGCGAAAGTGCTTTGTGTGCAAGGGGGCCCAGGAAAACTAAAACCATAAGGAGGGTCTGATAAAGATGTTTTCTGGATCGATTTGAAGGAGGTTTGCTATTTATTCACAAGAACATTCCCAGCTCCATTGTGGTCGCCTCTCCAGGCTCCGTTGAAATATTTACGCTTGTCAGTAAATTTGCAACTAGATAATGAGTCTGTGCTCGCAGCATCTTCAGATGCACCCTCCGAGTTCTTCCTACCTGCGTGTGAAACTGCAGGCTCGGCATCTGGTGCTCCTTCAAGCCTGACAAACCAGGCCCAGAGTGAGCACACGTCCTAAATTAACGTGAGCATCTGGGTGACCTTTGCCGTAATTCACGTGGATTAGACCTTGTGTCGCAGCTTCTGCGAGTTGCTATTTTTGTAGTTGTTACCAAAGCAGCCCCTGATTTTGGGGGGCTGGCTTTCGCTCTGGGAACTGGAGTTGTAATCTTATTTTGGACAGCAATTTGTTGTTCTACACATCGTTCATCTTGTCTGCCCTCAGTTTTGTCACTGACTTGTTGCCTCTCTCTCGAGGAGTGATCATGCAGCCCAGCTTCTCTTTGCTTTCTCATGCCCAGAGGATTTTATTTTGGGGGATTGTGTTGGAACACTTCTATGGGAGATGTAATACCAACGTTTATTTTTGCTGTGTCCAGAAGTGTGTGTTTGGGTTCAATTTTCCTCTAGTTCTCTCTTCTGCTTGTCTTGGAGACTGGTAAATACAAGTTCTCACTTGTGTTTTAATAAAACTTCACTCTGCAGTGAGGAGTCATAAATTTTTGCTAATTTTTTCTATTCGTAATTCTACTATAAAGAATGAAGATTTGGGATTGTGAAAACCACAGTGTTCAAACTGTGAAAGGTTGGTGTTTTTTAGATTTCTGTGTGGTTGGTGTAGATCTGCAGCCTGGGCAGAGGGCTGGACCTCCTGCCCACACCACCACACCGTGGGAGAGGTTGATCTATCCCTTTCTTATGCCAAGTAGAAATAATGTCGGGCTTGTTCTGAGCAGCCAAACTCCTGGTTGAGACCAAAGAAACGGTGATTGTAAATCTAGAGGGACTGCAGCCTGATCCAGGCAGAGGGAATAATTCTTACATCTTCCCTCCACACTGGTTGGGGGGTTTATTTTGAACATTTTTTGGTGGCGATCGTGTCCTGCCATGTGTTTGCTGTAGTTATCAAAGCAAAACCAAGCCCTGGCCAACACAGAAGTTGTCTTAGTAAGGTACCTTTTTCTGCTCATCTGCGAGACTTTTGAATTCATGAACTCACTGTTGTTTAATGCTCCCCCTGTAACGTAAGGACGGTCAGATATGCAAGGACTGTCCTTCTCTTTCCTAGGAGCTGAATAAATCTACTCTCTCTTCTTCTCAGAAGCTTTAACTCTGAATGTTAGCCGGAAATCTGGAAATCTTGTGCTCTGTTAGGTAGGGAATACATCTTGTGGAGCTTATTGGCAATTTATGCTTTCTAAAAAAATGTCCTGTTCTGCAATTAATAAATACTTGGGATTCATTAAGGAGCTGCCTCTGGTGCAGCAGCAGTAAATCTAAACGTGTCAGCCCTGAAGAAATCTCTGGCATTTATATCTAAAAAGCAATGAGTGAGAGCAATGAGTATCTGTGTTTTGGTCTGACAGGATTTGTAGCTTGAGTTTATAGTATTAAATTCTATGAATGAGGTGCAGTTGCTGTTGCTTTCCTCACTCATGACACCAGCATTTCTGGGTTGCAGGGGCAAAAGTGGGGTTTCAGGCAGCATCTCTGCTGAGGGCAAAATGGGCTGATAAAGAAAAAAGGATCTTTCCAGCAGTTGTTTTGGCTTTGTCAATTATAAGGTTATAAAGAAGTGTTTTATGCTTTAGATCAGGTGCCTGAATGCGTCGGCGCCTGCTGACAGTGCTGTAACCTGGGAGCACTGGTGCGAACTGGCATCCCGGAGGTGAACTGGGAATTTTGGGGCAAGAAGGGCTGTTTTCAACCAACCTGGTCCAGAAGAGCCGGCTTCCTGGCACGAACCCAAAATTTGAGCTGCTCATATTAACCTGACAGGGGATTGTTTTATTAAAGCTGACGTGCTGAATGGGGACTCTTTTTAATGATATTCTTTACCTGTCTCATGGTGTTAAAGTGGGGAGAGGGGAGGGGGGAGAAGAGAGGAGTGAGCGGGGTGAGCCGTGGCAGGTGGAACCGAACATCAGCACCGGTTTCATGCCATGAACCGGCCCGGCGCAGCCGACGGAGACCCCGCGTAACAAGAAAGAGTTGCTAAGAACAAATCTCTATTGTTCCCCGTCATCTTTAAATGAGTGTCAAAGTAGGCAGGGGGGCTTTGACCGTTAACCGCACAATTTAGCCTGCCCGTTGTGTCCGGCAGCCCCCACCGCCTTGGAGTTTCTCGGATGAGAAAAGGCGGCCTCAGCCCCTTATAAATGGGCCAACTCTTCTCCTTTGTGTGCAGACTGCCCAGTGTGAAATCTGCAGTGACGTTAAATGTTTTCTAATGAATAATTACTGAAAGGAAATGTAGGAATATATGTGTAATGGATTGTAGCGCATTAAAATGTTTTATTTTGGGCACAAAAATGTTGTCCTTCACCAGCGCCGCGATTGTTTCAGGAAGCCTTTTGTGGGGGTTTGATTCTCAATGGATTATCTGTGAGCGCCCGCATTTCAAATAGAAATCAAAAGGGTCCTTTGGCAAACTAATGTTTTTCAAAATGGCAGCCATGAAGCCCATTTAGTATTTAAAGTTTGGGTTTTAAAGAAATGTTTGAACTCTGGAGATTTTCTCACTTTTTTTCTTTCTTTTGATTTATGAAAGTGAAGTGGTTCACCTCGACCTCTCCTCTATTGAGAAAGACAGACAGTCACCCTTTAACAAGTCTATAGCAGACTATGCCCTGGAGACAGACAAGAGGCCTTAAGAACTGTTGGCGTTTCCCTAGGCTGTTGATTAACCTTAAAACCCTCTTATTCTGTATTCTTTTGAAAAGAAATTAGGTTACAATGTGTAAATTTTTCCGCAGTATAATTGTATTTATGAATTCTGTTGCCTTGCAAAGTGTGTACAGTAGTGCAAGATGGCCTGAGTTCCTCGTTATGGAGCCAAGATGTGCTGCCGCTGCGTTTCCAAGCACAGTCAATATATAGCATCTTGGTCTCATTATAAACGTGGAAGAGGTTTCCAGAATATAGGGGCCAGTCTCGCTGAAATGCCTAAAAACTGTCTCATCGTTTTTGCTGGCTTTGCTGCAATCAGATGACCGTAACTCGGCTACTTGATGGAGATCTGCTCTGCTTTAATCTGATTTATGTGTGCCTCTAGTTTATCCGAGAATCACCCTGAACTGATTAATTCTTATGAGCTATGCCAAAGTTTCCGCAGTAGGAGGAAAGTATTTCCCTGTTGCCCTGGGCTAGCCATTACCCTTGGACAGTAACTTATTGCTCCAACTCCTGTTGCCAAGCAGAAAGTGATACCAGCTCTTAGGTGGTCATCAAACCCAAGTTCTCTTTGGGGGTGAAGGGATGGGGTCCTGGCTTCTACCGGAGCAGATACTGTGCAAGCAGCTGCCTGTAGCCCTTCCAGCAGCTCTATGGCATGCTGTAATCTTGACCTTGAGGTCACTGCCAGAGTTGAAGGAAGAGACGTGATTGCTGGGACCTGTCCTTGCTCTCCCGTTGACCTTGCCAAGCAGCATCTTGCGGAATGTCTTTCTTTAGCGCTTTTTATGGTCAAGCACCGTCACGGCCCTTTTGGCCAACTTCTCTTGAGAGCCACAGATGGAAGAAGGTGGAGCAGAGCCCAAGAAGTTTCCTTGTTATAATCCTTGCAGCGCCGATGACCAGTTTTCAGGACTCTTAATGAGCAAATTCCTGTTGCGCACAAGGGGTGCAGGACTGGGTCAAGGAGCGCTGCCTCTTGCAGTAAATGAGTATTTCCAAAACAGAGCCCTGATGTTTCTAAAGGAATCTGTGTGAGCAGTGGTGCTTCAAACTCATCTGTCCCGAGCAAGCCTGAGACTCTCAGGTGTATTTTAAATCTCTTTTCTATTTTAAAGATGGCTCCAGGGCCTGCTCTGCCCGGTTCCTGTGGCACGAGTTTTATTCGCTCAACAGAAAAAGAGGCAAAAAAGTTGTAAATGTTTGGTATCACAGAGGATTTCCCAGGCCGCCAGCTGGAGATGGAGCTGAACAAATAGCCTGAACTGTGCGTTGGATTGCTGTGTCCAGTGTTAGATCAGGCTGAAGTTGGGGGTGGGAGAGGAAAAGCTTTTTTGCAAAGATTGTAGCAAAAATGTGCACTTCTTGGTAAGAATTATCTTTCTGTTACCAAAAACAGATGCTATTGGGAAACGGATGGTTCTAAATAAACTGGCTGTTAAACAAGTGTTTCTTTCCACTTCTCCATGGAAATATAAATTATTGAGGGTTTTTTTTATCTTAAGTTTTGGATGTTCTTGTTCATAGTTAGTTTTTATTAGCTAAGGGTAAATCAGAAATGCCTTTGCCTGACTCAGCTTCCTCGATGATGCTGTTTGCCTGTTTTCTTCAATGACTTTCAGCTGTGGGGTAAGATATCCTATCTACTTCATGTTGCTGTATGACCAGACAAAGATATTTTGTGGTGCAGGAAAGGTTCTGCCACTGCTGTAGACCCTGATCTCACGATGAGTCTTTTAGGAGGCCACTTGGTTATTCGTTGAGGTTGGACTTGGGTATGAAGCTTCTTAAATATGGGGCTCTTTACAGGATTAAAAGCATCATCTGGAGGATGGCTGAGCAGAACTGAGAGGCCATTTGCTGATGCTCGTGGATCACCAGCTACCCAAATCGGGGTGGGGGTGGGGTTAATCTGTTGACAATTGTTTATGCAGAGAAGCAATCATGGGAAAATATTTGTTGTTGTCTTTGACAGCTGGGCAGACGGGGACAAAAGGTTGGTATCATCTGGGAATTGGCAGCAATCGGAGCCCAACCCGAGAAGTCATTTTGGGGGGGAGAAACTATCTGTTGCACATGAATAAAGTGATAATCTGTAAAAAAAGTCAATCTGCAAATAAAAATGGGTTTTGCAGTGACCTCTAGTGGGGAGCCAAGCTGGGAGCTGCGGGAAGCGGGTGAGGAGCCTGTTTGGGGTGATAGATTTTTGCGCCTGGATTTGCTGAAATTACCCATCAGAAGGTTTAGAGCTTCATCTTCAAACTCAGACTTTGCTCTTTGGGCAAGATCCTAAAGTTTCATCAAGCAGTGCTGCCGGCATAAACCTCACGGCAGCCTGAGTGCTGACAGTGTGTTAGATAATTCATTAAACCAGGAGGATGTGAGCATCCCTGCCCAAGGAGGGAGGCGAGCAATCAGCCGGACACATGATACTTGGTGTCAGTGGGCCTTAACTTCAGCTCTGTTAACTCTTTGTGGATGAAGAGCAGGACAGGAGATGAGACACTGCGGCTGGGGGGACGCAGGTAAAGGAGGAGGCGTGTGTGAAATGAAAACACTTTAGAATTTTTAGGATGGTGGTGAAGAAATCCAGCATCTCTGGCAGGTTGGGATGGTTTGAGGGCATGCGGAGGATCCCTGAGAAGACTCTTCTGGTTTTGTGGTGGGTATGGGTGGCCCAAATAAACCTAGAGTCTGGTGTTCTGCATGGCATCTTGCTATAGATAAGGGTGGTGCTTATAGCTCAATTGTAAAAGAGGCTACTTGAAAGATACCCTGAGGGAGATGGTGCCCCACCTGAGGATCTCGCCTCTTCTTTGGATTTGCACGGGCAGCATGTAACATGGTTTGAGTTCTTCTAGTGCTTCCAAAATACCTGTGGCATCACAACTGATCCTTCTCTTTCCCTACGTGTTAATCTTTTCTCTTCTGTGGTGTTAGAGCAATGACTAACTCTGGAGCCTGTTGAAAACTGAAGCTCTGAGCCTCTGGCAAAGATAAGCAAGAATTTTGTGAAGTTTCTTCTAAAAAACTCTGGCTGTTTCTTGCCAAGTCTTGTTTGTTTGGTACAAACTTTGACAAAGGAACTAGTCTGTTGCTTAATTTAGGCCTTTTTCAAGAGCTGCACATTTCGTGAATTTGTGTTGTGATCCGTTGTAGTTCCTTGTGGTTTCAGTGTTGACAGACAAATCCCTGTGGGAAAAGAAAAAGCCCTCATTGTAGTGAGGGAGAGATTTTCTGATAGAGCTTGCATCTCAGTAGGCAAGAAAGAAATCTCCTGACTCTTAAGTGATGAGGAAAGGAAAATAATCCTTTAAAAACAGCAGTGTCTTGCTGGGATAATGTTCACTGATGAGTCCTGGGGGGGTATCTCTTACTGAAGCACCAGGTAAGCACAAAACTTCTCGTAAACTTCCAGAAATGGGGTAAGGGGGACAGGGCGGTAAATGGTACCGTGATAGTAAAATTGCCTGACCTCAGAAACAACCAAATACTGAGAAAATCTGAGCACAAAGTAGCCCAGAAAAGAGTGCGGGATTTTTGTCTAAAAAACCAGTGAAGAGTGTCGCTTACCAATTAACATACGAGTGAGAGAACTGGGTTAAGGAAACCTGATCAGGTAGACAGCCACTGTGGTTTCAGGCTTATTCTTTCATGCTTCCCCGCTTGGAGAGAAGGTAAAAGTCTCTTGTCCTGCTTGTCCCAAGTACTTTCTCGGGACAAATCCCCCTTAAGTTGTTTATAGTCCATCTTTCTGGTAAAATGACAAATTCTATGCTTTGCCAGGCAGCTGCCCTTGTAGTAAGATCAAGAAAGTCAGGATGATTAAGACAATATTTCACTGCTAAATGGTCAAGAAAGTATTAGGGCAAAAGAAATAAAGTAAATATCTATCTCTAAGCTCTGGCATTTTAATTATGATACATGTACTTGTTTGAAATTGAGAATATTGATCTTGCAGCAACTTATGTGGAGTAGGGAGGTGTGTGTATTCTCTAAAAGCACCTTGTCTTTTGGTAACAAAAAAAAATCTGTAGATTGTACTGCCAAATAATACTACACTTCTAGTTTGTTGCCAAATAATACTAGAGTTTCTAACCCTAAGATGGGTTAGAAACTTATTAAAGAATATTGACTGGTAATTTGCATTATAGCTGCCCATTTGTCTCACTTGCAGTCTTGTAATTTTACTGCTAAAAACTTTTGCAGAACAAATTTTTTTATTTGAATATTACCATGGCATTTAAAACTTCTTTTTAAGAGCTGACTATTCTGAGCTTCCCTCTGTCATGAAGAAAAATGTGTGGTTGGGTCCTTTGCTCTTCATGGTAGTGAAATCCTGCTCCTACATCCACCAAGCCTTCATGTCCAAAGTGCTATCATCTTCCACCAGTGCTGTGCAGGCTCATCCCAAAAACCTACCTCCGGAGTCAGGGTTTGCCAAAGCTTAGCAGAAAAGTTTTACGTTGTGCCTATTTACAACCTGAAGAACTCCTGCTAAAAAACAAACCCTGCCAAAACAAAAACCCTCAAAAAAAACCCCAAAAAAGCAAAACCTGTGATGTGGCACTGCCTAAACAGGCCGTGACTGTCCTTTTAATGCTTGTTCAAAATCTTACTCTCAATCCCACAATCTTCTTGACCGTTGGAGCAGCAAAATGTAAAAAGCCAATGTCAGGAAGGGCAGTGTGAGAATAGCAAAGGTGCCAGGATTATGTACACAGCCCCGAGACCGAGGAGCTGCTCTGAGCCTGCAGCTGGAGGCTGCTCAGCAAGTTTCTCTCCCCTAATTTGCAAAGCCCAGGAGCCCTAAAAGGTAAGCTGCTCAAAATTCATTAAATTCATTTCTGTCATAAAGGAAGTATTTTATACATTAGGGCAGGAATTTTTCTCTGAACTGTGTAATCCTGGTGTCTTTAAAAAACAAACAGACAAAGAGCCCTGAAAACATCAGTATGGCACGATTTTTACTGTAGGATACAGAATATCCTGTTTGTGTACTTGCTAGCATGAAATTATCAGCTTGATTTAATTAAATAAAAAGTGTACAATTTATTCTTATAGCCTGGAAAACAAGAACTTGATCCTCAGCAGTGAGTTTTCAGTACGAAGTCAACTTCCATGATAAAGAATCAGAAGTTTCATGTGTAAAAGAGTTACATTTTGTCATTGACATCTTTTTTGAATCTTTCAGCCTTTTGAGAAGGACGAGGTGTGTGCTGGTAAAGGCTTGACTGTTTGTCCAAATCGCTGTTTGATCAGTTTTATCAGCTTGGTGGCCTCACTGCTCCCTGCTCACGTCTCTCGCTGGCGTGTGGAGACATCTGCTGCCCAAATCTGAAAGTTGACTTTGATCTGCTTGTGGAAGGCACTAGGGATAATGAAGCCAGTTTGTGCAGAGTAGTATTAATCTTTTTTCCCCTAAAGGTCAAGTCCAATGCAACCTTTTCTGGAGATTCTCTAGGTTTGTGGTTATATCTATATAAAGTAATTGCAGGTGGTATAGAAGCTAACGATTTGCCTGGTATTTTCCACCATTAACTTCCAGCTTTGTGCTTGCAACTACTTTGTCTGGACTGAGTTAGTGAAGTGTCCCAGGTCATAACTGTATCTTTGGAGCTAGGTTTGTCTCAAACAACTATTATGTTAGTGAGGGCTGCTGGAAACTTTGGTTCTCCTCAGAGACTCACTGCTGTGATCAGGTCTCTTGACTGTAAAGAGGTTGGAGTGCAAACTCACGTGGTATGAAATTGCCATCTTTGGGGAAGGTGGTAATAACAGCTTGGATAAGAACCTCTTTGGGTTATCTGTGCAAGGTTGATTTGGCCCCGGGGTATGGGAAAGGTCCCTATCTGCTCTCTCCTAATTCTGTATCCTACAACCTTTGTGTTGCAGAAAGAAGAAGTGGAAGACAACACTGACGTGAACATGGAAGGGGCTCTGATAGCCCGGGACAGAGTTGGGGTGCAGGACTTTGTGCTTCTGGACTCCCACACCAGTGAGACTGCTTTCATGAACAACCTCCGCAAGCGGTACCAGGAGAACCTCATCTATGTAAGTGCTGGTCACGTGGATTCACGTGGCCTGTGGCAGGTGAAATGTCCCTAAGGGTGGCCTTGCTGGTCAGATCTAGGAAGAGCAGCTGTGCATGTGTCTGTGTGTCTAACAATAAACATTGCTAGATGTCAATGGTACCCAGCAGAGCAATCACCCAGTAGTAGTTTGTCTACTTTAGCTAATGAAAATAATAGTCCCGGCTTGCTCTGAGTCTCCTTACAAAGTTTCAAACAATATGCAGTAAATAGTGAGGGAATGGGAAAGTGAAACACTATCTTTGAAGGTGAGGCAGTGCTGAACATGGTGTCTGGCTTTTCTGAGAAGTGCTGGGTAATTCATGGTGCTAAAGAAGATCGCTTCACAGCCACGTCTGTTTTCTCAGCGGTCCCAAGGTTATACCTTGTCTTACAGCAGTGACCAGTAGTATCTAAACATGTCCTTTGTCAAATGAGGACTCAAGTTTGTATAACGCTAATGAAAAAAAATTAAAAGAAGGTAGAACAGGATATTTTGATGTGCTAAAAGTGCTTATAAATAAGGGAAAACATAATGTGTCCCAAAATGTGTTATTTGATCACCTTTCACAGTCAAGAAGGAATTTCCTCTGTTGAACAGCTGCCTATGGAATAGCTGTCCTACTTGCCTTTCCTTCACAACAACAGTTACTGATCATTTCCAAAGAATTTTGTGGAACAGAGTTGGGATAGCAAATGCATTATTATGTTAACTTTAAGTAGGAAAAAAATTCATAAGCATGAGATATCAGAGCCTTGTATGTAACATGTAAGGTTCTAAGCTTGGCGTTTATTATTCAACTGCACTCTTAACTGAGTAGATTTTGCAAGAAGTTTGGTGTTGCCTTTAAAGTAGTGACACCTGTGGAGTTTATTTGGTTTGCTTTTTTTTGTCTCTCATAACAAGTTCTGTACCATCTTTTCCAGCTGTTTTTGCATAATAGTCTTGACTCCTCTTTTGGAACCTGCCATTGTAGTGATGGAACAGCTTTCCCACCTGCATGCGCTTTTTCTCCCTGCAGACATACATTGGCACTCTTCTTGTATCTGTCAACCCTTACAAAGAGCTGGATATCTACACAGTCACGCAGATGCAGCTTTATCGAGGGGTAAACTTTTTTGAACTGCCACCTCATCTGTAAGTAGAACCCTTAGGATTTCAGTTTATATCAATAAATTGGGTTTTCTCTGTGACGCTGGGATGTGTATCCACAGTCACTAGGTCTGGTGAATGCTGATATTATCTTCCTGTAAGGATGTATTTATCTTTGGCTTCTACCTGACTGAGAATAAAAGAGAAATAGAAGGGTTGAAGAAGTTGATGTTGGGGAAACTGTAGGGGAAGAGTTATCTTGAAGATAACTGTCCAGGCTATTGCTCAGTGCGTTCTCATTACACATGGTCTAGTCAGACCACTGCTTGACTGTGACCATGTGCCACTCAACATGTCTTCTTTTCGTTGTTCAAAACACTATGATCATCTTCCCTTTCCCTCTGAAGCCCTGTGTCACTCCAGGCTACCGCAGGGCTAGGAAAGTGCTCGTGCACAGCCTCCACTTGGACTTCCCAGGAGGGGAAGAAACCTGAACTTCTGAACTCTGAGCTAGAAATTTTTTTGGTGGTTGGAAGCTGTTGGGTGGAGGTTTGAGTAGGTTTTCCTTTTTCTCTATTTTTTTTTTCCTTAAGTGACATACTGGTGAAGGCTCTGCTATTGGTTATCTTTGTCTCTATCAGCAGAACTTGAGAACTACTCTGGAATCAAAACTGACTCCTCTGCTCTGGAAGGAGGAGTCTCTGCCGTGTATAAACTGTTTTCACCAGGAATACATGCAGCCTGTATGAATCCTACAGAAACAGAGGGAAAAGAAACAAGCCCCATCTGTCCCTCAAATACAGACTGGGCTTTTTTTCATGAGACCTCGAGTCAGTCTCATGTTTTGAGCTGTGCCTTCCCATCGTGTCCAATACTTGTAATGTCAGATGAGGAGTAAGGAATTCTGAAAAGCCTTTGATATTCTGCCCCTGTTGCCATTTCTAATGGATGCTTCTCCTCTGAATACTTCTTGTGGTCCTTGTTCAGATATGCCATAGCTGACAATGCCTACCGGGTGATGTGCAGTGAGTACAACAACCACTTCATCCTCATCTCTGGAGAGAGTGGAGCTGGGAAGACAGAAGCATCCAAGAAGATCTTGCAGTATTACGCAGTAACATGCCCAACTACGGAGCAGCTGCAGATCGTCCGTGATCGTCTGCTGCTTTCCAATCCTGTTCTGGAGGTAAAAACTAAATAAAGGTACAGGTTGCCAAAGAGTTGGTGTTGGTGACCTTGCTTCACACGACTTCAATGCAAGTCCACACACCTGCACCCAGGAATGGCCTCCTGTTTTACATGATTTTGTGCTGCATGCATAACATAAATCATACACATTCAGTGTCTTGGCAGCAAAACCTCTGAAATAATGCTTGGGATTTAACATCATTTAACATTTAGAAATTAAACTTGGGGTTTATAGTGGGGAATAGCTAAAACCTGGGAGTATGAGGAAGCCGTGCACCATACAAGAGTGCCTTGTGGCTTCACTTATAGGTCACAGAAGAAAGAACGATAGTTTGTATAGCTGAATTCCACATTAAAGCTAGGGAAATACATTAGTTTGTATTTCTGTAATCCCACTAAATTCTGTAGGAGGACTCAGCTGACGCAGCAAGTCTTTGTGACTGGAATTTTGTCCTATAGTGTGTGTCAGGCTCTCAATAAGAGGACAAGTAACTTAATCTATCAATTTATTCATAGGCTTTTGGAAACGCAAAAACTCTGCGTAATGACAACTCGAGTAGATTTGGGAAATACATGGATATCCAATTTGATTTTAAGGTGAGAACAAACTTAATGGACCGCTGTTAAAATAACTTGTATCGTTGATCCTCTTGGATGCTTACCAGGCAGCACAGGATTTATTAAGGCTTACACTGCACTTTTCTGACCCTATTTTTACAGGCGTTGCATTTTGTGAGTAAAGTTACTAGTTACATGTCCTGAAAGCTTCCTACATCACTGGCAATACTGCTGGCGCTCAGTAGACGGCTAATATAGATTGTTGTGAAGCACAAATTGCACCAGAAGGACAGCAAACTCTTTAGATATGTCTTACGCTGTTGTTGGATAGTAACTCTTAAACACAAGATGGCAGATGAGTAACATCAGAAAAGCGAACACACTTCTCCTGACACCGCTCCTTGTTCCTAGGTGTGAAGGATCAGCCATCACAACAATGTTGTTTATATCTATTGGTGTTGATCTGACTGCTTTGTTCTGCCAGGGAGCTCCCGTAGGAGGGCACATCCTCAGCTACCTGATTGAGAAATCCCGAGTTGTCCATCAAAACCACGGAGAAAGGAATTTCCATATTTTCTACCAGTTATTAGAGGGTGGAGACAAGGATCTTCTTTGCTGGCTTGGGCTGGAGCGCAACCCCCAAAAGTACGCGTATCTCATCCAGGTCGGTGAGAGCTTGTCCCTCTCTCTGTATCTTACACCTAGAATGGTAGGGATTGTAAATGCAGCTTTCCTCATGTACGAAGTGTGCTGCTGAGCTGCTGAGAGAACACACTGTGTCCCGTTATAGCGAAACTCATAGGCAAGTTGGTCACAAACATATTTGCCCCAAAGCTGTCATGCACTGTTCTACCCTGGGTAATTTGTAGCAAGAGCTGCTCTAGCTGTGGTGGCCTAAGGATGCACCTAAGTGGCTTATAAGGGATAATATCTCTTATTGAATCAGCTGATAATAGTTGTGGGGGCAGAAACAAACTTTTGGGCAACATAACCCAGTAACAGCAAGGCCATCAGAGTTGAAAAAAGGTCACTTTCACCAGGTCTTTATTAATTGTGTATTCCCTGTGTTCTGTGTGTGCAGAATGGCTTACTGCTGCCATCCTTACTCCTGCTGTGAGAGTGTAAACACTCTTAAGCAAGTGTCACCAAACCATTCGATGATCCCGGTCCCTCTGGTACACTCAAGATGTGTCTTGACTCATTGAGAAGTGTGGCCTGAGCTACTAAACAGCAGAGTAGTAACTGTCTGTAAGCTACACTTTGTATAAAGGCATCTCCTCTAAGGGCTCTTTATCAAGACCTGGTATAAAATTAGTTTCTTGGGATTTATGGACCTCAGACGGAGGTCCATACATATGGTTATACGCTATACAGTTCACTTTGTCTTAGTGCACTCAGTTTCATTTCTTCCTTGGTAGTGAAGAATGCTTGGGCAGAAGATAATATTACCATAAAAATGGAGGATGGCTGGAAGCTCAAACTCTTCACAAGACTTAGCCATTTTATGGTTATCACTATCCAAGCTCAATGTTTTAAATTATCTGACAATTTAAGTATAAGCTGAAAGATCTGATCAAATGAGCCACTTTGAGGATTAGCAAGGGTGAAATAAACTTGCTAACTAGTCTGCAGACTGCTTCTATACAGGCTGAGGAAACTGGAAATGAAAGTAGCATGCCTGTGTGCTATGTTTGTTGATAATAAAATTGCTTTGCCAATTAATTGTACCAATTTACCTTTCTTTTACTGTATAGGGTCGATGTGCCAAAGTGTTTTCTATTAATGACAAAAACGACTGGAAAATAGTCCGCAAAGCTTTTTCTATCATTGACTTTACTGAAAAAGATACAGAGGTATGTATGGGAAAGGGACTGAGTCTACCAAAGGGAATTTAAGTAAGGAGTGCACTGCTGTCTTTCCTTAAAAGCTATGGAAGCAGTCTGGCTTGGGAGAGGTGTTAAGGATGGGATAGGACATCGTTTTGGGGGGATTAAGGGAGGGAATGGGTGGGTGAAGAGCTCTATCACTTGGCACAGCATGATGGCAACTGGTGGCAGCACGTCTCTGAAGCAGGTTGTCTGACTTGCCACCTTCGGCCTAGCCAACGTTCTGTTTATTAGCATGCGTAGAAAAGATTAGTACCATCTCATGGAGCTGTAGGAACCTCTTTTCTAATGGTGTGTCTCTCATTATTAGAATCTCTTTGGAATCGTTGCTAGCGTCCTGCACCTTGGGAACATTCAGTTTGAAGAAGATAGCAATGGGCATGCCATCATTCGCGATGGCACGCAGATCAAATGGATTTCAAAGGTAACTTTTCTGAGATAGTGTCAGTATTACAGGTGCTTTTAAGAAAGCCTTGACATTTCTGTGGGGTTTTAAGGACAAAAATATCTGTCCCTAAAATCAGAATGATTGCTATATATATACTCAGCTCATGTTATAAGCTGTCTGGAGTTGTAGGGCCCCTTTTCTCTATAGCACATACATCTCTTGGAAACTTCCTTACTTATTGTTGCTCAAAGATGAGTGTAACTGGGAAGGGTCTGGGTGGGTTGTATACCCTACTGATCACACAGTGCTGCTTATTTAAACAGTCTCCTGCTGGCCACACTCTGAGTTCAAGTATTTCCTTCTCTGCAGCTACTGGGTGTGCACTTGTCCATTCTGCAGGAAGCTCTCACCCATCGGAAGATCGAAGCCAGATCCGAAGAGGTACCGAGTAGTTCTCTGTGACCCCAGGCAGCTGGGAGCCACCATGGCCAGTGGTGACTGATGAGGAGCTCTGTTCTTAGCAGTGTTACAGTAAAACCAGATCACGCTCTCCTCCATATTGCCTTTCTCTTCTAGTCTAAGATGTTAAATTTAAAACATATTCCTAGTATTAGAGACTTCCTGCTGAAGGAGTTAGTATCTATTAAAAAAGCTAGAAAGCGGAATTTGCAGGCTGCCCTCTGTTTGGGCCAAACAACTTCCTTCTGTTCCATCCCTGGAGTGCTTCCTGGGAAACTGGCTGCACAAACAGAGGAAAGCACTGGTAAAAAAACATTCTTTGAGCACTTTGTACCAAGTTTAATAATAAAACTAAAAGGAAGTCAGAATACTTTCCCTGCCTGTCTGAATTAGTGCTCTCCAAAATGTGGTATCCCAGTCCTGCTGGCTTGTGGCCGTACACCAGCCTGAGGTGACACTGATGGTAAATAAAGCTGCAAGTAGCTACAGTTCAGGTAGGCTGAGCTCTGTGCTGTGATATAAAGAACGTGACTGGTTCTCCAACCACAGGTGTGAACTGGCTTTGCAGGAGTTTGACCAGCTGTGGTGTTTATCATCTCTGGCATATCTTTATCTATTTTTAGGTCCTGAGCCCTCTGAATGTGGATCTGGCATTCTATGCTCGGGATGCAGTAGCAAAGGCAATTTATGGACGAACTTTCTCTTGGCTGGTCAACAAAATTAATGGCTCTCTAGCCAACAAGGTTGGTTTCTTGTCTAGTGTCTTCCCAGACACTGAGTGCTCCTGACACGCTGAGCAGAGTTTCTCCAGTGAAGGCCCTACAGCGCTCACCACCAAATATCTTGGTCGGTTGGCAATTGATGTAGGGGAATGCCGCAGCGTTGAGCTGGAAAACTCTTTAGTTGGGTGTGGAAGGTGCAGTTCATTATCTGCTTTAAAGTGGTTGCTCCATTGGCATGTGATACAAAGTTCTCAAAGAGAAAGCTTAAAATTTAGGTGAAGGAAGCAACATGAAACATGCAGGGGAGAAGCATGAGCTGGAGCAGCAATTAGAGCAATGATATCTTTAACAGGATTCAACTCGGAAAACAGTTATCGGCCTGCTGGATATCTATGGATTTGAAGTGCTGGACACAAACAGGTAAGGGCTGTTCCTGAGGCTTGGGGTGATCTATCCTTGTGCTGGTGGGGCCATGTGCTGAAGCCTTGTGTGGCTTCTTGAGTGCTGTCTTATCCCAGCAAGGCAAGCTACAGGTGGCTGCCAAACCTGAGGGCACTGGACTAGCGGAAGCCCATGGAGAAAGCTTCAGTTTGGGCTACCTGCCTGGATTTGAGCCACTGGCACAACAGTGTGGGAGGAATGGGGGGCTTTGATCTGTATCAAAGTGGGCTGTCTGGCTGGAAAATGGTAGTGGTAAACTGTAACAGTGGTAAAACTATCCATGCAATAAATAAAAAAACTAATCCTCATTTAACCACTGTGAAGCTTTGAGCAGTTCTGCATTAATTACTGCAATGAGAAGCTCCAGCAGCTGTTGATTGAGATGACCTTGAAAGCAGAGCAGGAGGAGTATGAACTGGAAGGAATAGAGGTAATTTATTATATCCCCCCTCCCTTTTTTTCTTTGAACTGCCATTACGCTGGATGCTTTTGATCATCAATGAAGATGGCATCCTGATTTTTTTCTTCTGTAGTTTGAATTGATAAGGTCACAACACTGATCTTTACTGGGATTGGAACCTGGCTCCAAACAACTTAAAAAATTCAAGGCAAAGATCTTCCTCTAAAACTCCTCATCCTTTATTTTTTTCTTTTATTTCCAGTGGGAACCAATTCCATATTTTAACAACAAGATCATCTGCGACCTGGTTGAGCAGAAGCATAAAGGAATAATCTCCATTCTGGTAAGTGTTTGTGCTACTTAAAGTGCCTGCCTGTTCCCTAGTCTAATGGTCCATAATTGTATTTTTTCCTCTAATTATGTGAGAGGTCTGCATTATCCAGAATGTAAACAAATAGATGTTGTAAACAAGGACCCAGAATATTAAAGTAGAGGATCTGCTTGCTAGAGAGCTGTGGATTTTAAAGGAGTTGTGCTGCTTCCACAGCAACTCTGAGTACTTGAGAAGGCAGACCTAGGCCATTCTCTCCACTTTTTGTCTGGAGACATGGAGAGATAGAAGGAAGGTACCTGCAGCAACCTGGCTGGCTTTAGTCAGCAACAGGGATGGGACCCAGCTTTCTTCTGAGAACCATTAGGGGGACTGCAGAGCACTAGGAGCACTTCTCCGTGGCCACCTGAGCCTTACAAGAGACCTCCGAGCTCTTGTAAAGATGAAAGAGGACAATTCATCCCATCTATCTGCTTACATGACTTGCTTGTTTTAATCTCGGACACTTCAAAGGGACTCAGATAGAAGAGGAAACCTGAGAGCTGCCTACCTCCTCCTGGTCTTCCTCTTGTTTCCTTGCCCTTTAGTTGTTACTGCTTCTAAAATACCTATCTGAAGTTGTGCCTTCAAAGGGATGGCAGGAGAAATGGGAGAGGCTGAAGGCAGCTCTTGCCAGAACTTTGAACAAGGACCTTGTTCTGCAATGCTGTGTAACGCTTCTTGCTTTGAGAAGTAGGGAGAAGTTTGAGCACTCAGGCTACCACGATGATACTTTATTGAATGCAAAGACTAATTAATAAGAAATCTAGTAATCTTCCTGTAGAGATCTGTAGCCACACTTGAAGTTGTGTTGTCCCATGCCACTACTCTCACATGCCCACAAAGCTGAGAATTTTTATCATCTCATTACAGGAAACAGAAATTAGTACATTGTAATCCAGAGAAGGTGCTGCTGAAGCTCAGCATTAGCTTCACATTGCAATGGGTTGCTCTTTCAAGCAGGGCTTGTTGGTGTTTCTTGGGTCAAAAAAGGGTAATCTTAATGCTTGTCTTCCCCCCCCCCCCAAGTCTGCGATTCATCCAGACAGAGAGTCAGGCAGATCCTCCTGAATTATGGTGTCTAATGAGGACATCTTTCTCACTGTTTTTGTTTAAGTGAACTACAAATAATACAAGATGAGGCAGGGCATTACCAAATTTGGAAGAAAAAGGCAGATCTGACTGGATTTATCTCTATACTTCTACTGAAAACAGATAAACGAAGATTTAAATTTAACTGGGAAATTGCCCGTATAAAATGGAACTCACCTCAAATTGTATCCAAGCTCTTTGGTTTTGATAACAAAGTTTGTAATATTTATTGTCAAGGAGGGAGTAGTCTGTTCAGAGCAGCATTTGATGGAGTGCCTACTGTTCCAGGATGAAGAATGCTTACGACCTGGGGAAGCGACTGATCTGAGCTTCTTGGAAAAGCTGGAAGAGAAAGTAGGAGATCATGCCCACTTCGTGACGTATGCATTTACGCTCTGTATCCTACCGCAGATGAAACTCTTCCCATCTCTTACCCATAACAGAGCACTGGGGAGGGAACAATTTTTGCTTTATACCAAAGAAAATCAAGCAGCCCATCCAGTGTCTAGCGTTGAAATGTGCTACACTGGTGGAGTATGGTCTAGGATATTGGGGAGGTGGTGGTAGTGGGGATCCCTGTCTCTTCATTGGTGTGATGCTGATCTTTGAGTCTGATTTCATTCCATATTAAAATTGGGGGCTAAAGATTAAATTGTTTTGGCCCGTGGCTTTGTCCTCCACTAACTCCAGGGGAAGCAGAAGATACTGTGAAGAGGAGCCTAATGTCCCAGGCTGCGGGAGGCACCTAAATGTTTTTCAAGAGTCTATCTGGGTATGGGAGAGCTTTAGGTAGGAAGAAGGAAGAAACGTGGTCCTGCTCAGATCTCCTAGATGAGCATATTTGGTTGTATTTTGGTTGATCCTCGATTTGTGGTATTTTTGGATGTGGTTTTGGTGGCAGATGAACGTGTTGGCACTGGGCTGTTCTGGCAGTTCCCAGCAGACGCCTGCTGAAGGGCTTTGACAAGCCATCAATTCTGAGTCACGCTGCTGAATTGTCACCGTTTCTACAGCTCTGAAGTTCATCACAGCCAAGTGGAAAATTTGTAGCCAACTTCCTTGTCACCACAATGTGCCTTAATACTGTTCTGCCTGATTAAAAGCTTTAAATAGAAGTGCTAGAGCTACTTAAATGGGATCTGTACTTGGCGATACTCTTGGAAGGAAATTTTGATGTACTAATGTGCTGTTGTGACACACAACTCTGCTGTTAGTGACTGCTTACAAAGCTGAAACTTAAACTGTTAAGTTGCTCTTTTATTTTTTTCTTTTCATTTTTTTTCCCCCCAGGAGTCTTCGCGTTCTAAATTTTTCCTGCTATTCTTGAAAATTTTGATTTCTCCTTTGTATTTGGGTCCTTGTTCTAAGCCAAAATATCTCAAACAATCCTTCCCTTCCCTCCCCTCCCCACCGCGTTTTCCCTTTGAAATTGAGGAAGCTGATGATCTTTTTCTCATGTAGGCAGTGAGAATGTGTTTAAATGAATGTTAAAAGAGGAAATCTTAACAGTTCTGGAAAAGGTGGTCGTTGCCAAATGGCAAGGATGGGTCACATATTTTGAGGAGTTTGTGGTAACTGACTCTTTTCAGCTTTTTCAGCTGACAGGGAGTTTTGCTGTTAGCTATTCCTAATGGACAGATAGATGATAATTCAATTATGGGCCATAACTGTGTAATCAGAGCTATATTGATAGAACAGACATTAAATAGACTCCCAGCTCTCCTATGGCAGCTTCTTGTACAGGTGACTTTTGACAAGCTGAGGAAGCCAATTTGCTGCTTTTTCTCTTGTTGGGTTTTCCCCCCACTGCAGTCGCAAGCTCGCAGACCAGAAGACTCGGAAATCGATTGACTGGGTGGATTTCCGCCTCCTTCACTACGCAGGAGAAGTCACCTACTGTGCTGTTGGTGAGTGGGAACAAAGGGCCAGTCTAGAAGTTACCTGAGCTTTTGAGCCGATGCGGTAGATAATAGCTTGGTGTGAAGATGAAATACAAAACATCTGCCCTCTGAAGGTGCTAAAATCTTAAGCATGTGTGCAGTGGATATAAATTGAGGATATAAATTTTCAGCTTTTTTGTTTAAAACGTGTAGCCTTCAGAAGGAATTAAACCTTGAGATGCTGTTTTATTTTTCTTCAGGATTTCTGGAGAAGAATAATGATCTCCTGTACAGAAACCTGAAAGAGGTAAGAACAAAAAAGGCTCCTAAGTTACCTTGCTTGAAGTGTGTATTTAACCTCTGTAGCAAACATGTATTTCTCCTTAGCAATGTTCTCTAGGCACCTACCTGCATGTCCTTACAGCTGTCCTGCTTGAGCTTAGAAGCATGACAGCAGGAATAGCTGCCTGCTAAATAAGGCAGCTTTTCATTTACCCTGTTTTAGGTGCTGTGCAACTCTAAAAATGCCATCATTAGAGACTGCTTTTTACTGTCAGAGCTCGACAACAGGAGGAGACCAGAGACTGTGAGTTTCATCTTTAGTCTGAACTTTGAATATATAAACTCAACTTCCCAAGTCTTGATTTAACCACTGATCCCATCCTTGGTCCTAAATTCAGTGGTTTATTTTTCTTTTGCGGGTGTTACACCCCTGCTGACGTCCTGGTAGTTGAACAGGGATGTCGCTGAGGCAGCAGCTACCGATGTGACATACCTTAATGTTGTTATTAATGCATTCTTCTAAAATGAGCCCTGTGCCCTGCATCCAAGAGCAGTTAGCTTCTGAAGGGCTGCCTTGCGTGTCCAGCTGCGTGGCAGGGGTTCAAATATTCCTGCTAAGCACAATGTCCAGGTAACTTATGATTTAACTGTGCTTCAATAGCTTTGTGCTATTAATGCATATGCCAGCCTTTTACTTAACAGTTTTAAGATGGGTACGGGGAACAAGTTGACTTGAATTTCTGCGGAGCTCGAGTTCCAAAGCTAAGAAACTTCTTTCAATGTTGTTTTAGGTTGCAACCCAGTTCAAAAACAGCCTGATGAGCCTCATAGACATCCTGATGTCCAAGGAGCCTTCTTATGTCCGATGCATTAAACCAAATGAGAACAAGGAGCCTGGTAAGACATTGGGCTGAAGGCACAGTTGGGATAAAGGAGAGAGACTTTAGCTTGTAGCTAGGTACAGCAGATAAAATATGTTTATGTGTATATGTAATATATCTATACAGATTATACATAGAGAGATTAAATATATATATATATTTCTTGGTTAAGCTAGTAGCAAAGTCATCACCTTGGGTAACTGGATTTGATCCCTTCCTTATCTGTCCCAATACATGAACAAGCGAGTTGAGCTTCCACAGCCAGTGTTTTCTAGTGACTACCCATGTCCTTACTACAGGGAAGTTTGATGATTATCTGATCCGACACCAGGTGAAATACCTGGGACTGATGGAGCACTTGCGGGTGAGACGAGCTGGCTTTGCTTATCGGCGAAAGTATGAGCTTTTCTTGCAAAGGTGAGCAGAGCTGTTCTGCCATCAGCCAGGAGAACCTGCCCTCCCGTGAGGCCTTCAGAGCAAGGTTTGCTTAAATATCAAGTCCCAGTGATACGAGGTCTCAGCAAACAGGTGGTTTTTGTCTGTATGCATTTTGATCTGCTTTGGCATCTTCTACCTTGAATAAAGCAGTAGGGATTTTGGGGGAAGAGTTTCAGGAAGGAGTTCCTGAAATATTAAGTAATTTGTTTTGATGTCTTGCTGATTTTTCAGGTATAAATCCCTCTGTCCAGCTACCTGGCCACATTGGCATGGCCCAGCAGCTGAGGGTGTGGAGAAGCTCATCAAGCATATTGGTTACAAGCCTGAGGAATACAAACTAGGAAGGTAAATTTCCTGTCTCTGGCTGTGATCTCT
The DNA here is from genome assembly GCA_026546715.1 of Gallinago undulata. Taxonomy (NCBI): domain Eukaryota; kingdom Metazoa; phylum Chordata; class Aves; order Charadriiformes; family Scolopacidae; genus Gallinago; species Gallinago undulata. The sequence continues at coordinate 29,615,010 of JAOTQQ010000005.1, forward strand.
GCTGGTCAGCTGCATGGGGCTTCCCATATTTGATCTTCTGTCCTGTTTGTGACTGCCCTTCCCAGAGAGCTGCAAGACCTGGTGCTGTGAACAGATCCCTGTAGCTGGGCTCTTGTGTGACCATGTGAACTGGGTGGACCTGCCTGGGTCGGCAAACCTGATGGATTCTGATTAGTGATGTAGTTAAAACAGGCCAAAGTAACCTCACCCCGAAGGTATACAGTGCACAGGAGCAAGGAGACAGATAAAAAGCCTGGATGCATAAGTTTCCTCTTTATTTTCCCCTTCCTGTTTCCATGGAAGCTCAAGTACAGCTGAGTTTCTTTCATCCCTGGATTAGGGGAGATGGGCTGCCTTGCTTCAGCTCCATGTCTCCCTGCTTGCTTGGCCACAGGCAACTTGTCTGTCTTTGGCTTGGGATCTTTTCTTAACTGTCTTTTGGAACCACTCCTGAACCACAACCATGTCCTCTCTGCCAGGGAGTGGGGCAGGGCAGGGCTCTCCAATGTCACCTTCAACCTGTGGATGTCAGAATCCATGAATTAATGTCTAGGATAGGATCTAAGACAAGGAAACCTGTTTTCACTGGGTTTCAGCTGCTTATCCTGGCCTCCACAGCTGGGAAATGTCCAGGGATCCCAGTGTTGAGAATTACAAGTTGTATAAAAGCAAAGGACTCCACATTGCACCTTCCAGGGCACCTGGGACCTTGTGCAGTAACTGGTGTTTTGCTTCTGTCCCTCTCCCTGCTGCCCTTTGCCAAGTCCTTTGCATCCTTTCAGGACGTGCCAGGTAGACAAAGGAAGAGTGGTTATGGAAGGAGATGTAACTTGTTAGCATTACAGCCAGCTGGAGGACTCTGGGCCTGGTTAGGGCAGCTGAAACCCTGGCTCACTATGAATAAGCTGTTCGTGGTCTCTTTTTCAGAACCAAAATATTCATTCGGTTCCCAAAGACCCTGTTTGCTACTGAAGATGCATTTGAATTCAGAAAGCACCTGTTGGGTATGGTTCCAATTCCCTTTGTCTATCTATAGACTAAGAAGCAGAGCTTGGGTGAACTGTGTTTCTGGGCTCCAGGTTTGTGCAGCAGATGCACCATGGTGAGGGCTGAGCCCCCTGGTCTGCATTGCTCAGGAGAGTCCAAGGAAAACTGTAATCTTTTCCAGGGTGAGGAGAAATCATGAGCTGTATTGCTTGAGTTCTAGATGTGTATGTCCTTTAGAGCTCCTCATTCCTAATAACCATTGATCCATGTCTATCTTTCCCCTGGATTTGGGATGTACTACCTGTCTCATCCTAGTGTTAGCTGTTTGGGGCTGCCTAAAGGCATGTTTGCCTGTGCAGGCTACTTCTGGTCCCATTCGTGTTCTAGCACCTTTGTTCCTTGGTGATTTGTGCAGATCCTCCTGTGCCTTGGCATGTGGTGTTTGATTGCTGGGAGCACAGCTCCTGGATGCTCTGATCCTGTAGATACGAGCGATGTCTCTGCTGCTTTTTTTTTTTTTGCTTTTTTTTCCCCCCAGTTTCAAGACTACAGGCCAAATACAAAGGATGCCTTGGAAAGAGAGAGTATGAGAAGAAGAGAGCAGCAGGTACGAGCTCTGGGATTGAGGAGTGTCTTAGGGCTGTGCTTTCCAATAGGAGCTGTAGCTTTGGGAGGTCACAAATCCACGTTGCTGCAGATATCACCTGCAGGGCTGTGGATGATTGCTCAGATGCAGGTGACAGTGGTATGAAGAGCATTCACAGAGGTCTATTTAGCTCTGCACACCATGTGCTGCTCCTGGTGTCAGCCAGGCATCAGCTGGGAGTGGGAGCAGCTCTGTGTGGTGGCAGCACCCTCTGCTGTGTGTGGGGGGGTGTTCTGGGGGGTACTGAGGGGATTGCTCATTAACTGCTGGGGAAACAAACCCTCTTATCATGGTGGACAAGCTGATAAATGATGCTGCAGGCTCAAAGGCCAGCTTTCTGAGACGAGCTGCTGGCTCTGTGCAGTATGTCACTGCCTTGATGTTGAGCTCTACGGTGCAGGTAGTGCTGGATCAGTTATTACAGAGAAGAAAACGTTCTAAACTTCTTACTCTAAAGATCAGCTGATGGGAAGAGCTACAAAAGAGCCAGTTATATCTTCTGCTATAGGAATTTAAAGGATAGTATGGCACAGGATCTCTGATACTAATACAAGGACTTGATTAATTCTTGCAGCTATCAAGCTGGAGGCTTGTTGGCGAGGAGCACTGGCACGGAAGGAGGCCAAGAAGAGGACGTGGGCGGTTCAGACCATCAGGAAGTAATTACCACTGTGTGATGGCCGTGAGGAAGGCTGTAGGTGACAGCATGGTGATGGTCTCTGGACTATGAATCCAGAGTACTGACCAGGGAGTCAAAACCATCCCCTTCACACCCATTTCTAAGCTATCTGTCATTAGGAGAACAGTTGCCAGATGGGGTTGACCAGAAATGCCTGTCACCTCTTCAGGAATTCTGACTTACACCAATTTCTGTTGTTCTGCCAGTTTAGTTTCGTACAAGGGATCTCAAATCCTTTCTGAGCCTGTCTGTTCTCTTCATACATGGTCCTCCCTCTCCACCACCTGAAGCCCAGCTCCTGAATACTGCACCAGAAGTAGTGCTGATCTTCCTTTTTAACTACAAAGCACAAGTTTTGGTCAACAAAACTTAAGAAAAGACTTAATTTTTGGAATATTATAACGCTTAAGATTTCCATTGCTGTAATGCAGGTGACAGTACCTGAGTTAAGATCAGTGAGTTGTTAACCCGTTGTGTGCCTTCTGTGACTTGCCTTTCATTTCCACTGATTTCTGAATGTAAAGTGTAAGTTCTGGTTTGGATATTTTTTTTCTGTAGGTTCATAAATGGCTTCATCAATCGGAAGAAACCCCTTTGTCCAGAGAACATTGAATTTGTGCGGCTTGTGCAGTATAAATACTTCCTGAAGCTCAGAGACCACATTCCAAAAAACGTCTTGGACAAGAGCTGGCTTCAACCTCCTTCCATCCTGGAAGAGGTGAGGGTTGCTGCAGGGCTTGGGAGAGGTGAAGATGGCTTTTGTTCCACGGTCACAGGTGTTCACACTTCATGTAGGAGAAGAGCAGTGATCTCTTGGCTTGTCCTCTCTTTAGGCATGATGGCAGAGCCTTTGGAAGACCCTGGGACCCTCTGTATTTGTGGGAGGGTGGGAGTGGGAAGAATGGTGTTGTTTAAGTTTCCAAGGGACAGGAGGCATCTCGGTGCTTTTGTTTCAAAGACTGGAAAGGAAAATGCAGGACTGGAAAGGAAGATGCAATGACAGAAAAGTGAACTCATGAGCCCTGTTAAAGACAAAATTAATCCCATAATGTTTTAAACACAGATAGACCTGTAGCCTTTCATCTTGTTTGGGCTTTAGCAGCACAGGTAGCCTCAGTGCATGAATTGGACAAATTCTGATTGCTTCCAGTAGAACTCTCATTTAGAAACAGCTGCTGATGTGTGATGTGGCCCCTTTGATCCTGCTCATAGCCCAGTTCATGACCAGAGCAGGTCACTCCCATGCCAGTGGTGGCCAGTGCTTGGTGGGTGAGGTGGGCCCAGTAGATTAGAAAGCTCAGATGGAAGGTATGGTGAAGAGCAACGCTGTGTGGTGCCGCAGTCTCATCTAGGGGTGACAGATGGAGTTTGCTGCTTTTAGTAACTCTAGTAATGACTCAGCTGCTTGATGTTGCTCATCCTTCAGCTGCTGCTGAGCATTAACCCTTCTCTGGTAGCAAAGCTCTTTGGTATGTGGGGCTTTGGACTGGGGGAGCTCAAATGAGTTGTGACTAGATGTTTAAAAACAGCTAGTCCCAGGCAAGTATTTGTAAGGGCTGCAGCAGGAGTTGTTTGAACAACCTCACTATTTATTTTCTTTTCTTATCGTAGACATCTGAGATGCTACAGAAAATCTGTATTAGGAACCTGGTGAGGAAGTACTGCCGGGGTGTTACTGCTGAGAGGAAAGTGCAGGTAATTGACATGTGGAATACAAATGTGTGAGTTAAAAACACATTGTGTGATACCTGCTCTCTGTGAACTGTCTGAACCACAGACTGCACCTTCTCACACACCACTGCTCTTCTTATGAATAGGTTAGATCCATAAATAAGAAAAGATCTGTAAGACTGTTCAGTCCCTTTATTTGGCTTAATACAGGACTAACCTAAAGATGGTGAAAGCAGTGCCGGGTAGATATTGCATGAGTACAAGGCTGACGCTGTGTAGTAACAATGCCCAAGTTGTAACTGCTGATGTTACTGATGGAGAAACTCTAAGAGGGTAAATGCTTTTCCTTCTCAAAACAGTTGCAGCAAAAAGTGGTAACAAGTGCTGTTTTCAGAGGGAAGAAGGAGGGCTACCTGCAGAGCATAAACCAGCCTTTCATGGAGACTCGACTAAGTGAGTACATGACAAACCCCTGAAGGACTCGGCCGCGTGCTCCTTGCTCAGGAAAGTTCTGTTTGACAAAACAGACTCAGTTTCTAAGGGAAATTCCCATCTGGCAGAAGCAGTGTCACCTCCTGCCTTTGGACCCTACCATTTAAGTTCCCTTCTTCTGTCGTGTCTAGTGACACCAAACAGATTCATCTGTCAGACTTTGCTGTCAAATGGGAGGAACCTGGAATCCCTCTTGGGACAGAGAGCCATAAATCCAAGCACAATTCCCTGTGGGCTGGGCTGGATCGGAATCCAACCTCACTGTGCTGGGAGACTGAGTGAGGATGTCATGGTGGGGCATCCCAAAGACTGGAGCTGCTGGGAAGGAGAGATGTGAATCCTGGGAATCCATACAGTTAGTGTTAAGCACTTTATAAAAGGTATTAGAAGGAAGCCCTGTTAGTGCAAGGCAAGGGATCTGGGAGACCGGGCCCGGTGTGGTGACAGTGGTGTGTGGGTGGGATGCTGGGGTCATTATGGGGTCTCTCTCCCAGAGAGCTTCAGCTGGAGCTCTGTGCAGAAGGAAAAACGCTCTGGGTGGTTCTCAGCTAGAGTCCTTCTGTACCAGGGCCTGAACCAAGAGAACAGCCAGTAACTCCCAGTGTGAATTACTTGTCAGGCAGGAAGAATGACTGAAAGGGGTTTAGGAGTAGCTGGAAGTGAACACCTTCAGTTTAGAAAGGAGTGAACTGAGGGGACAAGGACTAATGGGATGAAGACAATTAATGCAGCTCTCTGTTGTTTTGCTGGTGGGAGTGGTGGCCATCTGTTGCTTACACTCAGTTTCTCTTTCTGGTTTGCTCCTCAGAAGAGAATGATATAAACCCCAAAGTACTGCAGCTGATCCAGGGTGAGAAGATCAAGGTAAGGGAAGGACAGCTGGAGCCCAGCAGCCCTTGGACCAGCTGGGTTGGAGTCCTGGGGCTGGTCAGTCAGACAAATTGAGTGATTTGTGACACCTGAGGCTGTCTTGCTTCTCTGAGTGGCCAGGCAAACTGATGAATACCAGTGTAGTGAGTATTTCCTTGCTTTTAAATTGGAGGCAGGTCTCAAAATGCACCTAGACAGAAATAACTTAAGATTCCTTTTAATAAAGCTTAAAAAGCGTCACCAGCCCCGTTTGGGCCGTAAGGGGAAGGAGAAGTGTAGGGGTGAGCCCTGCACTTCCATGGTTATGGCATAGAGGGCACAGGTAAACTGTCTTTCTCAAAAGCATGATTCTGCTTTGAGTCTGAATTTCCAAGAATAAAGAAACCGGGTCGTTGTGAGCAGGAGCTGCTGTGAGCTGGGGGGTGCGGTGCTGCTTCCGACGGACCCTCTCCCGGCGCGGGACCCTGCCGTAGGGGGACATGCTGATACCAACCTCCTTGTTTTCAGTACGTGACCCCCGTGATAAAATACGACAGGAACGGGTTCAAAGCACGAGACCGGCTGCTTGTTCTCACCCAGTCCTCGGCCTACGTGGTGGAAATGGCCAAGATCAAGCAGAAAATAGACTACGCCACTCTGAAAGGTAAAGGTGGGAAGTCAGTGTGGGACCTCCCTTTCTGCCAGTGACACTGAGGGTGGAAAGATGAACGTCTGCAACTTGGGTCTTTCAAAGATATTTGAAGCAATGATCTACCTGAGAACACTTTTTCCTGGGGGATGGATAAAGGGTCTGTGTGTCAGGATGTGGTTCCTTCAACTATAGATTATGAGTAAGAGGATGCAGCTCTTAAAAATACTTAAATGCAGGAGGACATGCCGAAATAGAGGGAAGGGGAAAAGCCCCCACTCTTCTACCCGCTTTGTAGGTATTTTTTCAATCCTACCATTGTCTGAACTACAGTCCAGGGGTAGAATATTTACTTTCTCCCTCCTCCCTTGCCAAAACAAAGGCAGCATGGAAAGGTAGGGAGCAAACAGCTAATGCCCTGTGTTTAAATAACCACTGTTGGAAATGTGTTAGGGACAAGCAGGTAACAGAGGTGATCTTCAGAAGGTATTTTGCAAACTGGGAAGATGATGATGGTTTTGTGGAACTGTCTTTGGTAGCTTTTCCTCTAATTCTTGGGTTTCTTTTGAAGGCATTTCCACCAGTAACCTGAGTGATGGGATTGTAGTCATTCACGTTCCTGAGGACAACAAACAGAAGGTAGAAAATTGAAGTGTAGCTCCTGTGAGCTTGTGGTTCGAAGTAAGGTCTTGCAGCTGATAATTCTAATATTCTTATATTATTTTTTTTCACTATAAATCCTACTAGTCCCTGGAAAGCAAACTTGTACATGACTCTGGTAACTGCTGTGTTGTTATCAGTCCCTTCTGCACAGCAGTCATTCCTGTAGCATTGCACAGAATCTCAGAGTGATATGGGGTTGGAAGGGACCTCTGAAGATCTAGTCCAACCCCCTGCCAAAGCAGGTCCACCCAGAGCAGGTTGCACAGGAACGTGTCCAGGTGGGGTTTGAATG
>JAOTQQ010000005.1:29622037-29698016 GCA_026546715.1 Gallinago undulata
GACTCCACCACCTCCCTGGGCAGCCTCTGCCAGGGCTCTGCCACCCTCAAAGTGAAGAAGTTCCTCCTCATCTTTAGATGGAACTTCTTATGTTCAAGTCTGTGCTCATTTCCTTTGTCCTGTTCCTGGGCAACACTGAAAAAAGACTGGCTCCATCCTCCTGACACCCACCCTTTTAAGTATTTATAGCTATTGATCAAATCCCCCCTCAGTCTTCTCTTCTCCAGACTAAAAAGACGTAAGTCTTTCCAGCCTTTCCTCAAAAGAGAGATGCTCCAGGCATCTAATCATCTTTGTGGCCTCTGCTCCCTGTCCTCCTTGAACTGGGGAGCCTGGAACTGGACCCAGTGCTCCAAATGGGGCCTCCTCAGGGCAGAGCAGAGGGGGAGGATGACCCCCCTCCACCTGCTGCTCACACTCTTCCTGATGCACCCCAGGATGCCATTGGCCTTCTTGGCCACCAGGGCACATTAGGAAGGAGTGTCTCCGAATACCCCACTGCTGGATGCTTCGTGTGCTGGGACGATGCCAGATGACTTTATACCTCTCTTATTTTTTATTTTCTTTCCAGGGAGATGTGATACTTCAATGTGAGCATGTCTTTGAGACGGTCACTAAACTCTGCATGCTGGCCAATAAGCAAAACCTCGTTAAAGTTGTGAAGGGAAGGTAAGGAGGGAAATTGAATGGGCAGTTTTCTGTGGGCTGCATTTAACGGAAGAACCTGCTTCGAAACCTTTTTAGGCCTGGTCTACCCGGGTCAAAACTATTAACATCACCCCAGCAGACAGTGCCCTCAGCTGGTGAGGTCGGTTGCAGTAGCACGGTGGTTTCCATGGCTTCTTCTCAGGCGCAGGGGGAACGGGGTGGGATGTGCTGGAACAAGAAAATTATGTAAAAATCATTACAATCATTTCCCACGCTAATGAGGCTTGTCTCCATGATGGTTGTGGCTGCACCTTGCTAGATGTGCTGCTCAGCTTCAAGATCTGCCCATGCCCCATCTGCTTTAAAACCCCAACTTTAAAAAACACTTTTTTTTTCAGGCTTCTACTGCTGTGACCTGGGCTGTGGGGTTGTGGGTTTAGGGGTTTCACAGCAGATCTCATTAGCAGCAGCGCTGAGGAAAGCTTGCTGGGCTGAGCCTGTGGGTCACGTCAGGATAAATGTTCCTTTCCCTAAAAGATTCAGAAGGCCCTGAAAATGTGATTGCTGAGCGCAGGAACCTTCCCAGTCACGCCACCAAGCTAATGGCAGGTGGATGCAGTCTGTCTCTTGAATCTCTACATAAATTGGAACTGGCATGTGAAACCTGTGCTTCTGCTCCAGCTTTTCTCTCTGGCCTTCGCGTTTCAATTGTAATCAGATTCTGTGTGTTCAGTGGTTTTTCTCCAGGTCAGATCTGCTTATCTTCTAGTGCTTAATTGCGCCAGCAAAATTCAAATGCCTGGACCAGGCAGGCATCCTCCATTCATCAAACCCTTCTGGGTTGTGTGGTATAATGCAATTGTTTAGGAAATTTACCTAAGCTGGAGGGCTCTGATCTTCTAATCTAACGAGATTTGCCAAGGGAACAAAAATAAAGAGGGCTTAGAATAAAGCCTATTGCGAGGGAAGCATCTCCTGAGTAATTCTGTCTGTATTTGCAGTCTTCAGTTCCGCATTGGCTCTGGGAAAGAAGGGACAATGGTGTTTACTGTTGGGCAGGAGCCTCAGGTCTTCAAAGCCAAAAATGGACAACTCACAGTGGTAAGGTCTTACCCAAGCACTGGGAATGTGACTCGTTCTTTCTCCTTTGATGCTCAGCCCCTGCAGAAAGCACAGCAAAGTTCTAGCAAGGGCTCTTTTTGTGAGCTCAGGGGGACTTGATTCCTCCTACGGGGCAGGGAAATGCATGACATAATCACCCAGTCAGTATCTACTGACACAGAGTAATACATAAGCATAGAATGGTTAGAGTTGGAAGGGACCTTAAAGATCATCTGGTTCCAACCCCCCTGCCCTGGGCAGGGACACCTCCCTACTACAGCAGATTGCTCAAAGCCCCATCCAGACTGCCCTTGAACCCCTCCAGGGATGGGGCAGCCACAGCTTCTCTGGGCAACCTGGGCCAGTGCTTCACCACCCTCACAGTAAAAAATTTCTTTCTATTATCTAATCTAATCTAAATCTCCCCTCTTTCAATTTAAAACCATAATAGGTGGTCATAGCTATGTTGGGAGCTGCAGCTATGCACCTTCCACATGAACAGTCACAGCTGCTGACTCTCAGGCTGGTGTGGGGACGGGGAGTGAGGGTCTCTCCTGGCTTAGTCATTTAGAGACTCTGGCCTAAGCCCAAATCCAACCCTGGCAAACTTCACCCCAGTCCTCCTTTCTCCACCTCTTGTGGCCTCCTTCAACCAACTTATCTCTGAAAGGGGTTGGGGGATGGATGGAAAGCATTTCTTGTCACCCAAGTGGGTTCTCCTGGAAGGAAGAATCTGCCTGACCCAGTGGGTGCAGCTATGGAAAATGGGGGAGCTTTGCTTCTGTCCTTGCTCCTGGTTCAGGCAGGGAGGTGCTGAACCTGCTGTTTATTGGCTCTTGGCTGTAAGGCAGTAAAGGGCAGGTGTGGCTGGAGGAACCAGGAAAAGATGTGGGTCTTTGGTGCTTCAGTGGTGAGCTGGACACGTTCAGTACTTCAGCTCCAAGGAGAATTCCATGCTGAGGCGTAACGCCCTCTGGCACTGGTTACCTGTCCTCGCAGTCTGGAGATGGAGTTGAAAAAGAAACAATATAACCTTTTTCCCACAGAGAGGACACCTCAATGAGATATTTGTACTTTAACTTAATGATTCCTTCCTTTTCTTGTCCCAGGTGTCAACCCAGGCAAGGTCTTGATGAGAAACAGCTCCTGTTCCTGGTCACCGTCGTGTTTAGGAGCAGAAAGGAGCCTGCAGGATGAAACCAGTGCTCGCACCTCCCCAGGGATCTTTGATGCCATAAGGCTGCTGTGATTTGAGAGTTTGCTTGCATCTTTTAGGCTCTTTTTTTATAGCTAAAAACTATTCAACTCTAGTTAAATAAATCCCATTACATTGCTGTAACATACCAGTGAGCATAGATGCTCCTTACATGGTCACAGACAAATGGTTAAACCAAAAGTTGCAGTTCCATCTGTAAAATGTCTGTCTCTGTGCACTCAGAGAGCTCTGACCAGCCACGAGGGATTAAGATGGAAGCAAAAAGGCTTCTCTGGCTGTACTTTGAGTCACACCTCACCAGAGAACTGCAGCGAGTGCAGATCAATGAAGTTTAACTGGTCTGAAAACACCTTTTCTCTCAGGCAGACTGGCAAAGCCTTTAAAACCAGCAGCAAGTTCTTCAGCAGGAGGAGAGATGGTTAAAAGCAGCAGCAGAGCTGGTGCGGGTGGTTCTGTTGGTGCATCAGCACATGAAGCTGCTCGTGGGGACATCTCAGTGAGCTACTTTTTTGTCTACTCTGATGGGTGGGGAGATCTTTGCTTTTAGAGTTGAACCGTTCAAGTTCTCCCTGCACGGTGCAGTGGAAGCAAAAACCATAAAAGATGACTCAAACCCATAAAAGATTACCTAAATGCCTCCTCTTCAGGAGGTGGAGATGTGCTGGCCTGGTGCAGTTCAGAAGAAAGCAGTCTCCTGCTGCTGAAGAACCTTCACCTCCATCCACAGAGCTGAGACACTGCTCACTCCAGAGCGTGGTAGGCATCACTGTTCCCTTGGGGGGGGTATGGGGGCAGCTACAAGGGGAGAAAGAGGGTCGGAGACAGTGTCTCTGCTCATAGTCCTTACTCTGCTGCCTCACGTTGAGGCAAACTTGTGCAGCCCCAGCCCCAGCTTGCCTTGGCTCGGCTGAAATACAGCCTGGAGATCCCTGACTTCACTGCCTTTGAGTCCCGGGGTCTGCAGGTGGGTACAGCCTCTGCCACCAGCGGTGCTGGGAGGTACAACAACCTGGGGAGAGGATGATGTCTGGTGTTTCTTCCTGAAAGGTCCCTCCAGCTCCATGGCCCACGAGGACAGCATGCTTCCAACGCGTAATAAAGTGACTCACATGTAAATATGAAATATCTTCTAATTTATTGTGTTATATTTAAAAAAAAAAAACCAAACAACAAACAAGTACATATTGCAAACATCAACCATACACTGAAATCCAGCTTAAGCAGTTTTTTTTGTGCATAAGTATAAAGTGAGAGGGAATGATTGTACGGAACAGATGAACTCGCTACTCTTGCCCTATGGACCAACTCCATTAAGACAAAGGTTCTACCTCCCCTGTGCTCTAAGGTGAGACCGGAGGCTGAGGAGCTCAGGGTGGGATCCAAAACCTGCCTTGTGGAAACACAGGAGGGGCTGCTTTGGTCCTCCAGCTGCACTGACAGAGGTGGGAGCAAACCCCCTCTCCGGGAGGCTTATGCCAGGGGCTGGTGGTTGCTCTTGCCTCTGCTGTGTGGCTCTAACTGTCCTACAAGCTCCAGCTTTGACTCCAGCTCTTCTGCATTATGCTGATGGACAAAATCACATCCACAAGATTTTAAGTCAGCTCCACTCTGCCCTACTGCCACGATCAGTGGCTGTTGTGGGGTGCAGAGAATCGGAGCAGACAAGTCTATATCCCCTGTTCACAGATAAGCTCAAGAGCTGCTTCTGCCCCGGAGGGCTGCCCTGGGCCCCGTCCTCACCTGAAACCCCCAGAGGCAAAACCATTTACAGTAAAAAGGCTCAAGAAGCTGAGAGCATTTGTGCAATGGCATTAACAAAGTCTCTCTCCAAGGACCAGCGGGCAGTAGGTAAAGGACATTCCAAGGTGACAGCGACACAACTTGACAAGCACAGCAGGCAGAGGGTTAAGTCAGGAGTGTGTTAAGGCAGAGTCTGCCCATAAATGCAGTAACAAAACTGAAACTTACTCAAACTCTGGAGGGGTGACTTACTAAACCAATAGCTAAGAAACTGCTGTACAAAGATTAAAAATAATCATCCCCTAGGGTTTTTTTAAGAAGTTAGTTTGCAAAACCTGAAAGAGGAAATCCCGAAGCCAGTTAGGAATCTATTTACAGAGAAGTTAATCACATAGATGTGATCTGTCAGGTGCTTAGCACTGGTGTCACCATGTCATCTCCTGGAGCTGAACCTGCTCTCGCACCACGGGAGGTGACTGGGTTTTGTCTGGGTGGCTGGAACCTCCCCAGGGAGCTCAGCCCGGTGAGGATGAAGATGGCCTGTCCCTCCTGCCTCCCAGGAGAGAGGCCAGCGCTCTGACTGAATGCAGCGAGCAGGGTTTGCTGCAGGACTGTTGGTGTCTTGTACAGCAAGAGCCACTGACAGCCAGCAGGAGCACAGCGGGACCACCCAGACAGGGGACTTTTAGACCGATTGACTTCACACAGCGCAGAGTTGAGACCCCTCCAAGGGCAGTCGGTCTGTTACAGCCACCCAGAAACCCATTAACAGCCCAGTAACACACCAGTAAGTGTCAAAGTACACAGCGCTGAAGGAACACAGCAACCCAGAAGACCCTCCTTCCCCGCTCCCCAGCTTATCACACAAGGAAGGTAAGAAGGGAGAGGCACTGGGTCCTTCACAACAACCGTCTGCACGCCCCAGGTGTGCTACAAACACACGTAAATACAGCTTAAAACAGGTAACCGGTAGGGTGTAGCTGAAGCTGCCAACTACAGCATAACTGACAGAGCTGTTTACTGGTGAGCTCTTGCTTATAAATCAGTAGCTGAAGAAGAAAGAGTAGAGGAGACAGGTACAAGATACGGACACCAGCTGTCTGGAACTCAGAAAAGTCTTTGGTTACTAGAAGGATGACCTCAGCCTATCGTTGGAATCAGTTCAGCTTTACTTGATGATCTGAAATTGTACCACTGAGCCAACACTTAATGCTTGATTTAGCCTCTACAGACAAGCTATCCGTGGTTTGGGATGTAACTGCTCTTTGAAACAGAAGCGTTGGAGTAACGCAGCTGGTGATGCTGACAACACCTTTGGTTTTTAATACGTTATCATGCCATTAACGGCCCTGAGGCAGGAGGAGGAGGAGGAATCCTCACAGGAGGAAGTCAGGCAGAGGCAAATACCCACCTCACTGAGGGACACGGAGCTGCTGCTCTGTATGAGATGTCTGGCCATCAAGGCCAGTGCTGGATATTCCAGATTAAGGGTCAAAAACCTCTAAAGAAACCAAAGTTCTCTGGTATCTGCCAAGGTGCCAGCCTGGTTCTGAGTTTAAGACTTCCTCCATGGGGTTTTCCTCCCTCTCAGGATTTGTTACATTAACCATTACAGCTGTGGCTCTGCTCATTACCCTTTAGCATCCAGTCCTACTGAATAATACAAGATCTTCCACTACAATTATTACTTGACTCCACAACAGGCAACAAGAGACGAGGAGGTAGATAAAATACTCATTTATAATAGAAAAGTACTCTTAGAAAACTAGACTAGAGAGATCTTCTCTACGCAACATTTTAGCTCTGCCCTTTCACACACAGCTGCCATTTCTGAAAAGCCTTGGAATACGCTCAGGATAAAATCAAACAAGGAATAAGTGCCTCTGGGCCACTACTCTACTCCTCTTCCTCGTGGTACTCGCGTTGCCCTCACTCAAAGCAAGACGATGCTCCTGTATCAGTTACAGAACTGAACTCTGGCTGCTGGCCTCCTACTGACACCAGCCTGGCACGGAGTGTTTGAACCCGGTGACGACCACAAAGCCGAGCCTCCAGACCCATGAGCTGATGGAAATCAACTCTCCAGCTGAGACCTGGGCTTGGGCAGAAGCTCAAAGCGCTCAAAGCAACACCACCCGAAGGAAAAGCAATCGCATACAATTTGCTCCCAATCCTCCTTTTGGAGGAGTTTTAACATCTTCCACCCTTGATCCGCAGGGATAAAGCAGGGGTGGGTTTCCACAGCTCAGTGCTGGAGGGGTTTCACGGAACCTTTCAGGGAGCAAGGCCTGAGAGCTGCAGGGAGCCACAGCCAGCCGAGCCCAAGCAGCTCCCCCTGCTCCCCCAGCACTACAGGAATGGTGTCAGCACATGTCACTTGTCCTTCTGGGAGCCACCAAGGCACTCCTGAGCTACCAACCCTGTCACCTACAGACCTGGGAGAAAGGGAGCTCTGCAGTAGCCCTGGTGTGTTTAAATCACTGCATTTCTCTCACGCCTGAAGGTCTAGGAGACAGGGTCACCGAGTGCCCGGGGGGAAGGTGTGTGGCTGACTAACCTTTTTTTGTTTCGTGGGTGTTTTTTTTTTTTGTTTTGTTTTTAAAGTGCAGGATAATAACTAAAGCCAAAGGAAGCCAGCCCTCTTCCTCTCTAGCCACAAAACAGCAAAGACAAGAGTGCTAAAAATTCAGGGCATCTCTCCAGCTGCTCAGTAAGTCCTTACAGTATCTAGCGTACGCCCAGCAACCTTATTTATTCTTGTCCTAGAACTACCGCATTTAAATACCCCGAATAACCTAGTTTGTTACAAAAAAAAAGTAATTTACAGACTTTGTTGGACAGAAGTTAAACCACCTGGTCCTCTGCTGCAGATGATCCATCGGATGAAGGGCAGCACCTTCCGGGCAGAGCTGGGCAGTCTGCGGCCGTCGGTCACTGATGCAGGTGGGCCCTGTCATCCGGACGTTTGATGTGAATCCTCCGCACGCGCTCGATGCGCTCTCGCTCCTCGTCTTCCTCTAAGTGATGGGAGCGCCCAGCGGCTCCTCCCGTGGCTTCCAGGAGCGCGTTGTCGGGTCCCCTCCCATCCTGGGACTCGTACAGCAGAATGTTCAGTGTCTCCTCGTAAATGCGGGCTTCTGGGAACTCCACCTGCGCCCCCGAGAGGAAAAAAAAAAAAGTCACTCTCACCTACTCCTGCCACTGCAGGCACCAGTTTACCTCATTTCTAATTCTGGTTTAAAATTTCTTAGCTGCTCTCTAGCCACATAAATCCTTCTTGCACAATGGTTTCTGTTTTATTATTTGCTTTCAGCTTTTGAGACCCAGCAATCACAGTGGTTTTCCTCAAAACCAGCCTGCCCATGGGGCAGACTCAGACAGATTCCTCCTGGGAAAGAGCTGTCCCCACAGACGAGGAAGGCATTGCCATTGCTCAGCAGGACCTGTCTTTACACAGGGATGGAACTCAAACTTGGTTCAGCGAGGAAGTTAGGCTAAAGGTATGAGGAAGTTTCTCTAAAGGTAAGGAACTGGACTAACCTTGCATTATGGACTATCACAACTCCCTGTGTGCAGTGACACCCCTGTGCTGCTCCCAATGCGAATGGCATTGATTATTCTACAGCAGTACCCAACAATGAAAGGAGTATTTTAAAAGGAACAGAAATCAGGTTGCCAGTCTGACAGCAGCCGGGCTTGTTGCTGGAAGGTTTTTGGGGGTTTGCTCATACCTTGGTCTGTTTTTTCTCAGTAGCATAAACGATGGAAGTGCAGCAGACCTCGGCGATCTTCCGCCCCTGCCCGTAAAAAGACCAGCAGCAGATCTCGTCTCCGATCACGTCTTTTATAAAGAGGACTCTCCCATTAAACCTCAAGGACAGCTTATCAAACAGCTCGATGTTCTTCAGCATGTTGTCGTCAGAGTTGCTGCGAGAGGTGAAGGGAGGCAGCGGTCACAGCAGGGTCACCAGAAGAGCACCGGGAACAGAAGGGGGCTCAGGCAGGGAGCGTTTACAGCCCCGTACACCCGGTTTCTTGGGACTTACTGTGTCTCTACCAGGCAGAGTTTAGTTGGTACCCAGGGCCGCAGTGGGTAACTCATGTGACTAGTACAAGCAGGAAAACCTGCTGCTGAAGAAGCAGTAATACATCAACAGCACGGGGAATAATACTCTCCGAGGCCATTTCAGTTGCGTACCAAATTCTATCACCCAAATGAAATCATTCCTAAGCTCAAGCTCTGCCCCAGGTGGATGGAAACAGCCTTATGTCATAAAACACATACAGACATAGGAAAGGGGGACAAGGTCCCACACTTGATGATTTTACTGCTTATTGAGAACACTGCACCATGGACCTGTTGGAACAGGTCCAGCAGACGGCCACAAAAATGCTCCGAGGGCTGGAGCCCCTCTGCTGTGAGGACAGGCTGAGAGAGTTGGGGTTGTTCAGTCTGGAGAAGAGAAGGCTCCAGGGAGACCTTATAACGGCCTTCCAGTACCTAAAGGGGGCTACAGGAGAGACAGGGAGGGACTCTATCAGGGAGTGGAGCAATAGGATGAGGGGAGATTTGGATGAGATCTCAATAAGTTCTTTACTGTGAGGGTGGTGAGAGCCTGGCCCAGGTTGGCCAGAGAAGCTGTGGCTGCCCCATCCCTGGAGGGGTTCAAGGGCAGGTTGGAGGGGGCTTGGAGCAACCTGGTCTGGTGGGAGATGTCCCTGCCCAGGGCAGGGGGTGGGACTGGATGATCTTTAAGGTCCCTTCCAACTCTAAGCATTCTATGAAAGGCTTCCTGTATTCAACTCGTGGCCAGGAGGCTCTGCCACCTGCACCCAAGTGTAAAAGGAACTTCTCTGCCACAGAAACTGCACATGCTGAGCCTTCCGCTGATGATGGTAGGCTCCCTTCTGACTCAAGTTCAAAATTAATTGGGAAAAAAACTGAGTGCATGCCAACACCAATCTCTCAATGGTTCCAAGAGAAGAAAAAGCAAATGCTTATCATGGATTTTAGTCTATGAAGAACTTCAAAGAAGTTCAGCTGAAGTCATTTACCTGGTGTAGGAATATTTGTTGTTGCTTCTGTTATACAGCAACTTCACTGCTGGCTGTAAGAAACAAACCACAGATGAGTTACAGGAAGCGCGGTACGAGCTGGGAGCTCAGCTCAGTCCAAGACCCCGCAGCAGAGGAGCCGCAATGACACGACACCATCAGGCCCAAGCCCAGTGGGATGTTGTTGTTGCTGCAAAACTGTCACACATGGGCTGGCAATGGGGCTGCAGTCCCTTCTGACCCCTTCTGTGACGAGATCACAATCTATTCTTACCCGTTCTCTGCCTTTTTGCTGAGGTTAATCACTATCACCAGCATCCTCCCCTCTACCTGCCACAGCAAGCAGCCTCCCAAAACCAGGAGTCATTGATTCACTTCAGCTAAAGGAAGCGTCTGTCATTAATAATCAGAGTGGAAAAGTAAATGGAAGATCTAGTAGCCCTGCAGATCTGCTCGATCAGCTTGGTACCACCTACATCCTCTATTTTAATACCTCATGTGGAGAAATACAAGGCCAGGCCCAGCCTGAGCAACATCTGACCTTTAATTCAGAAGAAATGTTTAGTCTGCTGTAGATTTTCAGTGCTTTGCAGCTCAACAGTTAAAGTGTGTGTATTTTAGAGTAAGCCCATTATTGCAAACTAAAGAATTTTCCAAAGAATACTTGGCCAAGGTCCCACACGAGCCTGGGGCTGCCCCCTCCCAACCCCCAGCACAGCCCGGCCTCTCTTACCTTGTTCGACGTGGCTATAAGTTTTTGCTCTTCCTTGGAAGATGTGATGACCGGTACCTTGCAGAACGGTTCATACGCGTCTTTGTTCTGCTGAAACAAGAGTCAAACAGCAGCTGAATGTAAACGGGCCTTAGGGCACCCTCATATTAACTGGGAAGGTCCTGCATATTCTGTGCTGAAGAGATACAAGTGCTGAGTGGAATCTGTCCTACTTGAGTGGCTGTTTGTGGTCCATGCTCTGAACCAGGCTGGCACTCCAGCGACCCGGCAGTGTCCCTCTGGGACCACCCGAGAGACTCATTTCTGCTCTCTGTCACTCTGCAAACACAGGGACTCGATGTCATGTACCTATTTACATGGCAGGATCTGGAATGTGGCTTCACTCAAAGACCGACAGTGGCTTCAAACCTCACATGAGCACCTCAGAGGAAAACAACACGAATCAGGAATCCCAGCAGCTTATGGCTACAAGGAGCTGCTCTGGTCTGACCGAAGGACCTACCCCATTCTGGTCGATTTATTAAGTATTAACTGGAAGTATTAACTTTTGTCTCAGAACTCGTGCTGACAGACAAGAGGAAATGGGCACAAACTTGAACATATGAAGTTCCATCTAAACGTGAGGAGGAACTTCTTTACTTTGAGGGTGGCAGAGCCCTGGAAAAGGCTGCCCAGGGAGGTGGTGGAGTCTCCTTCTCTGGAGACATTCAAATCCACCTGGACACATTCCTGTGCAACCTGCTTTGGGTGGACCTGCTTTGGCAGGGGGTTGGACTGGATGATCTCCAGAGGTCCCTTCCAACCCCACGGCATTCTGTGATGGGTCATTTCACCCCAGAAGCAGCAGAGAACACCGCAGAGGAACCAGGCTGCTGCTCCCTGCAGGCTCCCAGGAGTCAGCGAAGGGAAACTGAGCAACAGTTTATCCCTCCCTGTAACTGGGGAGCACTAAATGATAAGAACGACTCAGTACGTTTTTCTGGATGTGACCAGACTCCAGCAGATCAATGACATGAAGTATTTCAAATTCCTCCCAGGCTCACAAAGACACCAAGCAGAGGCCCGCAGAAAATCTTGCCCAGGTGCTGCTTCTCACACAGAGCAGCCTCCTCTTTTTGACCCCTCGCTGCAGCCAGAGCGACCAGACTCCTCCTCAGCCCTGCGACCTACCTGCAAGGCTGCCTGGCACTCGTCCACCAGCCCCTGGACCAGGTAGTACTTCGCTTCAGCCAACAACTCTTCTATCTCCCTGCGGCTCTCGGGGAGCGGCACCGCCCCATCCCGCAGGTAGTTCAGTATTGTCCCAAAATGTTTTCCACAGCGGTCAATGAGGATCCAGCCTGGGGACAGAGAGAGAGAGAGCACGGTACAGAAGAAGGGGAGATAAACGTGGCAAAAGGCCTTGACATGGGTCTGGAACTGCTGTACCAAGCAGGCTCCTGCCAAGGGAGACTAACTCCAGTTCCTTGCTCAAGCTGGTGAGTGGAGCAGCAGAAAGCACAGGGAATTTATCGTCTCCCTCTGTGTTCCAAGTGCAGAGTCCATGGGAGTAAGGCAGGAAGCTCCCTTGTTTCTCAGAGTTACCCAGTTATCGACAAACGATTAACTGAAAAAGAGGAATGAATACTTCTCATTCTCAAACGAACCAGCTCTCTTCTCCCTCTGCTCCCAAAGCCCTGACATATTATTTTCTTGCCTTTTATCTTAGGGCCCTGTTTCTTACAGACAGCTCACTAGAGCCAACCAGATTTGACTGTCTGAAGATTGCTGCACTTGAACACAACACAGGGACCCACCATGATCCACCATCTCCAGTCAATGCGGTAAAAGGTCGGCATGAGAAAGGCAGCACAGACTTTGGCAGTATCATGCCCATGACAGGACAAGGGCTAATGGTTTTAAGCTGAAAGAGAGATTTAGACTAGATATTAGGAAGAAATTCTTTGCTGTGAGAGTGGTGAGGCACTGGAACAGGTTGCCTGGAGGAGCTGTGGCTGCCCCATCCCTGGAGGGGTTCAAGACCAGGTTGGAGGGGGCTTGGAGCAACCTGGTGTGATGGGAGGTGTCCCTGCCCAGGGCAGGGGGTTGGAACTGGATGGTCTTTAAGGTCCCTTCCAACTCTAACCGTTCTATGAAATACCATTTCAGCCTCCACATTCCCAAAGTGCATTAATTTGGTAGAACACAGTCTTAAACTGCTGAAAGACAAGACGTGACAGCACATGTAAGCAGAATGTGAAGTACAGCCCCTGCCCTGGAGCTCCATGATGTCAGTCCACCATGGACTGACAACGGTGGGAAGAAAAGCAAACAAGAGCTACAACCGAAACGCTCTCCTGTCAGCTGGCAATCACAGGATTCCCTGCTTCACCTCTTGTTCCCAGTCTGTTGCCTGAATCTGGCCGGACCCTGAGAAATGTTAGGCAACGTGGAGGCTTGAGTTTCCATAAATGAACAGATGGCCACTCTTATGGGCTGCAGCTCAGGAATGCAGCGAGGAAACGCTTGTGGGGAAGGAGTCATATTTTGGACAAATAAGGAAAGTAGGTTAAAGCAGACCCTGTATGTTCTGCATGAATGGAATTACTAGTAAAGTCTGAACATTTGGTTCAATTTGGAAGGCGAACACAGCCCTTTGATGCTGTTCTGTGGAAAACCCAGACACTCTCCAGCAGTTTACTGCAGGCTTTCCATCTCCCTCGTTACCCTGCTGTCTACATAAAACACAATGTGTGCTCCCAATTGTAATTTTACTGACTGTAATAACAAACGAGAAAGCTGGAGGCAGGAGAATTAGAGACAGAGAAATCAAAGAACAGAAGACTGATCCAGGCTAACAAATACAGTATATACCTAACCAACCAGAGCAGAAAAGAGCCCATTTGTCAGTGCAGAGGCATGTACAGCAAGATCTCCTGTTTTAAAGAGAAGAGGGAGCACAAGACGTGGGAGACAAAACAAGGACATCCAAACTCCACAAAGGACAGAGTTTACTGGAGTACACCAAGGTGCAGGGAGGTAAAGGGTAGGGCAGGCTTATGCTGCTGAGAGCAGAATTATGATGCCCAAACTTCTTTGTTACGCTCTCCGCTGCGATTCCCTCTGTAGGCTGTAAAAATCTGCTTAACTTTCTGTTTACAGATGGCGAAACCCAAGCCTAATTGCTCATTTTTATGTGGAGGGGGGTAGGGAGGGCTGAGAAAATATTTGGAGCAGCAGTGCAAAATACAAGTGACTGCTAAAACAGCTTTCAAAAAACCGTCTGTTTTACCCAAACAGCCAAGAGACATGACTCACAGGAAAACGACCCTGCTGCCACTCAGTCACGGCTCTGCAGAGCCCAAAAAGTGGGTTTCAGCCGTAGCCTTTCAAAGCCATTTTTTAATTGCAGTGTCCCATGATCCATTTACTGAGGTAGGAATACATAATCCATGAGCTGCACGCACACACATTAGACTTTCAGGAAATTAATCTTTTGTTTTACAAGCAGTCTCAGGGACAGCATCCAAACACTCAAACGAAGCCAGGCTGCGTTTTTGGACCAAGGCTTGACAGATGAAATAGCCTGACACCGCAGACCGCCTGATGCCCAACAGCCTCACGAGCAGCTGAACAAAAATCATGCATCTCAATCAACTGGTTAAAAGAGGTGGGGAATAAGGGCAAAAAAAAAAAAAACAACCAACCCACAAATCACACTGCAGAAAAGAAAATTGGAAACAGATGGATGCACCTGGAAAGCTCAAATCCTTCTATCTGCTCATTACCATCAAAATCAAATTTTCAAAATGTGCCAATTTGCTACAGTTCGTGAACAATTTCTAAGCTGAAAATAATCATCTGCCACCCACCGCCAGAGAACTCCAGCCTTTTCTCCCCCTGCCCCAGCAGCAGCGCCGTGCAATTGTTAAGCTTTGGGAAGGAGCTGGGGAGATGGTGCTGGGGTCAGAAGAATGCACCGAAACAAAGAGGAGGGCCCCCCTCGTGTGTGACACATTCCACGGACTGTTTAAAAACTTGCCTCCTTCCAGTTTCTCCACAAGTCTGCCTTCTTTTCCGAAGAAACACATTGTTTTGGGCCAGATTTTGGGTGTGACCAATTAACAGCATTTTGAAGAATTTCAGATAAAAAGAGTTTCCTTTAACAGCTCTAATGCCATTGTCCCAGTTTCCAGCATCAGGCCAGGCGAGGGGAGATAAAGCAAGAGCCACTGCAATGGGAGTGTCTCAGTTACAACATACAGGAAGTATCAAATTCCTATTAAAACACAAACTGGCTAAATGGAACAATTCCACACAGACACTGTGGGATTCACGGCAAAATAAACTTGTGATTTTATGTCTCAAGCATGATATTTTAGCAGATTATACTCCGATTACCTTCATATTAGCAATAGTATTGTCAGCCTGCTGCTCTCCAGCAAAAAGAACCTGGTCTTAGATGGACTCTGAGCCCTGGGAACGTGACGTACCAGCCCCACTGGGGTACCTGCCCAGGACACCCAGAGGAAGCACCGAGACCACGCCAGGGGGGGCTTCCAAAATTAATGTGGAATTTGTCTCATTTCCAAACCAACAGACTTGAGATGTCTTGAATTATCAAATTCTATACAACACAGAGCAGCTTTTGGGAGGGACAAGAGGATACTTTTGGAGCTGTCTGAATTTTAGCAGCAAGGGGAGAGGGTATTCAATGAACTGGTTCACAACCAGAACACCCCTCCAGTCTTCCCAGTAAGGGTGCTGATTCCCATTTGATGGTGGTTGTTTTTTTTATAATTTGACTCATGGGCTGGCTTTCTTATGCAACCTGCACAGACCCATGAGAGGGAGCCCAGAGCCCCTTTGATCTGGAGCCTGCAAACCACAGCGCCAATGTTACTGGTTTACAGTAGCTGGAACTCACAAAAGGCAGGGTGTAACACCCAGAACAACACAGCTTTTTCCCCCCCAGGTAGATATAAGGACTTGTAGCTAAAACAGGAATATTCAGATAATTAGGTTTATTTTTGACAGTTTTTTTCCTTCAAATCCACTTCCCCCTATCTTAAGAAAGCTTATCACAAGAGCCCCACTAAGTCCCTCACTTGTTCCACATGACCTCTAAATACAGACTACTCTAAAGCACTCAAAAACAAGTCCAACTCATCTAACCACGTACTGCATTTTCCACGCTTTGAGCAAGTTCAAACAACAATTTCAAATAATTAACTAGTCACAATAAAGGTATTTTGAACCTTTAGGCTCAGCGATTGTCATGGTTTGGGCAGTAGCTGTTGCTAAAGACAAGGTCTCCCAGTCTATAAACATAGTTATGGGCAAAACACCCTAACAGCGCCTAAATAGAAAGTTGTGCTTCCAGTTCAACTCTGGGGCACTCCCACACTGTGAGAACGCTCATAACTGCAGCTGGTAGCGTGGTTTTATCACAAACACATTTTAGGTGGATTATTAATTTAAACAGAAATGTTTTCAAGAATCTCAGCAGAAGATAAAATCAACGTATCTGGTAAGAAAAGAAAGTATTTACATGCTGCTCCTTTAGAAGACTGTAGTTGGACATCTTGCGCTTCCTTCTTCCCAGACGCTTCTAACACAACATTTGCTAGCTCTCTCCTTTTATTGTTAGTAATACCACACCAAATTTTCTCAAAAATTTGCAGCTGGTTTTGTTTTAGTGAGGCCAACAATCAGTACTTTCACAAGAAAATAATTTCAATTAAAAAAAATCGGCTTTTAGCTTCTAAAACCCCCCTCCCAATCTTCAGAGCAAATTTTAGACTTGGATTTGAGGTGAGGGAACAAGATGAGGGAACTGCCTTCTGAGCTTCAAACTAAACATGCAAGTCCTGACTCATAGTTCACTACCCCCACCATTTTCCATAGGCTTTAGCATTAGTATTTTAAAAGAAACATAGTCTGTGCTATCCGGGCCTGACAGCAGGGGACTCTGTCCTTTGTGTTACTGTCCTTTGTGTTGTTTGACAACTATTCAAGTCCTACAGGTCTTTTGTTCCACACCTTTTCTCAATCATATAAGCTACAAGTTTTACCACAAATAAGATGTAGAAATATCTGGGCCTATGATCAGATGTTCCTCTCTGCTCTCTAATATTTTTCCTCCAATGCCAATTTTCTCCAATTTTTCTGACTTTTTTTTTCGGAAGGACGCTGGCACGAGGGACGCGGGGAGCTGCCCCTTACCTTCGCTGTCCGTGAGGACCTCCATTCGGCCACTGAACATGGCCTTGAGCATGGTGTCCTGTTTGGTCAGGGTCTGCATGGTGGTGTAGTAGAGGGCACCGCCAACGTTCAGCTTGACATACTTGGAGCTGGGACTGGTCCCTTTGAAGGAGGTAGTGCGAGTGGCAGCCGCTGGCACCGCTGAGCTCACCACACTTTCTCCCGACATCTCTTCCTGCAGGCAAGGAGCTGTGGGTTAGACTTGCAGTTCCACTTTGTGACACCCCATTTCATGTTACCGTCGGCTATTTGACCTAAAAGGAGTCACAGATGGGCTGGGTACTTACCAGCCTCAGCGCCTCTCTGCCTCTTTGCAAAGTTCTCAAATGTTTTAGACTTTGTCTTTTATTCTGACAGTGACATAAACCAGCCAAAGAATGTAAATCAGCTCAGCCAGTGAAGAACGCTGTGAAAGCTGAGCAGCGTTTTACGCCACAAAAGCCAGTACTTTCCCACAAAACTGCACTCATTTCTTTCAAAACTTCTAAAGCTTAAGCTCTTACATCATGAATAAACTGGTATGTAACTGGGCAAATCCCAATACACAGAGCTTGAGCAGATGATTCCTGTGTTAAAATGCAGACTATCCACAGATTTTCTTGAAGCTTTTTTACCCCTTAAGGCACATGCGGCGCTACAGAGAGCACACACAACCTTCCTGCTCCCTTCCATGGCCTCCCACATTTCACAGCACACCAGAACCCCTTCTCCAACACCCCCCACTACCTCTGCCCGCAGCCCCCAGAAAAAGCAGGCTCTGGGCAGCTAAGGAGGTCACCCACTGTAACAGCAACACGTTGGCTTAGCACCACAAATGCTCTGAGAGCCGCTAACAATAAATCCTTAATCAAGCTGCGTCCCTGTGGTTAACTGTTTTGCCTCCCAACGTGACGGGGCAGGATGATTAACACCCCGCCACCTCAGATGGACCCAGGTGCTAGGACTTCCAGAGCGCGGTGACTGATTGAATGATTTTTGCTTGGCTGTCACAAAAAAGCATAACTACCAGACGGCAAATCCAAGTGGCAGTTCAGAAACACAGCTGCATGTCCTGACCGCGTTTCACAAGGCGAGGCAGCAGACTGGGCAGAGATGGCCAGAAGGGACCACTCCATCTGCCACGGAGCCTGCTCTGGGCTCTCTGGAGTGCAAAGGCACCGTCATCAGCCCCTCGCTCAGGCTCCCTCCGGCAGCTGAAGGAACCTCACCAGGGCTCCCTGTGCTGCAGCAGCACCCATACCAGCACCCTAACACCCACATGGGGTGCAGGCCAAGCCCGCCCTCCCCAAATCACACCAGCCTCTGGCCTGGGAGAACCAGACCCTCCACACACACCTGAAAACCAGCCCGCAGGCACCCCAGCTCCTGGAAGATGGACCCCTCTACCTGCTCCCCACTCTCTAGGCGCCCCAACCTCGAGGGCTGGACTCCCCCCTCTCTACTCTGCAGCCTCCCCCCGCATTCCCAGCACATTCCAACCCCGCAACTGCCCCCCTGTGCAAACATCCCCCCCACCCCGCAACCTTTCTCCCCCAACATGCTTCCCAGCACCCTACAACCTGCCCCCCTTCCCAGCACCCCGCCCTTTGGGGACTGAAATCACCCAAACCCCGAGCTATCTGTGCACCCCACCCTGGGGGCCCGATCCCCAAACCCCTCCACACCCCAACCTCCCTCAGGCCAGCGCCCCCTCCCCTGAGGAAGGCCGCCCCCCACCCCAGCAGGGAAAGGCCCACACCCGCGCCCACCTGCCCCCTCCCACTGCAGCTGACCGGCCCCCCACACTCCCCGACCACCCTCAGACCCCCACCCTCGCGGTCCAGAGCCCCTCCCCAGCCTCGCTAGCCCCCCAGCCCCCTCACCATGAACGGCGCCGCGCAGCTCCACAGACCGAGGGAGCTGGGAGCGCCGGGGCGGGGGGAACTTCCGCCCCCCTTCCTTGGCGTCACTTCCGCCGCGGCCCGAGTGCGCCACCAAACCCTTCCCGTCTCCAGTTCGTCCTAGCGGGGCCCAGGTGCATTCCTGCCTCAGCGGTCCGGCTCGGCTCGGCTCGGCTCGATCTGGTCCGGTTCGTCCGGACCCTCCTAGCGGCAGTGAGACCCGGAGCAGGCTGCCCTCTTCGTGCCGAGCCGGGCGGCGACAGCGGCGGGCGAGCGGAACGTCAGCGAAGGCAGCGCGGGTTGCTGGCCGGAGTGCGGACAAGGGGGCTGCGGGGTGGGGGCTGCCGGGCAACGGAGCTGTGGGCCTCAGCCGTGGCGGCGAGGGAGCTGCCCCGGGCCCTCTCGGCCCGGCCCTGCCTTTCGTAGGTGGCGGCGGGAGGAGGGTGAGAGTCTGCGGGCCGGGGGGGTGGCCGTTGGGCCAGGCGGTGGAGGTGGGCGGGGGGCTGCGGGGCAGGCGCTCTGGGCCCGGGGTGGGTTGGAGGGTTGTGAGACGGGCATTTGGGGCCGAGCAGGGTCGCTGCTGGCTGTTTTGCTGCTGGCTTGGACAAGACCCGAAGCGTTGGAGCCCGGTTGTGGGGCTGTGGGGGCGGCTCATGGGCCCTGCCCCCGGCCCTGGTGAAGGGGGAGGTGCTCGCTGCTGCTCAGGTCTCGCCGGTTCCCGTTCCCCTGGCTCACTGGAGGCTGGCCTGTGCTTTTGTCACACGTGGAATTGTTCCCCCCCCCCCCCTCCCCCCTCCGGAGTGTGAGGAGCTGCCAGTGCTACTGAGCACATCTTCTCAGTCATGATGTCTTTTCTCTCCTAAACCTTTTCTGACTTAACGTTTCCTTGAGGGTGTAGTGACAGGTAGATCTGGTCAAAAGGGCTTAGAACTGGAAAGGTGAAGACTAAATCCCCAAATCATCTGCAGGTAATGTGCTTATCTGTGCAGGAGCTGCCTGAAGCCAGTGGGTGAGGATCATGTTTGTGTATAAATGAATATCATACACTTCTTTTCAAGAAGTAGGCCCTCAGGTGAGTTCGTTATCAACTATTTATAAAGCTCTTGTTGACTCTGTGCATTTTGGCTTGTTGAGTGGCAATGAATTAGCTTCCAAGCATCCCTTGTGCCCTTTCCATCATATCCCTGCCTATAGAATTGTCTGTCTGAACTAGAAAAAGAAAACAACTGAGACTGGGAAGGGGAGTTGGAGTACAGGGAGTGGAACACAGTGACAAAATGCTATTTGGGTTGTTTGTTTTTTTCTCTTAAAATCTACTTGCCTGCATTAGGTTGCAGGCTTTGCTGGAATGATTCAGATATCACTGTGTTAACTTATTGCACTCCTGTTGACAAGTAACTTTGGTTTTGCCTGGGCTCTATTTTGCACACACTTTCTATGCTGTTAGGTACTTCCCTCCCCCTATGAAAACATTGGATGCAGGTAGTCAGCTCAGAAGTAATGGAAAGAATTACCCTTGCCCTGTGTGTTTTGTCCACTCTACTCCTAGTTAGTCCCCAGGTGTTGGCTGCAATGATTCCTTAAATTCACGTTTTGGTAGGTTACAAAAATGTTCAGTGCCAGCCAGTCCTCCAAAGCCCAGTTCCTCGACAAAGCACGTCAGGCTCGGGAGGAGCGGAGGGAGCTGAAGGAGAGGGAGCGTGCGGCCGTCCAGATCCAGGCTTTGATCAGGAGATTTCTCTGTCGATGCCGCCTGCAGAGGGAGATAAGGTGTGTGAAATTCTACCTTCCGTGCTTTGCTCTCATCTGGAGAGGCGTGCTTGATTTTTAACTACCGACACTTATTTTTCTCACTTTGGTAGGAAAGAAGTGGAGGATTTCTTTGGGGCAAATGAATCTGGCTCAAGTAAAAGAAGTGCTCTTTCTGTCTTCAGAATTGCTAGGAAACTACTGTTTATATTTAATCATAAAGAGGACAAAGAGGTAAGGTTGCTACTCTGACACGCTTTTCTTCCTTCGAGGATGTATTTAACATGTTAAATATGTTTAATTAGTTATCTAGTGATCCTGTAGGTTCCTGAGATATATTTTGGCTTCAGAAATGTGACCTCTGTCTCCTAGTTCTTCTTGGAGAGATCTGCCTGTAGGAATGAAATAGAAGAAGCCTTGAATTTTTTAGTAGCGGTTCCTTATTCAGGGCAGAGTTTGACGAATGTTTTTCCTGGTGGCCGTGCCAACTTCAGGAATTGCACAGTGCCTTGTGATTTTGTCAGCTGCGTCGGTTCCCCTGGCAGGTACATTGTGGGAAGCTCACAAAGAGCTGTGCTGGCAGAGTGTAGTGGACAGGCTGTTTGTATCGCAACTGTTTTTCTGACCATGCCCTCAATTTGTGGTATCAGAGCAAAGCCCTTTGCCGTAGCATCTATGAAATGATGATATTTGCCCCAGGAAACTGTGGGGGCTAATTATAAGGAAAACAATTGGAAAATGAAAGGCTTAAATGAAATGAAAGGTTTAAATTGTAGGAGTAGTGAGTGACTTTTAATTGGTGTTCCATCAAAGTTCTCTTCTGTCGATGATGGTGCAAGTACTGCAAGTGCAGTTTTCTGTATTTACATCCAAAAAGTGTGGATATTGCAGACAAATTTTTTAAGTGCCTGGCATCCATTTGAAGTTCTGCGTTACAGTAATTGGGTACATTGATGAAAAATGTTTGGAATCATAGAATAGAATCATAGAATGGTTAGAGTTGGAAGGGACCTTAAAGATCATCCAGTCCCACTGCCTGCCCTGGACAGGGACACCTCCCACCAGACCAGGTTGCTCCAAGCACCATCCAACCTGGCCTTGGACCCCTCCAGGGATGGGGCAGCCACAGCTTCTCTGGGCAACCTGGGCCAGGCTCTCACCACCCTCACAGCAAAGAATTTCTTTCTAGTATCTAGTTGAAATCTCTCTTCTTTCAATGTAAAACCATTACCCCTCATCCTATTGCTCCACTCCCTGATCAAGAGTCCCTCCCCATCTCTCCTGTAGGCCCCTTCAGGTACTGGAAGGCTGTTAGAAGGTCTCCCTGAGCCTTCTCTTCTCCAGGCTGAACAACTCCCACTCTCTTGGCCCATTTGTTCTGCTTCCTCTTCTCTCCCCGTTCCAGCAGTGAGTCCATCCCTTGCTGGGCTGAGGACTAGGCTGTGCTCCTTTCCACGCTGTTTCTGGGCACCACTCAGTTTGGATAACCACAGCAGCCAATTCTGTAGCTCAGAATGGCTTTATAACGTGAAAGCACGTGACAAATACAGCTGGACTGAAATAATAATCAAGGAGTTCTGGATGTGCTTGCCAGGTTCTGCTGAGAGCTGTGGTGATTGGGAGTTTGGAACACACTGCCGTGCTCGTTAGCATTAAGCTCTTCTAGTTGAACCCCAACTTTTTTGCTTTTCCTGACTTCAGCTCGTGCTGTTGAGGAGAGGCAGGTTAGCAAAGAAGGCTGAGAAATTCTTCCTGTTGATGAGCACTGGGTTCAGGAAGGGAACTCCTCTGCATAGTTCTAGTATGATGTGTAGATGCTCTCTGGGAAGGAGCCATCGGCACTATCTCTAGGGAATATGTTTGGAACATTTGTTGCTTTGATACGGAGGTATCTTGCTCCCTCTGCTGAGCTGTTCTAGTGTTCTTCCAGAACAGCCTTTCCTGTAGTTAGAATTAATGCCACCTTTTTCTTTCTTTTTCTTTTTTTTTCCCCCCAGAGATTTGAAAAACTGTGCCGGTGTATTCTGAATAGTATGGATGTTGAGAGTGAACCCAAGGTAAGCAGGGTGGTTTGGTTTTGATTTGTTTTTTTTGTTTTGGTTTGGTTTTTTTAGCTTGGGGGTGGGAGGGTTGTTTGGGGTATTTTTGTTTTAATTCTAATTCTACATGTGGGCATTTAGGTTGCTGATATTTGAAGTTTAGCTTTCAAAAGCCCCTGAACACTGCTGAGGTTCCACGGTGAACGTTTGGACAAGACTTTTAGTATTCCTCTTTCCTGTATGCAGCTAGAGGAGATAAAGGGCAGTTTCTTTCTGTGGTGGGTGAAGGACTCGTGAACTCTGAGGAGAGAAATAACTTGGTTCCACTGCTGGGTTCAGCAGGGCGCTGAGGAGGTGTTTTTTTATGGAGCTTCATGGAGTATTTTGCCAGTCTGTAGCACAACTACTAACCGCTGCTCCCCTTCGTATCCCGCCTTTCCCAGGTGTGGTACGTGTCCCTAGCGCTCTCCAAGGATCTCACACTCTTATGGATCAAACAGATCAAAGACATTTTGTGGTTTTGCTGTGAATTTCTCAAGCAGCTTAAGGTAAGAAATACTTTCTTTGTGTTCTGTCTCTCTGCATTTAACAGTTCGGCACAAAGCTAATTTGACTTATTAATGTTGGTGGTTGTTATCACAGCCTGACATCTTACAAGACTCCAGACTGGTCAATTTGCACCTCACGATGCTTGTCACCTTCACAGACACTTCTACATGGAAAATCCTTCGGGGAAAAGGTTGGTGCATCCAATTCAATACTCTGGGACTTGCTATTAAAACCTACGGAATGCTGTTCCTGTTTCTGTCTTTTCCCTGTGCTTACCGCAAAGATTCATTACGCTTCTGTGCTTGCACAAAGCATAGAATGGGTGGTGAAGATTCCCTCAGGATTAGACAGGCTTCTCCCTGTGGAACAGCAACAGTTATGTTTTTAAAGTGCTCAAAAATCTGACACACAGGAAGTGTTCAGAGAATAATGGAATATGATTTACTCTCTGGGGTTTTGTAGGAAGTAGACATAGAAAGATAGACAAAGATCATGAGCCTTACACCTTAAACAGGATTTGATGTGAAATGCTGGTTTTGCATATAAGGGTAAGGACTTTGTGCAAGAAGGGCTTAGGAATTGACAGACTGTTTTATGGGATGTGAGGAAATGAAGAGTGGAGCTGTGATGCTGATTTAGTAACATCGGTGTTTTAACCCGGAAGGTGAAACCCTGAGGCCTGCCATGAACCACATCTGTGCAAACATCATGGGACATCTAAATCAGAAGGGATTTTACTCTGTGCTGCAGGTCAGTCTCCAGCTGATACAGTTATGTCTTCTCTTTAGTCAAAACAAGCCCCAGTTCTGTGCTGTGCCCCTTGTTCTGAGGAAGCTTTTGTGATCTCTGTGGCGATGTGTCAGGGAGCACTGGTGATTTCTATGTGGTCGTATTTGTCTTCAAAGCAGTAAAGCAGAGTCCAAATACGCCATCTCCCTTTTGTCAATATTGCTGAATCCAAATCCTACTCAACCATCTCCTAATGAAATGGACAGAAAGGACACTTGACTATTTTTCCAAACTTT
This sequence comes from Gallinago undulata, assembly GCA_026546715.1. Classification (NCBI taxonomy): domain Eukaryota; kingdom Metazoa; phylum Chordata; class Aves; order Charadriiformes; family Scolopacidae; genus Gallinago; species Gallinago undulata. The sequence goes on from JAOTQQ010000005.1 coordinate 29,646,016, forward strand.
GCTGCTGCTATTTTGTATGTATTTGATTTGTTTACTGTTCTGTACGGGAAAGGAACTGATGCAATTTTTCTTGATCTTTTAAGTGAAGATGATATTACCAGACAGCTCTGAGCCCTGCCTGTTCATTTTAAAAGGCCTGGGAACTGTCTGAGTGCATGTCCTAGAGAAATAAGCACTGTAGAGTGTCTGATTTGATTGTGGTTTCTCTGTTATGCCATTATTAAGCTGAAGCCCTTCTAGTTCTGCCAAATGACTTGTGGTAACTGGTTTTTAGGTTGTTTTGGTGTTGTTCTTTTTGTCTGCTCTGAAAATAAACATACGATCTTTCAGGAGTAATCATAATGTCTTTCTGAGTACTGCATGGGGTTTGGGTGATTTTTGTTCTGTTTCGGTTTTTAATTCCAGATTTTGCTAACTAATGGCTTGGCAAGATCCAGACCTTCCTTGTCCAAAGGCTCTTTGACTGCCATCTTCTCTCTCGCATTGCGGTAAGGTGTCAGAGCTGCTTGGGGTGATACACAGCCAAATGTGTACTCATTGTGGGTTTTTTTTAAGGTTTCTCATTCTGCCGATCTCTCTGTGCCATTGAGAGTTTCACCCTGATGAAGGAAACTGCTTTAGGCAAATAACTCACTTTTCTGATCTGTTTTCAGATCAGAACACTCTTAAGTCAGTAATTAGTGTTAGTATGAGCCTAGACTTTAGAGGGCAGTTCTAGTTCAGAGTACAGCCCCTGTGTCTCTTTTCTGTTGAACCCTCAGAATGGGATGGAGTTCTCTAGAGAAGTTTGGTTGTGCCTCCTCATGATGAACAGCTGATGCAAATGTTCCTGTTATTCAATTTTCAAGGGCTAAGTTTGTCCCCGAAACAAAAGTTGGGTGCACATTTTTCTAATGTTTCAGTCTGCTCTCTTAGAAATAAGTACATTGTTACCCTGCCCTCCCCTCTGCAGAGCCCGTGTCTCTCACTTTGGAAATCTGCAGCCACTAACGAGTGTTAAGACTTCAGTTGTTAATTGTTAATCCCTTCTGTAGCTGTCACTGCTGGGATGATGAGGTGGTGGTGTTCAGTAGAGTAGTAGTGGATGTCCTTGAATGTCACTTAACATTTCCTAAGGAAAACAACCATTTAATCATTGACTTTATGGTAATGGGGAAAAGGGGATTTTAGGAGATGAACCACGTAACACTTAGAGTGCGCTCGGTGGTGTGGATCTGTTTGGCTTATATTTCTTTGAGTCATAAGCAATTTTGTGAACTTGCTGTGATAACAGACATGTAAGTGAAGAAGTTCTTTTTCCAATGATGTTTCTCATGTCAGATACCAGTTCTGAGTGGGTCAGTTAAAGGCTGCATCAGACCTTGCGAGGTGGGGTTCCTTGCACTGAAGTTGTTATTCTCTCCGTAGCCCCGTGGTTGCTGCACAGTTTTCAGACAATCTGTTGAGGTCGTTTCTGATCCATATCATGTCTGTGCCTGCTATAATGACTCATCTTGCTACTCTGACACCTGAGGTAAGTGGGTGATGTAATAGTACCAAAAATCCACCGAATATCACATAAGGCCACTTCTTACTCCATTTTATCAGCTCTTGGAACAGAGCATTGATGTTTCAACTCTCTGTTGTGAAAGCATTTGATTCTTACACCTTCTGCATACTTTGAGTTTCTAATATCACAGACAGTATTAACACCAGTGGGATGATGGGCTGAACTGCCCTAAACTAACTAAATAAATAAAAATAAAGATGTATGTGACACACGGCTTGAATTTTTATACATCCTTATTCTTCCATTTGTGTAACCAGAGGCAGAGCCAAAACAAAAATCTTTCTGTTGCATGGCAAAGGATCTGTGATGGTAGCTGGTAAGCTGTCCACTAATTAATTTAATTTGACAGCTCCCCTGTGTAGCTTGGTGCAGACAGGCAAGCTTGGTGCCAAATGGGCATTCTGTGTTCTTGCAGACAGACAGTTGCAAAGATCTGTCTATGTCTAGAACAGGGCCTGTTCGCCAGCAAGGGGTTTTATTTCCTAGCCCAGCTTCCTGTTAAACTCTCTCTTCAGTGCAACAGTCTCTACTCGCTGCTTTATTTTGGAAAGAGAAGACAATGCGAATTGCTGCTGACAGATAAGGTGTGGTTGTTCCGTGTGGCGCTTCTCAGCCTCACTGGCATCTAAATTCTGTCTTTCAGCGTCTGGTGGTGGTAGAATCTCATGATCTTTTCCGCAAGTTCATCCTGTATTTAAGTCGTGAAGCGCAATGCCGGGACGTCTGCGTGTGCCTGGAAGGGAGTCACACTCTTTGTTTGTTGGGTAAGCACCTGTAACACTTTTTTTAAATTATTTTTACTGTGCTTGCAGTGGTCTTAAGTCAGATCTTTCTTCAACTCATCCTTTTGTTATCCTTATTTAGATAGTTCCTAAATAATAACAGAGATATATTTTGGGATATTGCAAACATGTTTTAAGGCCCTTGCAAATGGAGGAAGGGTCAGAGACTTGCTTTTGTGTACATGTCATCATGTCTAAAACTGTGAAGAATTACCGCCGCCAGCTTTTCACTTGGAATCTGAGAAAGTCTTGCCGTGTAGCAGACTTGAACCAAATTTCCCTAAATGGCTGTGCTCCTGAAATATTCAAGTTCACATTACTGTAAAAGTAACGAGGAACAGTTGGAACTCAGGAGTAACCATGGCTCATCGTAGCTTATAGTACTTTGTAGAAGGCGTTGGTGGGATACAGATAAGAAGGCTGCAGGAAGGTGACAAAGTGACACCCCACCTTAGTGACTGATGTGTCTGTGCAGCATCTGTTCCTCTTTTAAGTTTTGCTGTTCTGGTTGTTCCACCAGGTAACCTTGTCTACTTGGGCTCCTTGAACGATAAAGTTCTTGAGGAGGAGACAGCTCATTTTGTGGGTGTGCTCATCCACATGCTCTCCTACTGCCAGAAGTATGTTTCACAAAAGAAATCCAACCTCACCCACTGGCATCCCGTTCTAGGCTGGTTTTCACAGACTGTGGATTATGGGTAAGTGGGGAGGACTAACGGTGATAGATGATTAAGCCTCTCTTTTTTATTTATTTTTCCTTTTTTTTTTTCCTTTTTTTTTTAATGCTGCTCATTAGTTACTGCAATGTGGTTTGTGTTTTGAGTTGAACAGTATGACCCTATTCAGAATAACTTGGATATTTCAGCTAATATCTGCACAATATAAACTGCTGCATTCATGTACAGGCTATTAGCTGAGGAAATTCATTTTGTGTAGTTAAACTGGTAACCAGTGGCCATACTGGTACGCACAATATAGGGCCTGTATATCAGCTCTTCCTATGAGGACCATCTGTAGGGTGGTGTTTTATTCCAGCCTGCCTTCTAACGTGTCTCTGACTTGTCTTTTAGATTGAACGAGTCCATGCCTCTGCTGACAAAGCAACTGCAGCATCTCTGGGGAGTCCACATGATCCGCATCCTCTTCAGTGATGTGCTCAGCAAGAAATTGCTGGAGAATCAGGAAATAGCTGCGCTGCCGACACAGCCGGTTTCCCCTCAGAACAGCTTACCTGTGAAGAGTCAGTTCGGAAGGGTTGCTTTTTTTTGTGTCTCCGTGTGTGTCTGTACACGTGTCTCTCTCTTGCAGACTCGCAGGGCTTTGACTTTTCCTCTTGCGCTGAAAGCTTTGAGTAATTACTTGCAGCAGCAGCTGCTGCTTAGGTGGGGATATGGTCTCTCCTATTCGTGATTCCTGCTCAAAATGCCTCTGTGACCTCGGGCAAGTCTCTTACTTTGGTGCTGGGAAAATATTTGCTTATTTTAGCAGGTTTGGTTTGGTTTTTTTTCCATTGTTTCTCACGTAGCTGAAGTGCTTACTACATAAATTAGTACTTCCCAAGGCAAGATGGGAGCCCAGCTTCCCAGTGGAGCTGGCTCACAGACCTGTGATGCGTGGTGGTTCTGCAGAAGAGTATTTGGAATAAGACAGCTATGATCTAGCTATTTTCTAGTTGCAGCCCATAGCATAGATCCTGTTGTCATTAGTTACTGCAGTTCTGGTAAGGTTTTAAGCTCTAGAGTAATGCCCCCACTGAAATATTCTATGTTACTGGCAGCTGTACAGTGTTGTGCCAGAAGAGTCCACCAAAACCTCTTGTCTTGTGGAGTGCCTTAGTCTGCTTAAAATCCTCTTTATCGTCTGGCTGCCAAGTGGCTGAGAATAAGAAATGATTTGGAATAGCAGTTACGTCTCTTGAGCCAACATCTCACTTGCTTCTCTGTCACCAGATCTTTTCAAGAGAGCTTTCCAGAAGTCTGCATCTGTCCGCAACATCCTCAAGCCTGTTGGGGGTAAGCGAGTGGACTCGGCAGAGGTGCAGAAGGTGTGCAGTATCTGCGTCCTCTACCAGACCACGCTCACAACCCTCACGCAGATCCGCCTGCAGATACTCACAGGTCAGGGCCACATCTGTGCTTTTTGAAGCACTTAAAATGTGGAGGAAAAAAAAAATAGATTTTTCTTATTAAATTCTGTTGACTTGTTGGTAGTTTTATTACTGACAACGGTTTATTGACTGGCTGGGTGGAAGGCTTGTTCCATCCTGAATCATACATCTGATCAATAACATTCATCACTTCTTTATCAAGCATTAACTCTCCAGAATACAAATTGAAGTGAGTTTTCCTATAATGAAACCTTTCTTACTCCATATCAAACTTAAGACTGAGTCAGTGTTTTTGAGAAGCCTGGCAATATTAATCTTTATGTGGTGCAAACACTGAACACTTTCATATGTCTTAAGAACAAATTGCCTGTCCTGGGGATGGATGGAGGAGGAGATAAGCACTCTTTTGGTCTAGTGGCTAGAGTAGAGGAATGAGTCCAGAGCATTGGATGCTTTGTTTGTGGCTATAGTGGTGACCACAGGTACAACCTTCTCTTTTAAGATGGCTGCAATGGTGATGGGATCACAAGAATTAATTATTTTCTAAAGCTGCAAAATAATTAGTGGGAAAGGGCTTCAGATGTGCAAATGATTAATGTCTCATTAAAAACTTTTTTTCTGCTTTCCTGGTAATTTTACATTTCCCATTAATGCAGACAGGCTTTGGGAGCCAAATGTGATGCTTATTTTCCCTTCAAGTGAAGTGGTGCTTTGCAAAAGGATCTTTCAGCCCCAAATCACATTTGTCTCCTTGAGCCTGCTTGAACAAACAGCAGAAAGAGCTTCTCTGAGTGCGCTTTATATTTTTCTTTTGCCAGGCCTCACTTACCTGGATGATCTGTTGCCCAAATTATGGGCTTTTATCTGTGAGCTGGGACCACAGGGCGGGTTAAAACTCTTCTTGGAGTGCTTGAATAATGATACGGAGGAATCCAAGAGGCTGCTGGCCATGTTGATGCTCTTCTGTGACTGCTCCCGCCACCTTATCACGTAGGTAGCAAGCAGAGGGTGCTCCCTGGATTTGTAACGTGAAGCTGGTGTGTTCCTCAAGTTTCAAGAGGAATAGTTAAGGTATTGCTGGCTTTGCATAAAGATAACAAGGCAGAGTAAAGGAAAGTGTTTCAGATAGTCCTGAAAAATAAAGGACTTCAAAAGGACTTTCCCCCTCAGCTACATGTGGCTTCAGGAATGTACAGCACCATCTATGGAGACAGAAGAAGTGTTTCTTCTATTGCTTATGGTCAACAATTGTGTCAGTCCAAAGCAAATGCATCGATGAGTCCAGATCAGCTTTGAGGAACAATCTTATAACACTGCTGCAAGAAAAGTTCCCAGCTTATGTGCTTCTGTTTAGAACTCCAGTGTTGTCTTGCTCATAAACTTACACAACACAGAAGGTGGGAGAAGGGGTGGAAAATCACCTTTGCTGGTCAGCAGAGACAGTTTTCTTAGCTTGAATGATGAAAAAGTTTTCTTTTTCATGCATCAGTGCATAGGTCCTAAGCTATGAAATACCAGCTTTGCTTGTGTCTCAGACCTTTCACCCTCTTCCATGAGGATAAGGAATCGATCAAAATCAATAAATAAGGTTTAGCTGTTTATGACTTCAGATCCTCCTGGGTGTCAGTTGTCATAGAAATAAGAGCTGCTGCTAAAGGATAATGTGCCTTTATGAAAATTTCAAAAGGGAATTAAATTTACATTTGTGCATTTGCATTTGTTTTCTCTGATAGGATTCTTGACGACATAGAAGTCTATGAAGAGCAGATTTCATTCAAACTGGAAGAGCTTGTTACCATCTCATCTTTTCTGAATTCCTTTGTATTTAAGATGATCTGGGATGGAATTGTAGGTGAGTGGTCTCAGTAGCTTGAGTTGAGATTACTATTAGAACAACAAATGGCATTCATTTTAGAATTTGAAGCTTCTGCTAATTATTACTTTGCACAAAAAACATACTACGTTGTGTGGCATGAGAATATATCCCAATCTTTTGGTGTCCAGACACTGCTGTCATGCTTGGCACAAAAAATACAGTGCACTTTTCCCATTTTGAAGAAGAATTTCTGTAACAGACATAATGGGCATTTTGTTTTTTGCCAGAGACTTAAGTTTAGCACGACTGGGCCGTGTATTGTACAAAAATGTAACGTAATGCCTTGAGAAAGCAGAACAGTTTAGGTGAGTGTCTACATAGATATCTAGCGTTAATCTATTTGCTGATGTCATTTGGGTTCAGCTCAGTTCCAGCAATTAGATGAGATAGTCCATTCCTGGTGTGATGGCTCAGTTGGAGCTGGCTGAGATGGCTTTGATGTGGCTAAGAAGATTGTCTGTCTTCTAGAAGGCTCAAAATCTCTTCCTTCCCTCTGAGGGCAGTGGAGGTTAGGAGAGATAAACCTGTCCTGTTAGCGTGGGGCAGATGATGAACACGCTGCTCTCAGACACTCCTGTTACCCAGGGTGTCTGGGCATTGCTGTTTTGTTCCTTTTGTTCAGAGAATGCCAGAGGGGAGACCCTGGAGCTGTTTCATTCTGTCCACGGCTGGCTCATGGTCTTGTACGAACGGGACTGCCGCAGGCGGTTTGCTCCCGAGGACCACTGGTTACGCAAGTAAGTGTCTGGCTCAAGGCAAGGATCATGTGCAGCTGTGTCCTTGTCCCAGTGCTCCGGCATCCCTGTGGGTGGCTGGTTTGGGATCCTTTACTTTTAGATTGAGTGTCTCCTGTTCTACCTGTGAGATCAAGGTCAGAACTGGTCCCTGTGGTTGCATTTAAGGACACCCCTCCTCAGAACAGCAAGGGAATTGTGCTTCTCGTCTGTGGTGTTGGGATTAGCTGCTGCTGCTGGAGGGTGATGCTTTGAGATCTGACTCAGCACCTGACAGCTTGAGTGTCTCTGGCCTTCTTAGATTGTATACACTCAAGTCTAGAAATACTTAAATCATCTTTGAAATCATTACAGGTTTCCTCTCTCTCCTACCCCCAGCTATTTACCACACCTGGGCATTTCTCAGGGATCTCTGAATCTCTGCCTTTCTTTGTAAGGGACCTCAAACCCAGCGTGCTCTTCCAGGAGCTGGACAAGGACAAGAAACGAGCCCAGCTGCTCCTGCAGTACATCCCGCACGTCATTCCCCATAAGAATGTGAGTGGGACAGGGGCAGAGGGTGGAAGCTGAAAAGTCGGTGACCTGGGATGGAAGGGACATGCGTCCTGAGCATTTTATGATGTGGAGCTTGTGATTGAAATGCTGGTTAAACAAAAGTCTTCTCCTTCCCTATACTCTCCCCAGTATATTTCTGTTAAACTGTCTTGATTTCTCTCATTGGGAGAGAGCTTATGTGTGTAGGCAGCTGCACGGAATCCGCCATCAGCACACGATGGGGCTTTGGAGAATGTCTTTATGCAGGAAGCAGAATGTCTTGCTGGTAGGAAATCTGCAGAGATGACAAAATTTTATGTGGTGATAGGAAAGATATTTTTTGTTCTCAGTATTGTCAGTCCCTCCCAAAGCAGAGCTTCAGGGATTTCTCTGTCCCGCTGTGAAACAAGGAATCGGATCCCACTATTTCTAGCGCGTAGGTGACAGTAGTGTCATTGGGCCCAGCTGGGAACAGGACATCCAAGAGCTAGTTCTGGTTGTGCATCAGGAGCATCTGAAAGCCCTGCTGCTCTGGAGGACAAGGATCCTTGTGGATAAAGACTTAGATTTGTTTTCTTTTTCAGAGGGTGCTGCTTTTCCGAAATATGGTTACAAAGGAGAAGGAGAAGCTTGGGCTGGTTGAAACCAGCTCGGCATCACCTCATGTCACACACATCACTATCCGCCGCTCACGTATGCTGGAGGTGAGGGACTTGGCTTGTGGAGGTCAACCAACAAGCCAGTAACTTGACCTGATGAGAATGGGGTGTGAATATGGTTTGGTTTTTTTCTTCTCGGTGGGTGCTGAGGGACCCAGAGCCAGTTCTGTCTGCTTGATGTTACAGGAAAATGCTGGACCTTAGTTCAGTTCTGTCTGCTACAAACCTGGAGTTTTGACCAGGAAAGATACCAGTCTTTTGGGGCACAAAATTCAATGACAAATGCAGATATCTGTGGTGTTTCTGTCTCCTGTGTCTGCCACAAATCTGTGGGGGTGTTTCATGTGTCTTGATTGTCCTCTGCCTCTTCTGGTCTGTGTAGGACGGGTATGAACAGCTACGGCAGCTTTCCCAGAATGCCATGAAGGGAGTGATCAGAGTGAAGTTTGTGAACGATCTGGGTGTCGATGAGGCTGGTATTGATCAAGATGGTGTCTTCAAAGAGTTTCTGGAAGAGATAATAAAGAAGGTGTTTGACCCTGCACTCAACTTGTTCAAGGTGGGACACGGGGCTGCAGATGTTGGCCGTGATGACCTGTTGCAGAGAGAAGACGACTCACTGTACTGTTATTCCTGTTTGTGTGCAGACAACCAGCGGTGATGAGAGGCTTTATCCATCCCCAACGTCCTACATTCATGAGAACTACCTACAGCTCTTTGAATTTGTGGGGAAGATGCTTGGGAAGGCTGTGTATGAGGTGAGCCAGAAGGACCATCTTAGGATGTTGTCACCGTTGGTGTAGCTCTGTTCAGAGGCAGTTCCATGGTGGTGCCCCTTGCCTTTGAGACCCTCTCCACATAAGGTAGTTCTTTTAAAGGAAACATGGAATTTCCCTGTTGCCTTTTGGCACCTGCTCCACTGATTAATGGATTTGGGGAGGATGTAGTTTTCTTAGCTGATTTCAATCAACTGCTTTTCAAGTCTTGCATCTTGTTCCACAACTCCTGACCTGCCTGCAGGCCTCATAAGTGACCAAAGATGTTGCACATAACAAGTATGTGTCGGGACCTTACCTATATATTCTTGTTGTCCTTAGGGAATAGTTGTGGACGTACCATTTGCTTCCTTCTTTTTGAGTCAGCTACTTGGGCACCACCACAGTGTCTTCTACAGCTCTGTAGATGAACTTCCCTCCTTGGACTCTGAGTTCTATAAAAATCTCACTTCAATTAAGGTTTGTGTGTTACTTTTCCTGTTGTTTAACTGCCTTATCACTGGCTGCTGCTAAAGATACTAGAATTGTAAGTGTGTTTGGGGCACTAGTCATCTTTAAAAGAACCCTGGAAGTAATTGGTGATTCTGAGGCAGGTTGGCTGGTGGCTGCCCAGTGTTTTTACTGGGGCAAGAGGGATGAGAAAGGAATCTGAAGGTGTAAACCTGGGCTGGCAATCGGGAAATCCTAACTTTTAGCCTCACCTCTTGTGCAATCTCCCCATAATCTAGAGTAATTTATGTATTTGTTATGCTTTCGTGCCTGCTGGGAATCACTTAGTGGAAGAGTAATAAATGCAGAGCTGCTGTTCCTGCCGCTGAACACTGACCTTCTTTCCCTTTCTCTGTTGTTCCTTTAGCGTTATGATGGTGATATCAGTGACCTGGGCTTAACACTGTCCTATGACGAAGATGTAATGGGTCAGGTAGGTTTTTATTCAGTAACTGTGTTGGACTTTATCTCTGCTTTGTTGAGATAGACCTGCAGCCTGACTTGCCAGCAGAAGACAGTTTTTCTTCTCTGCTGAGCTTTCTGAAAGCTGGTCTTGCGCAACCAGGAGTCAGGCAGCCTGTCCGAGCTCACGCTACAGAGTGGTTTTTACTCTGGTGCTTGTGTTTGAGTATGTCAGGTGGATGCTCCGTGTGGCTCATCTGAACAAGAGTCCTGAGGGGACTGACTAGTAAATAACCTTGTGTTTGATTGTGGTTAAGGCTTAGCTCTGCTCTCTGTTTACAAAAAAAAAAAAAAAAAAGCCTTTGCTGAAAGGCTGGCTCAGCTTCAGAGGTTCTCTGAACTCAGCCATAGGATTCTGCGGCTTCATTCAATATTTAGCTGTGGGCAGAGAACAGTTTTTTCCATAAAAAGGTTGCCCTCTGACCCTTTAGTGCCAGGATTTTTTCTTTTCTAGTTGAGAAACATTGTTGTGCACTTTCCTGCATAACTGGTTTTCCCCTCTTTTTAAAAAGAAGAATCTGCATGAGTAGGGAGGAATTCCTTTTCTTTAAAGGCAGCTGTTTCCATCAGAGAAACTTGAAAATGTGTGAGGAGGTCTCTTGGCCTTGAGAAGAAGTGGCTGTTTGCAAGTCCCTCATGAAGGCTTGAAGGTTCTTGGTTGCGCTTGTGCCTTGGGTTCTGTGATGTGTGTGTAGCTGGCAAATATAGATAGATAAGATAAAAATGCCTGTGCTGTCTGTGCATGCTATTGCTGCTGCGAATTCACTGGGGAGACCCCAGCTGGCACTGAGCCCGAGACTGTTAGCGGTGTAGATCCAGTGGCACAGAGCTCAGAGACCACTAAGTTGTGGAGTGTTTATCTGGGGCAGCTTGTCCTTGAGAGCTTTGCGTGCTTCAGTTCCTTATTCCTAAGCCTGGATAGTTTGGACCTGGGTTGAGAGCAGCAAAAGCAGCATAATTGTACCTGCAAAGCTCTGAGGGTGAATGGGAAGACATCTAAGTTGTCTTCTACAGCCGAGTCTTCTTCTACAGCCTTGCTCCACAGGGCTGTGTCCACTACACAGTGGGCTCAACACCTTGTGCTGCTTCAGGGCTGCTGAGGTTTCAGCCTTGAGGTTTTTTCCATCTTAAAAAAGAAGGTAGGAAACAGCATTAATTAATTAATTAATGAGAGCCCAGGACTAAGATATTATGGGACTCGTGTCTGCCTTGTGCTTTGGCCACGCTGAAGGAGCCAGGTGGAGTAGCCCTGCGGTTCCTGAATGAACTTGTGGGTCCCTACTAGGTACGACTCTGAGTTGAGTGCAGGGGAGCTGAGCTCATTCCCAAGGTCCGTTCTGACCTTGGAAGTCACCTGGAGCACAGAGGCCCCTGTAGTGTGGGAATAATGACTTTCTGCCTCTTAGTGTTGGTGCAAAGATGAGTCATGACTCTGTCGCCGTAGGAAGCACCCAGAGGGTCCCTGCCCCTGTCTCCAAGCAGCACTGTCAGCTGAGCACCAGGCCCTGGCTGGACAGGGAGGAGATGTTTCCCTGCTGTCCCACTGTCTGAACGTTCTCCTCTTCATGCCTTGAATGCCCAGCTTGAACGACAGTGAATTGCAGGGAGCTCTGTCACTGGGGTGGCCCCAGATGAGACCTGTGGAGCAGACAGCTCTGGATTGTGCTGTTTGAGCTGTGAAAAGGCTCTGAGCTTGTTCAGCCTCTGGATCCTGGGATTGTGACAGTCCCCCAGGGCTCCTGGAATTGATTTGTGTGCAGTTCAGCAGTGATGGATTGGGCTGGAGAGGAGGCTTCTTCGAAGAAGGGCGGGCTCCGCTGGTGGGAGAGTCAGAGTTCCCTACTGTTCAATTACTATGTTAATAGCTAAGCGAAACCAGTTCAAGGCAGAAGCAGGATTATTACTTAAATTTTAAATCCTACTGTTTTATTGTAAAAATAAATGTTTTATGGGGAGGTAAGAGCTTAGAGTGGCATTTCTTTCCATCGTGGTTCCAGGCAGTAATTAGCAATACAATCATTTCTTCCCTCAGCTTGTTTGCCATGAACTTGTTCCTGGAGGGAAGACCATTCCCGTTACCAATGAAAATAAGTAAGTACAGCAATTAGATTTTTAAGGTCACCACTGCAAAATACTTTATTCTAGTTCCTTGGGCTTGCATCTGGAATGAATTGAGATAGATTGGAGTAGAAGGAGCACATAAATATCTTAATAGAATTTACTGGTTACAGTTCATCGGCAGAAATTGTATTAAATTCGATTTGCAAAATAAAAATTGACAATTTACTTCTTGAAACAGCGCTTCTGAGGTCAAAGGCACACAGTCTGTGAGATTCTGCAGGATTTAGTGACGGTGATAGATACAGACAGATGGATTCAAAGCAATTCAGGCACACAGTCGTGAACATAGAGGGCACAGATGCTCAAAGACACCTTGGAGCAGACAGATCTTCTCAGAATGATAACATGTGGCAGTTGTATAAAGCACTGCTCTTCAGAAGAGACAGTGGTGAATTCAAATGTAGTCGACAGTCGTACTTTAGACACAGGAAATCAGAGGAGACACTGAGCCCTGTAGCTATTTTCACAGATAACCGGCTTTTAGATAGTTATCGTAAATGTCAACTCCGGAGCCTGAAAACCAAGCCCACCTTTTTGTTCCCTTCGTTTGTTTTTTTTTCTTCCCTATACCCTTCAGTGATCATAAAAGCAGGATAAAATATCTATTAAGCAGATGTGTGTTTGAGCTGGTAATCTGGGGGTTGTTCTCTTTAATGGCAAGTGAAAGCTGGATCCTACCTGAGGATTTGTCTTTGTTAGTCGTGCTTTGCAATCCGATGTTCCCAGTCTTTTCCCTCCTTGAGCTCTGACCAGGGAGTTTGCATCTGAAAGGATCTTTCTCTGGCTTGTCAGAAGTCAGCTCAGGGGGAAAGTTGAAAGTCCTGTGTGTTGCTCCACTAGCTTACAGGAGGAGCTTTGAAGCTTTTGTGCCGATGTGCACACAAATTAGTAGTTGGGAGGGAGCAGGAGAAGCAATCTGGAAACAGTTCTGTCTGTTAATGGTGAAGTGAGGTTCTCTGGCTGAAAACCCATTCACTGTGACTGTGGTGGTGTCTGCCTAGGAGCTGATGGAGGAGAATCGGCAAGCTTAGCTGTTTTGACTGTTGGTGAGAAGAGGAAGCCTGATGGTGCCTCCCTCTAATAAACAGTCCACCTCTTCCATGGAATCATAGAATGGGTTGGGTTGGAAGGGACCTTAAAGACCATCCAGTCCCACCCCCCTGCCCTGGGCAGGGACACCTCTCACCAGACCAGGTTGCTCCAAGCCCCCTCCAACCTGGCCTTGAACCCCTCCAGGGATGGGGCAGCCACAGCTTCTCCGGAGAGTTGTTTTTTCAAACCTAGAGAAGTGCCTGTGACTGGGAATCTGATCCTTTAAAGAGGAGCGTCTGGCCAAAGTTGATCAAGTGATTATTAAAGCCAGTAAGTCCCTGGGTTGGAAAGAAGCTCTAAGAAAAGAGCAGACAATCCCAGAGGCAGGATGTGGAGGGCAAAGTCTGGGCAGAAGAGGCGCTTTTTCTGTTTAAATAAAGAGCAGGGCCCTGGAGGAAAAAATATATTGTATTTCTGGGCAGTGCTAGTCCCTGTTGGGCTGGAGAGACAGGTCAGCAGCCCTGTCCATTGCTGCTTCTGCTCCCTCACTGCCACCTTCTCCGTCACACACAGGATCAGCTACATCCATCTCATGGCTCACTTCCGGATGCACACACAAATCAAGAGTCAGACGGCAGCGCTCATCAGTGGATTCAGGTCGATCATTAAGCCTGAATGGATTCGTATGTTCTCTGCACCAGAGTTGCAGCGGCTGATCTCCGGTGACAACGCTGAGATTGACCTCGAGGACTTGAAGTAAGTGAGCAACTCGCTCTGCTGGTCTTCTCTCTCGGCAGACCCAGCTGTTTTATTGCATAGCTCTTCGGAGGTTTGCAGGAGACTTGAGTCCTCCTCAATCTTCAGCTTCTAATGGAAACTTGAGAGCAGACAGAAACAAATGGAGCCAACGAACACGTTCCTTAAAGCTAATTTGGACAAAGTACTAATGAATGGGGAGGGCCCTTTTATTCCACTGGTTTCTGAGTGTGGAATTTCTCTCTGCCTTTTCCTTTTCTCTGATCAAGTGCCCCGTGGACACTTGTTGGGGCTCAGTGCTGGCAGTGTGGGCTGTAGCAGTGAATCCTGACTCGTGGCAGGATTGTATCAATCCTTCCAGCACTTGCAGCTGTGACTCTCCTGCTGCGGTGGGACAACAAGCCTGTCACAACCTTTCTCTCCCCAGAAAACACACGGTTTATTATGGGGGCTTCCACGGGAGTCACCGGGTCATTATCTGGCTGTGGGACATCTTAGCCAACGACTTCAGCCCTGAGGAAAGAGCCATGTTTCTCAAGGTAAATAGAATAATTTGGGGTGGTTGGGGCAGTGCTGTTCTCCTGTTGGCTGGGTGCTTTCTGCGCTAATAGAAGGAGTGTCAGAACGCTTGATGCCTCAAAATCAACATCTTGCTCCCCCGCAGAGGGGCAGCCATGGAAGCAGAGTTCCTCTAAGCGCTCTTGTGTCACCATGAATAGTCCTGTTTTCAAAGGCCAGCAGAGCTGTGCACTAAAGCTCAGCAGTGCTGTGCAGTGGGGTGCTCAGATGCCAGTCCAAGCAGCTGCCTGCCGTGACCGCGTTAGCCGCGTGTCTGTTACAGCCCGGCTGCTCTCGCTGTGCCTGTCTTTCACTCTCCGTCACTTTTTCAGTTTGTTACCAGCTGCTCCAGGCCTCCACTTTTGGGCTTTGCCTACCTCAAGCCTCCTTTTTCCATCCGCTGCGTGGAAGTCTCTGATGATCAGGTAGGCACCCTGCTTGCTCGTGTCTCCTGCGTTCCCTGCCGGGCTTCTGGAGGCCTCCTGCCCTGCCCAGCATCCTCATCTCCAGCTAGGAGACTCTAAGGCATAAAGGTAGATGCTGTATAGGGCAAGATGAAAACCACCTTAGGCTAACAGGATGCATGTGGCTGCATCTCCCTCCTCCTGCACACAGCAGCACTTGGGCTCTTATTGCCTGACTCCAGGGTTGTGTTTTCTTCTCGGGACCTCCCCGTGCCTCTGATCCTCTTCCCTTCTGCACCCTGCAAAGGGACCCTGCGTGTGTAATGGCAGTTGGGGTTCCAAGAGGAGCTCCTTTCTAGCTGTTGCTGGGGGGACAGGGCTTTGAGGTTTGGCTCTCCCTGTTCCCAGGAGACGGGTTTTGCTTGGAAGGAGTATGGCAGAGAAGTGCACAGGTGATGTATTTCTGCCCCGTTCCAGGACACGGGTGACACGCTGGGCAGCGTGCTACGGGGCTTCTTCACAATCCGCAAGAAAGAGCCGGGTGGACGTCTCCCAACTTCCTCTACCTGTTTCAACCTCCTCAAGCTTCCCAACTACAGCAAGAAGAGCATCCTGCGGGAGAAGCTGCGCTACGCCATCAGCATGAACACCGGCTTCGAGCTGTCCTAGTTGCTGTGGCCCTGGACTCTGCGATGGGGGCTCTTCGGAGCTGCTGACTGCTGCTGGAGGTGGAGGCCTTCACGCACAGAGGGTGGTGGATCAGCTCCGCCGGAGCCGACTGCTCGCTCGAGGGCTGGAGAGATGCGGCTGATAATAAAGGTTTGCAGGGAAGAGCTGCTGGGCCAGACAGGGCTTGGCTCTTCTTGGGCACTTCTCCAGGATGAAAGAGGTGATGGGCCTGACCCAATACACTTCACTTGACACCCACGTAAATCGTCTTTAAAAGCAAACCCCGGGGGAGCGTAAAAGGAACATTAAAAGTGCCACTCAGATTAGTGACCGTAATACCCCCCAGCAGGCTCTGCAGTCTGGGCAGCTGCTGCTGCGGGAGTGTTTCTTTTTCCTTTCCCAGGAGATGATCCAGTTTCTTACTGGGTGGAAGTCAGCCTGTGGGAAGCTGCGCAAAGGCAGAAACGTGATGGAGCCCACGTGAGGCCGCAGCGTTGGATGTGCCACCAACGGGGCACTGTTTACTCAGGGCAGGTAGCGCGCGGGGGCTTCCTGAGGTCCTTGCTCTGCGAGAGGCCCTTGGCGTTTGTCTCAGAGAAGGAACCACTGGCCCAAGACTTGAGAAGCAGCAGGTTAAATGCAAGCAGATGGACCCTGCCATTCTCAGGAAGGTTTTGGAGTGCTGTAGGTTAAGAGCTCCAGCAGCAGGCGTGGGGGTCATTGTGCTGAGCCAGCTGTGCCTCTGCCAAGCTCTTGCCGGAGCCTATGCTTTGGACGAACGTGGTTGTTGTCTGAATTTGCTCAGGAGCAGAAAAGGTTTAATTTTATTTAGTTTCCAGAGGACGGGAGCTTGGCACACAGCTCGGGCAGCCCTCACTCCCCAGCACAGTGCTCAAGTGGGGCAGGTACCCCCTGTGCTCTCTGGAAGGGGAATGTGTCGAGCTGCTTAGAGCACTCTGGAAACCTCCACTGGCAAAATTCCTCTTACTTGGATAGAAGTTTCACTTGTTTGCAGCCCCTTTTGTTAGGGAGATGTAGTGTTTTGAACCAAGGCCTGGCCTCTGTGTAGCAGCCACATTTGCTTTGTTGCCAAACTACTTATTTTGGTCGCTTTTTCTCTTTCCGGCCTTATTTTTTTAGCAGTTGATGTTTGCCTGTAGCAGGCAGCTTTTTCAGGTTGTTCTGAAAGGGAGGGTATGAGTGGGGGTGTGTTGGGAATGTGTGGACCCTTCCTCCTATTTCTAGTGAAGTCCAGAGCCTGATTTGGAAAATGTCTCTGCAGCTTCCCAACCTTGATCCCTGGCTCAGGCCAGGGGAGAGGAGAGACTGTCACCTCCTGGACTGTTCTGTCCTTGCAGGGTTTCTGGCACAAAGTTCTCCTGTTTGGGACAGGATTAAAAACCAGTCATCTCCCCTTCCCCTGTTGCTGCTCACTTAATAAAACAAGCTCCCTCAGAGGCTGCTGGTATCTCCCCTGGTCTTCCTTTCCCCTCTTGGCCTTCCTGTGGCACTGGTGGCCCTCACCCTGCTCTCTGGCCCCTGTGGGCAGATGGCTTGGAGCCTTTGCTGTCGGCTTGCAGCAAGGTACAAGGTTGCTGTGCTCTTCCTCATCTTCTGGCTTTTCGAGGTCCATCTCTCAGGGGTTGGCATCCCCTGGCACGCTTGGCGTAGGACAGGTCTCCACATGGAGGAGGCTCCTTGGAAGACCCTCTTAGCCATGATACCTTGCACATTTCAAACAGGCCAGAAAATACTTGGCGCCATTCATCCAAGGGTCTAGAGATGGCCATTGCTTCGCCTGTCTCTTCTGTCTTGCTTCAGCTGGTTTTCAGAGAAGTTACCCTTTTTTTAGAACCAGTGCCTGGAAATGCATCTGGAAAGCAACATCGGGATCCTTTTTGTGTGTCAGCTCAGTAACATTAAACAGGAGGGATCAGAAGTGTTAGTGAGGACAGGATTCTGGGTACTGGACTAAGTGAGTCCAGAAAAATTAAAGGTGATGGTAAATTATATATTTTTTAATTATTTCTCTTTTTAATATAGAGCATTTCAGCATTAACCAGTTGTTGACTGTAGCTGAGAGGTTTAGGCACTGACTTGTACCAATCGTAGTTTAAAATACTACACAAGGTCTCTTTTTTACTTCTAGGGCAACGCAGTGTCTAAATGGATTGTTCAATTAATGAGTTGTTGAACACAATGAAATAAAACCTTTGCTCCCTCTTTTTTTTTTTCCCCTTTATTCCTCAGGAGTACAATTCCTAGAAAAGATCTTAATGCAGATGTGTAGCCGGGGCCCTCCAAACCTGGAAATATTGCACTATGAGACACTACATCCCATTTTGTAGCTGGTGTATAAACCCTGATTGTCTGGTAAACGCCCTGGTGGCTGGGTGTGCGACAGCGTTTCTCTCGGGTGGCTGATTCCTGCACGACTGGGAGGCTTTCATATGTTTTTACCTGAGTAGAAGGCTGCGAGGGTGCACGGGTCCCTGCCTGCACTGCTGGATTCTGCGTGGGTCTTCTTTGTAGGGCAGGGAGGGTTTTGCCACGGGAGATTAATGACTATTTTTTCTATAGAAGACTCGCTGCTCTGGAGACCTTGGTTACACCCCCTGTATCAGAAATGCGGGGAAGAGAAAAAAAAATAAACCTGATATGAGTAAGATGATTGGGTGTCTCCTCTTCCTTTCCCTCAAAGCAGGCGGTAGAGGGGAGAGCAGAGCTTTGGGGTACTTCTGCCAGGAGTGTGTGAGCCTGGGGATGGAGGCTGGGGGCTGCTGGTCCCTTGGAAATCCCTTTTGTCAGGCTGGTTCCTGGCACGTGTGCTCAGGTGCCCCTGAGAGATGGGCTCTTTGGGGCGTTGCTGATGGTGACACAAGTGCCTCTGGGCCCCAAGGGACCTGGCGGGGTGGTTTGAAGCAGGATTTGTTCTTGCATCTTGGAATACGCTTGGAGAAAGTCCTGTTTGGGTACACAGGGGGCTGTGACTTCGATCCTTCGTGAGAACGTAGGTCCTCATTAGATGTCGGGGGTGTCGAGCTTGGCTCAGGGCAGGGGCTGGGTAAACTGCAACTGGTGTGTTGGGCCACTGGTGGAAAGGAAACTAGACTGGAAAGCCAAGAAGATCCCCCAGCACAGGAGAGCGGGGCAGCTGGTATCCCCGTGTCCTTGATGTGGATGTCCCATCGAGTGAGGGCTCTTTCCCAGGAACTCTGCTGCAGGCAGAAGCTGGATGTCCGTGGCAAAGCCTTCAGAGACTCTGCTGCAAGGGCCAGGACCAGGCTTGGATGGCAAGTGGGGCACCAATGTGGCATCTTTGCCCCAAAGAGTCTGGCGCCTCATGGTTTGGGGAGAGAGAGGTGAGTTTGTGAGGCAAGGCTGCGTTTGGCATTTTAGAAGCTGCTCTAAGGACCAGGACTGGAGCTGACATGGAGTTTGTTGTTAATAATACTATTATAATAACAAAGGCATCGCGTTTCTCCCCTCGCCTGGCTCTGGGAAGACGCTTGTAGGGGTGAGGAGCTGTGCCTGAGCCTCAGCTTTGGTGCCTGGCAGCATAGCCCCTCACTGACCGGTCACACCCCCCCAGTTTCAGAGCATGGGAACGTGGAGCTTGGGGCCCCGTGGGAGAAGGGAGCCTGAGTGGGAATGAGGGAGAGGGCTCCCAGTCAGTGTGCAAGCGCCATTGTTTTGACACGGAGGCATATGGCGCCGTCAGAAACAGCAAAAAGAAACCCCACAGCAGATGCTGCCAAGGCAGAAAAGCTGGCAGCGAACAGCCAGGCCCGCAAAATGCCTGCTTCGCCGTCGCTGCGTGGCCAGCCAGGATGGCAACAGCCTTGCCGGGGCTGGCTCTACTCTCAGGGCTGTCCAAGGGTGAGGTCTTGGTGATGGCCGAGGCGCTTGGACCACGCACAGGCTGGAGGTGGAACCAGGAGGCATCACCGGAGGCTGGTGCTCCATCAGTGGTGGTGTCCCAGCCACAGCCCTCCACGCCAGGGCTGCCTGGCTGCAGGTTCGGATGGAGAAGGGGAAGAACATGGAGAGCTCTCCGCATCCCTGAGCAGAAGGAGATAAGGTTATTCCTGCAGCTTATTTTTGCATTTGCTCATGTTTACCGAGACGTGCAACAGCTCCTGCAGCACCATGGTGACCCGAATGGGTGATGGAGTGGTCGGACCTGCATGGCACTGGCTTGGCCCCACCGCCTCCTGGGTGAGTGGTACTTAGCACTTTTCTGAACAGGCAGGTTTTTTTGGCTGTTTCTAAGGTCAAGTTCTTCAATACCAACCCGGTACAGCTTCACCTTCACCCTGGAGTGGTTGGAGCACCAGCTATAGCATCTCCTACAGAGCAGCTGTAGTGAGGACAGGGCAGAGGTGGGCACTTTGGGGTGGAGGCAGCAAAGGTAGAGCTGAGGGGACCAAGACAGCCCTTTCCTCCCCCCCACGGAGACCTTATAGTGGCCTTACAGTACCTAAAGGGGGCCTACAGGAGAGATGGGGAGGGACTCTGTCAGAGAGTGGAGCCAAAGGATGAGGGGGAATGGTTTTAAACTGAAAGAGGGGAGATTTGGATGAGATCTCAAGAAGTTCTTTGCTGTGAGGGTGGTGAGAGCCTGGCCCAGGTTGCCCAGAGAAGCTGTGGCTGCCCCATCCCTGGAGGGGTTCACAGCCAGGTTGGACG
Source organism: Gallinago undulata (assembly GCA_026546715.1). Lineage (NCBI taxonomy): Eukaryota > Metazoa > Chordata > Aves > Charadriiformes > Scolopacidae > Gallinago > Gallinago undulata. The sequence goes on from JAOTQQ010000005.1 coordinate 29,666,213, forward strand.
GGGCTTTGAGGAACCTGGTTCTGATGGGAGGTGTCCCTGCCCAGGGCAGGGGAGGTGGGACTGGGTGGTCTTCAAGGTCCCTTCCAACCCAAACCATTCTATGATTCTATGAAATGGGCTGAATCTGCTTTGTCTGATGCAGGGATGGTGGCTTTTACCCTGGGACACCCTTAACTGCCCACCCACCCTTTTCTAACCAGATCTGACCTGCTGATTTGGGTGGGGAAGGGTTGTTCTTTGAGCCCTTCCGGGCAAAATGGGTATTTCAGGGGCCTGTGACTGCAGAGGACTTGACCTGATGGCAGATGTGGTCCCTTCTGCTCCTCCAGCTTGAGAGGAGGAGCACAGGACTGCTGCTGGCTCCCCATTGCTGCCACCTTGCACCCCAAAACTCACCCTTCAGCTGCAGCGCCCGGGCTGGGGGGGCACCCAGAGCATCCTTTGGAGGTGGGGGCACGCAGGCACGAGCCCTCCCTTCTGTGCGTTGGCAGAGGGAAGGCTGCCTTGTATAAATTTACATATGACTTGGCAAAATGTATGTTTGTGTCATTTCTGCAAGAGCAGCAGCCGGCTCTGCTGCTTACACATCGTGGCGGTAATAGAGGTGCTTGAGTTATAGTGAAACTTATTTCATTTTACAGCTCCTACAGCGTTAACAGATGTACAGGCATCTGATCCAATCATGCAGCAAGAGATTTTGGGGCCAGTTCTTCCAGTTTTGACAGTGTGTAAGCTAGGAGCAGCCATACATTCTACAAACAAGAATAAACGACCCTTAGCAACATATGTCTGTGCTGGCAGCTCCCACGTAATCATAAATAAGGAACCCTGCGAGGCAGGAATGTATCTGGGCTCTGCATACGGTCAGCACGGACAAAGCATCTGCCTCCCTCCCGTTATATTAATGAGGTGCAGGCACTGGAATCCCTATGCTGTACGGCTGGGTTTGCTGGGTGGGGGACAAAGGACTCGAAAAAAACAACTGCTAACCCACAGCAACGGAGCTTTTATTTGTTTTAAAGCCTGTATTTCATTTCAGGGATGCTTCTCGCGGGCGTTGCTGCTCCCTGACCAGCAGCAGATGCCAGCTCAACTTCTTTGGTGCACAAGGTCCTTGCTGCAGCCCCAGTGTCCCCACCACCACTGTCCCCCTGCTCCCAGCACAGTGCAGAGGATGTGCTGGGGCCTATGGACCTAAATCTTGTTGCAGCTCAACATCCAGCAGCTTCCCTGGGGACAGAAAGGTCCCACGGGGCTGGGACCTTGCTCAGCCCCATCTCTGCTCCTAAATTCAAACCCTGTCCCTGCTTAACTGGGACAACTGGGTCACCCCCAGCACCAGCCTCCCTCTGCTTCAGCTCTGCAGAAACGATTGCACAGGGGAGGGAAGGGAACGGGAAGCAGACCGTGCCCTAATAAATTTTAATCTCTACATCATGTTAAAGCGCAGTGGCCAAATTTATTTCTCCTTGCAATCAAAACAATACTAGCTTTGGTCCCAAAACAGTAGTGAGATTTCTTCCCCCCAGCTGGAAAGAAAAAAAAAAAAGAAGAAAAAAATACTATAAATCCATCCCGGAACTGATTTATATAGCATTCATGAAGAATTTATATTGCAAAGAATTTTATTCAATTAAACTTGAAAAGCCTCGAGATTCTTAAGGTTCAGTAGTGATCACTGAGACAGAGCTATCATAAAACTGGATGGCCTGTCTGGAGCAGGCATTGAGCAAATGTCTGATGTGACATTGCAGCTGACGGTACAGTCCAAATCAAGAGCATTTGTCATTGGGATGTGTTACAGGCTAAGGCTCGGAAAATTACTCTGTGAAAAATGTGCATTAACAATAGCTATGAAATATGTTTGGAAAAAAAAAAAAAAAAGGGGGTGAATAATGAGACAGCGGTGTCTATTAGTGCTGGGCATTCTTCACTCTCACCCCACTCTGATTAAAAAGTTAACACAAAAGCCTGAGAATCTTTTGGGGAAGCAAGTTTAAGGTTGTTTCCACTGAAATAATTGAGGAGAGGAAGCTGCATGACTGACTTGAGAGCTCCCACCACTAAAAGTCACACCCTTGGTGCTGGACAAAGGCCTTGAGGTGTTATCACCTCCCAGCCCACAGGTTTCTGTGCTGCTCCTCCATACGAGGACGGGAAGACTCAAACTACCACGTCTGATGTGTCTTTCCAATGATATTTCCAGGCTGTAAGCAGCTTGGATTTATCCGTAAAGCTGTAATTGCCTGTATCCTCTGTGCAACATGGGTAGCAAGGTGTTAACTTGTTCTGCTGGCCGTTTACACACATATTTACACACTGAGGATGTTTTTGGGGTAGTTTTCAGTCCATCAGGAGGCTGAACAGAGTGTCTTCTCCATTAAAGGACTGCATTCTGCTATCCTGGTGTTTCTGACCAGGTTCCCCAGGCTCTGGGACATGCTTTAATCTGCTCTGCTGAGGGCTCCGTGACAGCGATGCTCCCAAGGTGGCCAGGGACGTTAACGCCTGTGAGATACCAACCCCCTTTAGGTGTTGGCCTCTCTCCCCCACCTCTGCCTGTCAGCTGAGAAGGCGCCAGGCCCCTGCCACTCATCACAACCCCCTTATCTGCAAACTTGGTGACTTGAATGGTCCCCAGGAGAGAGATACTAAAGCTGAAGGAGGGATCTGCTCCTTCAGCTGGTACCTGCAGCCAGAGGGGGATGCTGTGACCAAACTCACACAAACCCTGTGCTCAGAGGGGCAGCTCCGCATGGAGTTAACTCTGGCTCCCTAAAGAGAGCCTGGAATCACAGAATCATCTTGCCTGCACATGACCTGGAGGATTTGGTCCTTCCTTCTTTAATCCCTCTGTCCTGAATGAGCCCCATTCCTGGCAGGGAATGCACTGGGCTGTTTGTACAGAGACATTCTTCACATGCATAAAGAGAAGCAGCCAAAGAATTCTTCCCACATTCCTGTAAATCTACCCAGCTCAGCTTCAGCTGGGGCTGATGGATTGAAAGCAACTTAAAAAAGAAAAGCACGCTGGGCTCAGTATTAAAGTATGACAGTTAAGGGCCCTTTGGTACAAGTAAATCACATTTATTATTCCAAAGCTTGCGGACAGAGTTCCTGAATCTCTACACGGTTGCTGTTCTGTACCAGCGTTATGACTTACAAAGAGAAGCTGATTGTTTTCTCCTCTTCATTCCTCAGAGTCCTGTCAAATCCCTTCCACAGCACCTGCCGCTGCCCCAGGAAATGATGACCTCTCTAGAAATCAACTGTAGATCTCTGAAGTCTCCTGCCTCAACTCCAACCCAGGGCACACGGTGCCTCTGATGCCACCGCTGCAGTGTTACACAGAACAGCTGTGTTCCTCACAGTATTTATGAACAAGGTCCCAGTTTATTTATGCTGGAAGTTCTTGGCAGTTCCCATTTCCCATCCAGGCTCACTCACTTTCCCTTCCTTGATGGGGGAGAGCGGTCTGCTGGATTTAGCTTCCCATGATCCAGGAAACAAACATTCTAGCTCCCAGTTACGCTTCAGGCTTTATATATATTTTCTCTTCCTTCCCTTCCTTCATTGCAGCGTAACGTGCCAAAACGAAGAGGTAGTCGCTCAGTCTGGAAACCAAGGGAAAAGCCATGAAGCCACTTCTCACTCCGAGTGTTTGTATCCAGCAATGCACAACTACCCAGCAAAGCACAGCTGGTTACAGCGCAAGAACAGCAGGTAAAGGCAGGCGGGCAAAGGGAGACCCCACACACGAGAAGAGGTTTTCAAAATGACCTTCAATAAGAAAGTAGTGACCGCTCCCTTTGCGCCCCAGCAGGGTCTGTGAACACACAAGCCTCTCAAGAATACTTTTTAACAAGCTGCTTCTTGAAACTTGAGAAATCTTATTCTAGAAGGGAAGCTTCTTGACAGGCAAAACCCCACAGTTTTATCCCAAGACTAAGGGAACACCACCAGGGACACTCCGGTAGAACAGAGTAAGGGTTTGGGATTTCATTTTTTATTTTTTTTTACCTGTTTAAATATTTGGCCACATTTGGATCTGCTTCTCCTGCTTGTACCAAAGGAACCACGCTAGAAAAAGAAAAGGAAAATGTCTAACTTTGAATGCAAAGGACTGCAACTGGCTGCAGCACCGACCTTCACACCCCAACCTCACCTGGAGTCCCTGTTCTAACTCCCCACAGCACCTGCAAACACCGCCACCTTCCCCAGGAGGAATGTGAGGGCTAAAGGATGCAAATAATGGTTGTCACTGTCCTGGAGGGCTGCAGCTCCACGCCTCTAAAGGACACTATGACTGAATGGTTTGCAGGATCAGTACCCTTTTCTGCAGGTAAACAGGGACCCTTCTTTTGTTGAGGGAACAGAGCTGTTCTTGCCTCCTGGCTGGTGCACAGCCCTCTTTCTGCCTTTCTTTTGACAAGAAACCACCCACTGCAATGGTAGTTTTTTGAAGATCACGCTGCTTCAGTGCATCTCATCAGAGCAGTGATCCTCGCAACACAGCACTGCCACAAAAACGTCTTCCTGCACATCAGCAGCTTCAGGAAAGAACCCCCAAGTTCGGGCTAACTAACATGGGAGACTTTGCAGTGAAGTGATTTATGTAACGAGGGTGGTTTTTTTCCTACGGACCTTATCAGGGGGGTTTTCATCTCCAGTAGAGAAGTGGGACAAGGGAGGTGTGGGCAGCAACATCTTAAGCTGCTAAATGCCTCCCTGGATCTCACACCTGCCAGTGCACCAGCTTCCATGTGCTCCATTTAGCAAACCAGAAACGAGCTGAACACGGAGATGCATCTCAACATAAACCTGTCTGTTCCTTCTGAAGTCCTTAACTTGGATGACCCAGATGAAGGGAGGGAAGAGAGACTTGCCTTCTGCTGACCCCAATCCTGACCGCACTCCTGGAATTTGACTAAGACAAACATACAAAGCCTGACTCAAGCTCCAGCCGAATGCGAAAGACCTAGGGTTGATTGCTCCGACTGCCACGATTTGCTCTCATTGTAGTATTCTGATCACCTCTTATCAATTTTATTCTGTTACGCTCCAGCCAACACTCACCACCTTTCAGCTCTGCGGCAGACAGCCCGGGAGAAATGGAGAGCAGCGCTGCTTTTACCTCCCGACTGAAACAACAAAACAGCACGTCAGTGTCTGCCAACAGCAGATACAGCATCCACCTTATTGTGTGACCGCAGCAAAGCTTATTGTGTCTCCCCCACACACGCAACAGAACCCCACGTTACAGCGAGGCAACCGGAAAGAAGTATCTGAATGCAGCAGGATGTGGAAATTTAACTCAACCAGGTTCTTCCCACTGCTTTTCTTTTGGTATTTCCCATGCAAATAACGGCCTCACAACCTGTTTTTCCCCAGCGAGTGGCAGAGTAGATTTATCCTAAACAAAGCCAGCCTTCTCCAGGTAGTGAGAGGCATAAGCAGTACCTACTGGCAAGATGAAAGCTCTGAGTGGAGGAAGCTGCTCTGAGTAACTGTCAATCCACTGCTCCAGCTCCTGAACAGGCTTCTCACTAAAAGACGTTCGCTCTACAGAGGGGAAAAGAAGAATTAACTAAAAGAAATGCAGAAGTGATTCAGTCTTCAGACAGAGCTCTGCTTTCATACTTCTTGGATCAGTAAGTCCTAAGAAAGCACCCCAAGAAAGTCCTCCTGCTGGAGCAGGGCTGGGTGTCAGTGTTGGGGCAGCGCCTCAGGGCGGTTTATGTGCTGGAGTCACACAAAGGCAGCAGTTTGTGGGACCCTGGGTGATTTCATTCAGCACCCAGACACCCAGCCCTTGGGCCATCTCCAACCACCACATCCCAGAGCAGCTTCCCCAGCGCCACTCTAGAAGGACAACTGTGATTCCAGAACCATTATCCCAGGAAAGGTATCGTGGAGCTTACTTAAGTGAGCCTCCCTGGCCGAGGAGAGAGGCGTGGCGATGTTGGAGCCCACATCCTGCAGCATGCACTGGACCTAGATGTGGCAATCAGGACAAAAATAAGAAACGCTTTCATTAACCAGCCTTTGATGCTCCGGTACAACCGCGGCGAGCTCTGGGAGGCGACAGCTGGTTGTGCTGATTAAAGAAGATCCTACCCTTGTTGTTCATCATCCCCCAGCCTGCTGGCAGGGGGGATCAGATAAGTGCTCCCTAATTGCTTCATGAGAAGCCAGATTAGAGCGTGTACTTGTTTTCACTGGCACATTAAACCACCCTGGCTGGCTTTGCAGAAAGTAGACTGGGGAGCGCTCATATAATCCCTTTTGCCTTTAAAACACAGAACCAGTAACCTGTGGAGGAAAGGTGGTGACAAACAGCTGCAGACAGCGCTGACTTGATGTCACGTCCGTTTCCAAGAGGGGCACCTCTCCACAGCCCGGGATACTCGAGAGGCAGGCTGGGAAAGCTTTTTAAAGTCTCTCATTAGCTCCTTCTGCTAATGTTCTTGTGCACGGTGAAGCTAATTAGCAAAACTCACAGACTGCCGTGGCGGGAGCTGTCTCTACCACCATGCCCACGTGGTTACCTTGCCCCAATTTCAAATCTGAAGCTCTGTGACAAGATTTGTGTCTGTGACTGTGTAAACTAACAGCACTAATCACTTGATTACTCCCCAAGAAATACATTTCTAACCAAGAAGGAAACTAGTAAATCAAGGGTCAGAGTCTTAAGTATTTATTTTTTTTAATACTAAATTTATTAAATTCCTGTGTGTCAGTGGGAGCGCTGTGTCTAAAATTAAAGAGCTTGAGACTACGTTTCAATACCACAGAAAAAGCGACTGCACTGGGCGAGGATTATCATTAACACTCACTTTGTGAAGTTGTTCAACAAATGTGTGGCCCTTTTCGCTGCTAAATTCACCAGCAAGCCTAAGTTTAAAAACAAAACACAACACAGAGTTAGCTGGAAATGAAAAAGTTACCAAGATTGTGCGTGTGTTTTTCCATATAAAAAACACAGAATAGTTGGATGCTCCTGGCTGTTTGTCAGTACAACCACCCCCCAGAGAAATTTGTTCCCCAGCATGTCCTGGGCTGGGAGAGAAGTTCTGTGTGGAAGAGGATGCCCAGAAGAGCCCCACAGAAGGGGTTTGGGACAGTGTCCTTAGGCCTTTGTGCATGCAGAGGGCCTGGGTTGGGCCTGCCTAGGGCCTGAGCCTCCCTGGGCTGGGTGGCAAGTTCCCCAGAGAGCGCGTCCAGCCTGGGAGGACACGGCCGGCAGCGGGAGAGGGTCCTGGGGCAGGGGGGGGGTTACCCGATGGCCGAGCTCAGTTCGTCGGTGGCTCCCAGGGCTTCGAAGATCCGGTCACTCTTCGGCCTCCGCTCCCCGGTGAAGGTGCTGGAGAAGCCTTTGGGAAAAGGCCCGAGGGAGGCGCTCAGAGGCCCGGCCCGACCCGGCCGCGCTCCCTCGGTGTGTGTATGTCCCCGTCCACCCCCGCCGCCCCCGGGCACTACCTGCGTCTCCCGTCTTCGTGTAGATCTTGGGGGCCCGCTCGCTGCGGGAGCCGCCATCAGGGCTGCGGAGGGCAAGGACCGTGAGGGGGGACGCTGAGCCGAGCCCAGCCCTGCCCAGCTCCCGGCCCCATCCCCACCCCTCACCTGCCCGCCCCGCTCCGCTGCCGCCGCGCTGCCGCCGCCCCCAGCGGCCCCCGAAGGCCCCGGCCCACCGCCGCCGCCGTCCGCCCCAGCATCCCTCCCGGCCGCCGTAGCCGCCGGTCGCCGCCGTCCCTTGACCCTCGGCGGCCGCCGTCCCTCCCTTCACCCACGCGAGCCGTCACCCCAGCACCGCGCCACTCAACGCCCATTGGCCTTCCCCAAGTCCCGCCCCCAGAGAGAGCGTGGCTATTGGTTTGAAGGCGAGGAGGGCGGGGCCAAGCGCAGCTCCTATTGGTGAGCGGCACTGTCAGTCCTCGCGGTTGGAGTCGGGCAGCGGAGTCAGGCGGCGGAGGGGGTTTCTGAGGGGGTCTCTGAGGGGGTCGCGTCCTGCCGCGGGAGATGTGGGAGCGGAGCCTGGTGCTGTCCGCCCCGGGGAAAGTCATCCTCCACGGGGAGCACGCTGTGGTGCACGGCAAGGTAAGGGGCCTGCTGCCGCTGGGGGCTGTTGGGGCTCTGGCCCACCTCACCTCCCCTCACAGAATCATAGGGTGGTTTGGGTTGGAAGGGACCTTAAAGATCACCGAATCACAGAAATGTCAGAGTTGGAAGGTACCTCTAGAGACTATCCAGTCCAACTCCCCTGCCAAAGCAGGGTTGCCTAGAGCACATCATTCAGGAGCATCCACGCGGGGCTTGAAGATCTCCAGAGAAGGGGACTCCACACCCTCCCTGGGCAACTTCTTCCAGGGCTCTGCCACCCTCACCCCAAAGAAGTTCTTCCTCAGATTTGAGTGGAACTTCCCATGTTCCAGCTTGTGCCCGCTGCCCCTTGTCCTGTCACTGGGAACCACTGAAAAGAGTCCGGCTCCATCACCCTTCAACCCACCCTTTAGATACTTGTCAGCATTAATAAGGTCTCCCCTCAGCCTTCACTTGTCCAGGCTAAAGCGTGCTAGCTCTCTCAGCCTTTCTTCATAAGGGAGATGCTCCAATCCCTTAATCATCAAGATTATGGATGATTGTGGAGTTCCAACCCTCCTGCCCTGGGCAGGGACACCTCCCCTTGAGCAGGTTGCTCCAAGCCCCCTCCAACCTGGCCGTGAACCCCTCCAGGGATGGGGCAGCCACAGCTTCTCTGGGCAACCTGGACCAGGCTCTCACCACCTCCAGAGTGAAGAAACTTTGCCTCACGCTGCTTTTCCTCCTCCACAGGTGGCCCTGGCCGTGGCACTGAACCTGAGGACCTTCCTTCGCCTGCGGCCCTGCAGTGACAGCAGGGTGTGCATCCACCTGCCTGGTGTCAGCGTCAAGAGGAGCTGGGACACCCTCTGCCTCCAGGACCTGCAGAAGGGATTTACAGGCAAGCGTTGGGAGGAGAAATATGCTGCCTGTGCATCGTGTGGGGCTCTCAGTCCTGCTCGGCACATTCTGTCCAGTGACTGCACTGGGACCCCTGCAGGGTGATTTGTTCCCCCTGCAGAGTGTTGCTGGGCCTTGTCACCTGTGACCATGCTCTGTGTGTATTAAACACTCCTGTGTCCCCCAGCTCAGACACCTGCACAAGCTCTATGTGCCTCTCGTGGCCTGCCTGGTGCTCTGGTATTTGTGAGTGGCCCTTGATGTGGCTGTGTCCTCCTGTTTCAGGTTCCCAGGGGCTTGTTCTAGTGCTGCTTCTGCTCAGGGGTTGGTGTAATACCACCTGAAGCCAGCCAGGGACCACATCCAGGTGTATTACTGATGTGGGGAGAGGGGGCAAAAAGGAGTCTCTGAAGCTGGTCTGAGGTGAGGGCTCTTAGGGAAGGCAGGGATACGGGGCCTGTTTTCCTGCCTCTCTGCTCCATGCCAGCATGTGCTGGAACTTCTGCAGCATCTTGGATGAAGCCCCACACTGGTGGTTGTGCCATTTCCCTCCGGAGTGCCTGGTGTTAATTCCTGTGACCCTCCTGAGCACTGTTTGCTTAGCAGAAAGCAGAACAAAGTCTGCTGAGTCAGAGCATTGGGTGACCTTTCTCGGCGTTGGCCAAAAGGTCTCTCTTACACTGACACTTGCCCCTGGCCATTTGGAGACCAGACTGGTGTGAAGCGCGTCAGAATATCCATGTTTTTAATAAGGAGTTTGTGATTTGCCAAGTTCTACGTAATGATGGATGGGCACAGTGGAAAATGTAGGCAAGGAGACAGTTGCTGTAGCACAATGCAGGTGTGGGGTGTGAAAACACTGGTGTTCAAAGTGGCTGGCGGAGATTTTGCTTTTATTTCATCATGGATCCTCGGGTAGAAAGTTTGTAGGTGAAATCTGAAATTGGTTCAGTCTAGTTTTGCATACTATAACAGGAGATATTGTTCTTGTAAATACTGTTTTCAAGTTTAACAGTTCCCTGGATTCTAAGTGTTTGAATTCTCCCCTCCTTGCTTCCGTAGCTGACTTTGATGAATCTAAATCCCCCAGCGTAGAACAGCTGGATACACTGAGAGAGTTTGCTGGAATCGCTGCCGGAGCCACAGCTCCTGAGAGCCTTGCTACTCTTGCCTTTCTGTATATGTGCCTGGCTATTTCGGCTAAGTATGGGTAAGGCTGCTCTTCCTGCCCCCGAATAAACATGCTGTCTTGAGTGTTGTTCACCATTAATTGTTTCTACAAGGTCACAGGAAGAAACCAAATCTTTGAGGCAAAATAAGAAATGTCAGGAAATCTCACTTCATTTAGGTTTTGAGCACCTCAGGAGACACTTTTCAGAGCTGAGCTGTGGATGTCCCACGCAGTGGGGCTGGGAATTATCTGCTCTCCTCTAGGCTTTGAGGTGCTTAAGTCATCCCACCCTTCCTGCACAGTCAACAGAAGCAGAGAGAGACATCCCTCCCTCCAGCAGGCAGCTCCCTTCATCCCGGCTTATAGAAAAATAATAGAAACGAGCTGTGAGCTCATTGCCTGAGCTAAATCTGATCCCTTTTCTGGGCTGAATCTCCCTAAAATTATGAGAACTCGGGGTAACCACAGCTCAGGGCTGTTCCAACTTCTGAACTTGACCAACAGTGTTGATGATACTGGTGTAAGTTACTGGGTGGGTGCTCAGGGCAGTGTCTGATGCAGCGCTGCTTGCTATTTTAAACCAAGTCAGAACCTGACTTCTATACTCACAGCGAAAGCAGCAAAGGTTAAAGAATTATGATGTGTAGCTGCATCTCAATTTGCTTTGCAGTCCCTGAGCTGCGTGGTGATAGCTCTGGGGCTGTCATCAGCCTGCTCCGAAACCATCGGTTCATAGTTCATGTCACTCACCAGCCAGTGAAAAGCTCCTGGGTTCGATGTTAGGGTCTGTAACACAACCCAGGTGCATTCAGTGGGGAAACGGGGTGTGTGGGCACACATTAAGTGCGTATTTCATCCTCCCCATCAGCTTGTTGCTCCAGTGGGATGTAACTACGCAGTTATAGATTTGGGATATTTAAGCTTTATTTAGAAATACGTTTAAAATCCTGTTTACAGCAATCTTTGAAGGGTCTCTTTATGGTGCTGCTCAAGTATTTAGTTACTAAGTGCCCCGCTAGCAGCTTGATGAGCTGTGCTAATCATAGATCCGATTCAGCCAGGCTTTGTTCTGGTACAATGGCTTTAGGGAGGCCACTCAGCTGCGCAAACCGAGCACTCGTGGAGCCTCTGTGTGTGTGCCGGATGCGTGTGCATATGCTGATGTTGCCAGTTTTCAGCCAGCTTTTCCTCTGATCAGTCCTAATTGGCATCTTTTTGCCTTGGAAATGTTGTCTCAAGATGGAATTCAAGGCCGTTGCGTTACATCCGTGGGTGTTTGTGTTTCAGAGATGTTCCCAGTGTGGACATACTGGTGTGGTCCGAGCTGCCCACGGGAGCTGGGCTGGGATCGAGTGCTGCCTACGCTGTTTGCTTGGCGGCCGCCCTGCTGACTGCCTGTGGAGCTATCTCCTGCCCGCTGAAGGATGGAGAATCCACAGCAAGGTAACACATCGCATCGGGGAAGCCTCCCTGCCTCGGATGCATGACCTGGGGCAGCTCTGCTCCCTCGCTTTTGCCTGCACAGATACTGGCACCTCTCTTGGTCTCTCTGGCCAACCCCTGGGCTACGGCTGTGGCCGCAGCAGTGGCACTCTGAGCCCAGTTCCTTTCCTTCCTCTCCCGTTGCTGCCCTACTTTCCCAGCAGCAAAGACATGCCGGGTCCCAGGGCTCTGACCTGTGAATCGTGTGTTTGCAATTCGCTTCTGATAAAAGCAACTGGATGCAGAGACTTGGTAAAACTTGCGCCATTTCCCTTGTCTAGTGTGAGATATGCATACTAAAAAGAAAAAAAAAAGAAAAAGTGGTGAAATGTTTTTAACCTCTATTTCCTCTCTGTTCCTGAGTGTCTTCCAGGTTTTGCTTGGAGTCCTCAAAGAGTCGAGGATCCTTTTTGTTTTTTCTGCATTTTCACATGATTTTTTTTTTCCCCTGTGTGGTACATTTCCTTCTGATTTCTTGCCTGAGCTTCCCCTTTATCAGCGGCTGGTGAAAGGGAGTTTCTTTCCATCTGCCCTTGGGTTGCTTTCCCTTGGAGTTCGGTCTTGAAAAACTGGTCTGCTTTGCTGTGTGTGTGAGGAGGCTCTGTTTAAAGATGCAGATCGCAGCTGGGGTGGCAGAACCCTCCATTGTGCGCCCGGTGCCAGGTGCAACCTTTCATGGTTGGCTTCTGCGCGTTTTCGCGTGGGACTGAAAGTGAGAGAGCAACAGGGTCTGTGCTCTGCTTCAAAAACAAAGAGTTTGCAGCCTGACCCAGAAACGTGTTCCTGGAGCGGAGCAGTTTGTACGCTGTGCTGGGGTAAATCTCCCAAATAGTTACACGGTGTGAGAAATGAAAGGCCGGTTCCAAACCAGGCAGCGAGGATGTCTTCATTCTCTGCTCGCACGTCTTAGCTTCAGCTTGAATACAGCGTATAAATTTTTATTTTTTTTTCCTTCCAGCTGGCATGCAGAGGGGTAAGTGAGAGATGGGGGTGTCAGACTTCAGAAGGTTTTTGCTTAACATTGCAAGAAAAGAACAGCGTGATATAATGACTCCTGTGTAGAGAAGAATCGCAGCCTCTCAAAGAGGATTAAAAACAAGTGGTTTACAGCAAACTGCGCTTCTATTTTGAGTAGCGGTGGTGTGAGCTGTTTTCCTGAATGCTTCACAGATTAAATATTGGCAAGTGAAATGAAAGGTGTGTGGAGACGGATAAAGACATTCAGCTGAGGCCCAGGGAAGCGGGGAGTTAAAGGAAGCAGCTTCCAGATAGCAGGTGGCTCTCAGAATTTCTCCCCTGCCTTAGTAGTTCTCCTTATTTTGGGCAAGGCTGTGATGCTTTTCCAAAATCCATGTTTGTGCCTCTGCTCCATCACGTAATACTTGTTCTAGACCCTATATTCTAAAAACCTGTCGAATGCAGGTTCTTACTGCACCAAACGCCAGCTCTGACCTCACCAGAGCATCACTGGTTCTGGGGTATCTGGTACCACCGTGCATTAGGCTCTTCAGAATTGGGCTTGGGATGTGTGCGACGTGTCTGGAGTGCCCATGAAGGGGGGTTAGAAATGTGTATTTGTGTCCCTGTGTGAGTCTGAGTGTGTCACAGCAGGGTGCAGGAGGAGTATTTGGCACCCTGGGGGTGTCAAGCTTCCCTTGGGGTGCCCGGGTTTGAGACAGCCCTTTGGTGTGGGGTGAGTGAGGGGGTTTGGAACAGGCTGGTGGGTTCTGAAGGTGGCTGTGGGTGCCCATGCCTTGCGGAAGCAGGCCCCGAGCAGGGCCAGGGATTTTTGAGAGGTGCTGGGAGAGACATCACTGTGGTGGAATTGCGGTGAAGTTGCCATCAGCAATTGCTTTGTAAGTGGCAGCTCTGTGCTTGCTTTTTGTATTGCTACAGCCCATTAACCAGTATGTTCAGTCAGGGGCCTTGATCCTTGCTGAGTTTGACCCAGCACCAAACTCTTTGTGCCAGCATTTAAACTCTCAAAGCCTTTACCAATTTATGTGACTGCTTTTAAGACAACAGAAAGACCTGGGTTTGTGGTTCTTAGCATAACACCTCCTAGATCTGCATTTGGTTCCCTTCCACGCTCTCAGTACCAGCACCTGGTGCAGCTCAAAGTGTTAGGAGTTAATCACTAAAAATCAAAGTCTTTACTGGAGATAGTAAATCAGTTCGAACTACACCTTTTGACCCAATTTATGAGGCTTCTGCGGGCTGAGTAGCTATTAATTAGAGGCCGGAGCTGCACGTGTGAAATGCGACTTTTACTATTCTCTTCTCACGTTGTGCCTTCTGCGTCTGTAAATGCACCATCCTGCCTGTTGGGGATCAGGATCTCGGGCCAAGACGTGTGGTAATACATAGTGTCGGGGAGACGTGGAGACGTCTGGGCTTGTATTCCCTTAAATTTGAGCTTTGGTAGGCCAGGGCTAGGATCTGCTCCCCGAATCTGCTCCCTCCCTCCCCGCTGGTCTGCCGCAGGAGCACTGGGCAGTGGTTGTGCCCTTTGTGCTGTCTCTGTGGAACAGCACCAGTTCCTCTCATGGGCTGGATGTGTTTCGAGCCCCAGTTAAGTGCTGTAAATGACGATATCCAACCTCTGCCAAAAGAGTGAGGGACTTCAGTGATGGGGCTTCCCACAGCATCGGGGTGCCTTGTATGGTTCCTGCTGCTTTTATATCTCCTGTGGCCTCCAGTGCTTCTCTCTGTCATGCCACATGCTCTGGTTTTGATGTGTATTGGAGTCATTTTCTTACCTTTCAGGTGGACAGAAGAGGAGCTGACTCTGATTAACAGCTGGGCCTTCCAGGGGGAGCGGGTGATCCATGGCAATCCCTCGGGTGTGGATAATGCTGTCGGTACCTGGGGTACGTGTGTGTTTGCTGCTCCCCAGCACTGAGTGCGGATGCCAAGGAGAGGCTGATTGGGAGGTGGAACAGCAGCCACGTTTCCATTCTCCACTGCAGAGTGTGCATCAGCTGTGGGAAGGGGGTGAGCAGATGCCACAAGTTGCAATTCTGCAAGTGCTAAGGCTTGGTTGGGATTGCTGCAGGGACACTGGACGGAGCAGGTTGTCTCATTGCACTGAGATACCACAGAGGGATGAGAAACTCCCTGATTCAGGTCCTTTTTTTTTTTTAATCTGAGCAGAGGGAATCCTTTTCTGTCTTGGTTTGTCCCATCTGTAAGCTGGGACTGGAGCCAGCTGGGCTGTTGGGGACTGGCTGCGGTAACACCAGAGATCTGCAGCCCCCAGGCAAGTGCCGTGGGGCAGAGGCTGTGTTGCAAATAACTGATATTTAAACATTCTGGCGTGAACAAAGAAACCTGATCCTGTCCCAAGGATAAAGCAGTAGAAAATGCAGTTGGACAGCTGTCATTTAGCTTCAATTAGCAGAGACTTCCAAGTGTGTTGGAAGTGTCCTTGGAGACTTTTAATAATCTTTCTAATGAGACCTAATCACAATGCTTCTGTAAAAGTAGGAACCAAGTGAGACATTCCTTCTGGACAATGAAATTCCACGCTGAGGGATCAGTGCTGACATGAGTGCACACGTTCAGTCCAGTTTGAAACCTGCGTGCTTGGCTCTGCCCCGGGGAATCACTGCTTGATTCTTTTTTCTTTTTTCTTTTTTTTTTCATTAAAGATTTAATGCTGGCCAAACTCTTTGCCTTTTAAAACATATTTAATGTGATCCCAGAGTAGAAGAGAGCAGAGGGAAAGGCATTGGGTTAACTATGTCCAGCCAGACCCTCTCATTAAGTCAGCAGGGTTAGGCAGATTCATGCTGTCTGGGAACATGGTTCATTTAGCTGGTGTTTCTTGCAATTACTGTCATATGCTCTGGGTGAGGTTCTAAAGATGAAAGACCTTCTGTCTCTTACGACGCTGTGTTATCTCTGGGCTCACTGTGTGCTGAGACAATGCATGTATTTTACTTTAGGTGGAGCCCTGAGATACCAATCAGGAAAAATCACACCATTAAAGAGGTAATATTCGAGTTTAAAAATATCGCTTACATATGGTGGGTGGAATATGGCAGAGAGGCATTGGGTGGATCTCGGAGGGTATGGGATTGATGGGAGATCACTACCAGTGTGGCACAAGGGCTTTGTAGCCCGATTTTTGCCGTGGGTGTGGGTAGCTCAAGTGTTGTCTTGAGTGTTGTTGGGGTGGACGGGAACAGTGAAATGTTTGGTCATTATCTGACATTAGATGAACACAGCACGAAGGATCAATATTAATTTCATGGCATTATGGGCAGCAGGAACTGATCTGCTCCTGGCAGCAAATGACATTGAGGGGAGGGGGAACTTTTTGCTTACCTGGTGGTAGGACGGTGTGAAAACCAAGCTGCAGAGACAAATCCAGGTCCTGCGTGTTCCCTCTGCCTCCTACCAATGAAGTATAATCTGACTCCATTAAAATCTTTCACAGTGCATGAAATTGCTCTATTAGCAGTTAATGGCTACTGCTGGCTAGTCTCGCAGATAGTATTTCAAAGGAAAAAATTTGCTTGAAAAACATGGATTTCAGTAAATACATTACAGTCCTATTTATAGTGCTTGTGCAGTTGTTCCTTGTATCTAAGAGGAGCAAGCCTGAACCCTGCTAGCGCTGAAGCACCCAATTAACTTTTTTTTAAAAACTAATGAGACTCCTTATCTTGGGTGTCTTGCTCAAATAGGCCTTTTGAGGCACAACAAACTGTAGCTGTCTGGGTCTTGGGAGCTGCTGGGGGGACTGTGAAGGAAAGAGGTGAGGAGGTGTCTCCTGTTGCTTCCAGGGTGCCGACACTGAGGATCTTGCTGACCAACACAAAAGTCCCTCGAAGCACCAAGGTCCTGGTGGCTGGAGTCAAAGAGAAGATCCTGAAGGTGCAGGATCTGTGTTGTTGCAGGGATGGAGATGTGGGGTGGGGAGATAACCCACACGAGCTCAGATCTCCTCTTGTGGGACTGCAGGTCTCCTGGGGATCTCTTGGGAGATCCCACCTGTAGTCACTGCATTCCTACCTGCTGGTAACTAACAGCCAACTGCCCTGGGAAATGGGGGTTTTAGCCTGGGAATGGGGTTTCAGCTCAACGCTTCCCTCTCTCCAGCATTAACAGGGCTTGCCACAAAAATCACCAGTTCCTTCCTCTGGCCTGTTTCCCTCTCTCTCTCCAGTTTCTGCAGGTGATGCTTTGGGGGTTGGGGCAGAGGTTCCATGAATGAGTAGCCCTGAGTGGGGTGAGGAATTGCTCAGCTCAAAGAGACTGGGGCCAGTTTTATCACGGTGGTATTAGGAGGCTAGAGAGCAGTCTTCTCATATCTTGCCTTCCTCCCCCCTTCTCAGTTCCCTGCTATAATGAACCCAGTGCTGGACTCCATCGATGCCATTTCTCAGGAGTGCCAAAGTGTTCTGGAAGCGATGCCTGCAAATCCATCACCTGAGTATTACCCTGTGCTGGAGGTAAGGGGCTTGTGCGCCAGTATTTTTAGACACTGTTACTGTTGAACATCAAAATGTCATTTAAAGAACATTAGGTCTAAGAAAAAATTTGATGGCAGGAAATGTTCGGTTCCAAGTGAAACCATGGTCTGCGTGTGCTGCTTTTAATGCCCTTCCTGGAGCCAAGAGACAGAAAATGCTGCTGGTGTCTCTCCGCAGGGGTGCACAGGGAGGGAGGGAGCGGGCCTGGGGCTTTGTGGACCTGTAGCTTCGGAGGTTTTTGTCTCCCTTTGCTGAGAAACGTGGAGTGAGTTGAGGCCGAGACGCTGCCTCGCTGCGCCGGGGGCCAGCCACGCTCGTTCTGGCAGTCCCTGCCTGTGAAGCAGCTGCTTTGTCACTGCCAAGGCTGGAGCGAGGAGCAGGGAGCCCAGCAGCCACTGGTTTGTGATGGACTGGTTACGAGCCAGCTCCCATTGCTCTACGCTCATCCTGGCTCCAGAGGATAAGGAACAGAGTTGTGCCCAGAGCTGACCTGACATTGATGCATGAGGTGCATACAAAGATCTGCATTTGTCTTGGCTGTGTTTGAAGTAGGAGAAGCTGCTGTGGTGGGGGGAAACATGCTTCCAACTGGAAGAAGGGTTTTTTTGCAGTGTTGAGAGCACCATAATACGGACTCATGCAACCGTAGGGTAAGGATGTGTGGCAGTGTCCCAGCTGAGGCAAACCTGGCCCGGCCCTGGGTGCCAAGTGACTTGGATGGTCAAGAAACATTTGGTACCAGCAGTGCGGGTCCTTGTTGGTGTCTGGATCCCTCCCATGAGGACCTCTGCTTGTCCTTGCTCTCGCTGGCAGGTTGTCCCCACCACAGCTGTGAGCGTGCTCCAGAGGTGCTGTCCCACCTCAGATGGTGGCAGCAGTGCAGGGCCATGCTGTTAGCAGGTGGTGGTGGGTACAGCCTTCTCTTTGCTTCAGGCCACGTTGCACCTCGCTACATGTGGGTGAGCTGCAGCTGGGACAGCAGGAAGCACAGGAGGGTCTCCCATGGGATTCGTAGCAAAGTCCTTCTGCTCCCTTCGCACCGATGGTGGGTTTCTGTACCCATTAGGGTGATCTGACCCTAACGAGGGCTGGGCTGTGGGAGATTTGGAGTCTGTTTGCAGCACAACTTCAGTCGACTCCTCTCCGTGTTGCTCAGGCTGTCAGAAGTATCAGGGGATGGGGAAGAGGAGGATTAATTTGAAGTGTGCTTTGAGATCCTCACGTGGAAGATGCCAGAGCAGCCTGTACGATGCCCAGGAAGCAGCGCTGCAATGAGCAGATTTCTGTCTTGAATCTGTTGGGTTTGTCTTGTGCTTGAAGAGCCCTCAGAGGCGCAGTTGATTATATGCAGCACATATAAATATATATATATATATTTGGCTGTTTCTGAAATGTGCCCTTCTGGACAGCATTGTGTTTGAACCATCGAACTAGTCTAGTGTGTCATAAGCTGTCATCCGATTCCTGGCAGATTTTGGATCAGGAGATGACAGGTGTCTTGGATCATCATAGACAGTGCTGTGTCCTCACTCAGGCATATAAAGAGGCCTCTAGATGGATGTCTGTCCAGCCCAGCACAGAACTTGTGATATATGCACTCTGTGTGCGACTGGCTAATTCCTCCCCCCCCCCAGTTTGTCTAAATGCAATACAGACATGCTCTGGAGGCGGGGAGAGGGACTATTTCTGCATTGTCCCCTCCCGTGTGGCATTGGCAGGAGCTGAGGGAGGGTGATGTGACTGACACCTGCCACGCTGTACCGTGGCTCCCACCGCTCCCTGTGCACAGCATCCCTCCCGGCTCACTGCAAAGCATCCCTCCCGCTCACTGCAAAGCATCCCTCCCGCTCACTGCAAGCTGCAGCAGGGAAGTATTTGGTGGCACGGACTGGAGAGAGAAGCACAGGGTTCCTGCTATTAGGGAGCCTCTCTGGGACTGGTCCTACCTCAGCTGGCTCCCTGCTTGTGACACCCTCTGGGACAGCGATGAGAACAGCAGCCACGCATCAGGGAGGTGATAGATTTGGGGTGTCAGACCAGCATTGTTGAGAATGAGCTTCCTCCACTGACAGCACTGATGAGCTGGGAGGGCACTGCCATCCTTGGGGACCTGGTGTCAGTTCCTGGTCCTGCTCCAGGCTTGCTCCGAGTGCAGTCAAAGCCCTTCCCTCTGTTCCTTAAATTCCTCACCTCTCGTACTGGGAGGCGAGAAGCTGTAACTCCCATCTTTATGTAGTGTTGTCTATCTCTTGGGCCATTTGGACTTTGCTACCATGGCAGCTTTCTCCAGGAGCAGCAGTGTTTGAGGCTGGGTGGGACAGCATGGCAGAGAGGCAGTTGTAGCTCTGCTTGGAGGGCAGCCTTGCTTGGTGAGCGGCTTGTGCTGCTCTCCCCCAAAAGGGAGGACCCTCTCGACCCCACTTTGTGCTGGGTGCCAGATTCCCAGCGAGGTGCTGGTGAGAGGCCCCTTGGCTCCCAGCCCAGGCCCTGCCTGTGGGGATGGAGAAGAGCTGCACAATGCAAACAAAGGGAGGTGACTCCATGTCCCCTCTCTAAGCAATTCCATTTTGAGCTCGGCTGTGTCAGAAGTCCCCTGGATTTAGTTATGCTGGATGGATTGCAGAGCAGGGCAGGGTGACAGCCAGGAATGAGGGATGCTGGCTTAGTGCCCTTCCCACGGCCAGCGAGGGGGCTTGCAGAGTCTCCTGCTCAACACTCCTGTGACAGGGGAGAGGTGAAGCAGTCGGGAGGCATCAGGGAGCACTGATTTAGCACCTGAAATAAATGCCTGTTGGCAGCTCACGGTGACCAGGATTTTCTCCATCCTCCCTGAGCAAGGAGGTTTGGAGGGTGTTGTACCGCTGTCACTGTGCTGGGCAGCAGCAGCACAAACCATGAGGGGGACGAGGACAGATGAGCAGCCCAGGGCTCAGCCCCCAGTCTTGACCTTGGTCCACCAGCCCCAAGACATGCTGGTGGCCAAACTCCCTGCAGAAATGGGGTGACTGGGAAGGCAGGGCAGCTCCCCTGCACCTTGCTGGGGAGGGAGCCGTGGCTGTGAAGAGCCTCTGTCACCACCTGAGCTCATCTCATGCGTGTGCCATTGCTTTTAGGAACTCTTTGATATAAACCAACACCACTTAAACGTGATTGGAGTCGGCCATCCCTCCCTGGACAGGCTGTGCCGGGTGACGGCGTCCCACGGCCTGCACAGCAAGCTGACCGGGGCTGGCGGGGGCGGCTGTGGCATCACCCTGCTGAGACCAGGTCAGTAACCCTCTGCTCCTCCTGGGCATCCTTCCCCAGTTCCGTGTGGCCCTCCTGGTGGGGTCAGGTTCGGAAGCAGAGGGTTTACAACCCGCTGTGGTGTGTCGTGAAGCCGTGTCACGAGTGCGGGATGGTGTTTTTTTGCAGCGTTCCATACAGGGGTGATGCAGTGCCTTCATTTATGTGTGCTGGATCTTGTGGGCATTGGCCCTGCTCTGGGGGGCATGTGTTGAAATGTGTGGTGGCCCGTTTCGTTCTCCCTGCAGTGGCCTATCCGACTAACTGGCCGCTCTTGCCTTCCTCTTGGCAGACACCTCCCCGCTGGCCGTGGAAGCAGCCAAGCGAGACTTGTGTGCCTGTGGATTTGAATGCTGGGAGACCAATATCGGGGCCCCCGGCGTGACCCTCCACTCCTCCTCCTCTTTAGACACCCAAGTGCTGCAGGCGCTCTCCCAGAGTTAAGCTTCTGCCTCTGGCAAGACCCCAAGCTCTTGGCAGCGCGTCCTCGGAGCGATCGCTGGGCCTGGAAACTTCTCTCCCGCTCTCCTGTGTGGCCGTGGGCCTCGAGACGCGGCTGCGGAGCCAGTTTCGGGTCTGGTGTCACTGGGAGTGGGGGATGCTGCGATGAGGACCTGGGAGCAACTGCTTGCAACTCGGGCTCGGTGCGAGTTTGACCCAGGCTCTCAAAAAAAAAAAATCCTGTTTTGAATTTATTTACTCAACTGCTGTGCTAATCCCAAGGGGCAGGAGGAGAAGGGGCTTGGCTGGACTCCAGGGCGGATAACGACACTTTGCTTGGTTCTGCTGCTTCGGATGCGTGAGGTGTCTCTCCCTTTCTCCCCTGGCGTCCCGCAAGGGCGGGCAGCGAGGCTGGCGAGGTGGATGCGCAGAGAGCTTTTGACATTTTTGGGTGAAAAGCATCTTTGGCAGCTCAGGGCTTGACACTCAGGTCTCCATTTTTCCTGGACTGCAAATCACGGTGGAGAGAAAACCTTTTAAGTACATCTCTTACCTGATACTAATTAAGTGTTGGATAATGAAAATGAAAAAAAAAAAAAAAGGCACATTTTTAATGGTATTATCACTGTTTTCACTCTAATCTCTGATAAGCAGGGTCTGTAGTCAGACTCTGGCTTCTGTTCATGTGCTCGAGGTCTGGTTCAAACAGCAACTGTCCCCTGCGAGGAGGGTGGCTGGAGGCAAGGGCAGCCGTGACATTCCTACTTGCCATAGCTCTTCTGGGATCTCTCACACCTAAACGAGCCCAGCCTTGACCCTGCCTGTCCTTGGGTGTGTAAAACACGCCACTGCCAGGGTCTGAGGGGGGAAACTGGGGCGGGGGGGGGGGGGCAGGGGCAGAGCAAACACAAATATGTTTTCATTGAAAGTAGAAAAAAAAAAAAATTAAAACCCACCTCCTCCAAAGCTGACCGTAACTTGCAATTGGCAAACTATAAAAACCTTAAATGCATTTAAACGTATTACAAATGTAAATGCAGGTTTTTTTACTTGTAAAATTTTAATGAGTTGGACCATGGAACTAAAGGGAATTGGCAGGTAAGTGTCTGAGGGCAGAGTGTCTTGAAGTAATGAGCTGACTCTTAGTGGCTCTGGTCTCTTCTGTACCTGCCAAAGAGATTTTATCATTGTTCTGTTTGTCTGGGCTATTTTTATTTTATTTTTTAAGTGTAGCTCAGTTCAAGAATTGCTTCATTCAAGGCTGAGTACTACATTGGCAGCGGTGGGGGGAGCCTGCCTTCCCCTTCCAGGGCAGGAATTAAAAAAATGATCAAGTGTGAGAGGCTGAGATGTACTAACTCTGAAATCCCGGCGTCACGATGACCAGCTTTACATCACTGCTCAGATGTAAAACTGTCTCTGATTTTAATAAATTGATGGTTTTATATGTGCAAAGTGTTCTTTGATAATTATGCTGGGTACAAAAGGGGAAAAAAAAGTACCTTACACTGCTTCAATAAAAACAGGTCTCAGATGCTGGGTTCCTACATGTCTAATTACAATTCCAATTTGCATCCAAGAACGGCTTTACACTAATCACAAGTCAGAAAGGCTGATAAATAATTTACCATTTTCTAATACAGTGTAATCAATGTGAGTCTCTGGAAGCGTGTTTGTTGCCTCTATAACCGCTTAAATATGTCTGTACTTTCTGCTGGTTCGCACAAAGAAATGCCAAATTCAGCGCGAAGAAACTTCGCTTCAAAACGAGGTGTTTGATCCTCGTTAGCGGCTTCCCTCGCAAGGTGGGGTGGGAGGGGAAAAAAAACAAAAAAACAATGAAAGTTTTGATTTGTTGGTTTAAATCATAATTAAAAGTAGTGATTTTTAAATAGATCAACTCAGGTTGGTGCTGGAGGGGTCCTGCTGAGCCCCCACCGTGTCCTTCAACAGGCAGCTGAGTGTGGTGTTGTCCCGCTTTGGTTGCCTTCTCCTGCCACCCTCTGCTTTGTGGGGTGATGGAGACACAGAGGTGACATGGGGAAAGGCGGTGGCCGAGCCCAGCAGTTGAGATGGGAGTGACGTGAGTTGTGAGGCACAGCATTGTGGCACGTTTGGTGGGTGCAGGTTCCTCTTCCTGGGAAGACTTCGGCCACATCCTGAGTTTTCCTCCAGCTTCTGCTCATCCCACTGCTCCCTGCCGGGCCAGAGGTGGGCAATGTTTCCAGGATGAGTGAGGGTTTGGGCTGGGGTCTATGAGACTCCTCTGCAGGAAGCTTCTGCTCCATGACTCCATCAGAGCTTTCTTCCCAGGGTCCCAACACTGTGATAACCAGGGAAAGGCTGGGGTGGGGGAGCACGATATTTGGCACGTGCCCAGCCCCAACTTTTGGGGGGGAATCACCTCTTTGGTTGCACCAACTTGCAACCACCTCCTGAAATTCCTCGAGCTTCTCACACCCGCTTTGCAGCGCGGATGTAGGGAACCCCATCCCTGCGCCTCCTCCGCCAGGACCCATATGCCCTGCGGGGGCATGATGGGTGCTGGAGGGGACACAGCCGTGTCCCTCCCTTCAGCTCGTTTTTTGGGGAGCAAATTAAGTGTAACGAGCCTGTTCTCCCCCCTGGGACTCATCCCCTCCTCTCCTCCAGCCACCCCACAAACACAGGAGCGCTTTTCCGTCTGTGCTGCCCCGTCTGCTCTCTCCGCTCCGCTTTTACGGATGTGCAACGGAGCAGCGATTGCTGCTGAAGGATTAGCCTTGTAATTTGGCTAATTTTTCTTGAGCTTCATTTTTCACATTATGAGCTTTGCAGAAAGACTGACGATCCTGGGTTTGCCTCTAATAGCCAGCGCGGGAGCGGGGAGAGGAGCCTGCGCTCTGTCCTTCTGCGAAAAAAGGGATGCATGGAGGCATTGGGGAGCGTGGGGGGCTGTGGTGGCCTGGCAGGAGGGGACAGGGGGACTTCTCCCCACTGGGGGACACCAGCGCTTTCTTGACAGCAAAAAGGAAAATGTTTTGTATTAAACAAAAAACCTTTCAAGAGCTTTATTTTCCTTCGCTGCTCCTGGTGCACGGGGCAGCATCACCACCACAGTGTCCCCAGCAAGCGGGCAGGGCTGGGGGTGTCTCTCACCACCCTGGGGGGCTCCTGTCCCCCCGTCCCTGTCCCCAGACAGCACTGCTTGCTGCGGGTCAGGGCCGGCTGGGTGCCAGGCACAGATGGTATTATTTTTTTAAAAAAAAATCCATGTCAGCAGTGGCTTCTTTCTGCTCCGGTGAATAGATGCTGAAGAGGCAGTGACATTATTTGAGATAACAGAGAGAACAGAAAAAGGGTCAGTGAGAGAGAGGAAATGTCAGTGCGCAGCCAGCGAGGGGGTGGGGGGCTGCCCGGGGCCCTTGGGGCTCCCTGGGGTCCCTCCTGGGGATGGGATGGGGCAGGGGGACCCCCCCTGAATGCTCAGCACTGTGTGCTCGGCTCTGCACAGGGAGCCTGGAGGGCTCGGGGCATCTGGGGGCCCCTCCTGGGTCTGGGGGTGTCCCAAGGGGCTTCTTGGTGAGGCAGGACCCCCCCCCCAGTGCCATTTCAAGGATGATTCTTGCATCTCTCACTGCAGAAGGGCTCCCCGTGCCCTCTGCTGCCCCTGTGCCAGGGATTTTGGGGCTCCCTCCTTCCCGGGGTCTGGCCGGGGCTCGGCAGCAGGAATTTGGGGTGCCCAGTGAGGTGAGCACCCACAGAGAGCCCGTTCCCCCCCCCATCTCTCCCTTCCCACTCCCCTCCCGGCACGCTGAAGGTTTTGAAAGTTAAGTATTACCGTCTGCTTTGTTGTTGCCTAACTACGACAGACAAATTGAGAACTAGTTGTCAAAATGTCAGTGCACAACAAATCAACATTCAAAATGAGTCTCAGCGCTATGTGGTGTATAATTAAAAAAAAATCCTTTTTAGAAATTTCAGCAAGCGTTGGCTCCGCTTTATATTTGTCTGTGTGATTAATAAAGGCAGCTAATTTTCAGACTTTAAAAACAGCTAGAAAATAGCTCCTAATTACATATTAGGTTCCAAGCGGCCCCCGCTGAGCGAGGCTGGTATTGGTGGGCCAGAGAATTTGGCAGGGGCTTAATTACATTCTGAGCATCATCTAATTTTAGTTAAATGTAATGTAATCAGCAGCAGATGTCTGAAATAAAATATGAATTATGAATATGATGAAATTTCATTCTTGAATAAAAAAGTAATTTGCTATTTAGTTCATTAAAGTCGCAGAGGTTTATTAGGGAGCAGGTACACGGTGCGGCTGGGTTGTATTAAAATGATATTTCAGAGAGAGTAGGAAAATTGCATTAAAGGTGCTAAAATATTCCGCCGGGACGATGCGCCGGTGGGGAATTAACATTTACAAAAATAACGGAGCCCCTGGGCTGCCGCCAGCCCCTGGCACCAGCAAGTGGCTCCGGAGCTTCTTGTTTACGCAAGGTGACGTCCCGCATCCCCATGGTGGTCCCTGGGACCCTCTCCCGTTGTCCTGCCCCGGGCACCTGGCTCAGCCCTTTCCCCCGTTATCTGGGGAGGGGGTGAGACCCCCTGGTGCGTCCCCAGTGCGGGTGTCCTCCTGCCACACAAGCCGGGGGCCACTGAGCCGGGTTCCACGCGCTTTTTTCCCAGCTCGGCCAGGAGAGTGAAGCATTGGTTGGCTCCAGGGCCACTGTGGGTCCCCATGGGTCCCCGTGGGACACCGTCGCCTGGCCATCTCTCCCCACAGCATCCTCTGCGGTTCCAGCTCTGAAGTTGAAATTGCTTTTCTCTATTCCTCGGTGGCCGGGACTGACAGATAAGCATCTTCTGGAGAGGGAGAAAGATGGCGTGTTCATTATCCCCTTGTATTACAGATGCTGTCGTTGTAATCCCTCCCGGATGCTGGGGAGAAAGGCAGCTCCTGGGCACCCTCCTCGCTTCCCAAATGTGGGGGTCTCCGAAGAGCGGCCGGTGGCCAATTCCTCCTACTTCCAGGCGGAGGAAAGCCCCGCTCGCCGCGGCGCGCTGGCAGCAGCAGCGTCATCCCTCCCCGTCCGCCCGGTGCCGGCAGCTCCGGCGTGGCCAGCATGGGCGATGCTTGGCGGCCAGCGCGGGTGCCGGGTGCTGCCACGCTCGCTGGCGTGGGCTAGCAGTCCTCCCTCTTCTATTCATCAAGGGCATGACAGCTAAAATTCATTTGAAGATGAAGAAAGTGCCGGCTAATCCTTTCTGTGAGACAGTGATAGACTAGCGGCTCGGGAAGAATTGCACAGCAGTAATGAAATTAGGCTAAAACTGCTGGCGGATAGCAGATAATTGCCCTTGTCTGTCACGAGGAATAACATCTCCCAAATCCAACACAATGATTGGTAAAGTTGCGGAAATTTATTTTATTTATTTGGCGGCTTTGGGGTTGGCTTTCCCGGAAAGAAAAAGGGGAAAAAAAAAAAAAAAAAAGAGAGAAAAAAGAACCAGCAGGAGCTGTGTGCTCACCTCCTGCCTTCCTTGGGTGCTTCCGCCACTGCAGCTCGTTAGCCTTGACGAAGCAGGTGATGCCGAGGATGCCCAGAC
Source organism: Gallinago undulata (assembly GCA_026546715.1). Lineage (NCBI taxonomy): Eukaryota > Metazoa > Chordata > Aves > Charadriiformes > Scolopacidae > Gallinago > Gallinago undulata. The sequence goes on from JAOTQQ010000005.1 coordinate 29,692,643, forward strand.
ACGGGGGGGGGGCTGTTCCCAGGGAGCGGGAGATGAACCAGCCGACACTGCGCTGCTGCCAGGGGGAATCCGTCCCCCGACACCGGTGTGTGTGGGGGTCCCCCTTGTCCCCACCTGCCCCAGCGGGACGTGGCAGAACCTCTGCTGGGGTGGGTGCCGGGGCCGGGGTGGCCGTGCGAGCCCCAGCACCGCGTCAGGGCTGACCACCAGCCATTTATTTTGTAATTTATGGGGGGCGGCAGGCAGCACGGCGCGGGTGAGTGAGTGCACTGGCCGGCAACTGCGATGTTTTATACGCGAGGGCTGGCACGGGTAATTTACTGCGCCCGGCAATAACATATTTCACTTTCCGTCTCGCAGATGAAGATTACTTGTGTTTGAAAGTGCCTGAACACACACTCAATTCTGCTCAAACGCTCCCAGCCAGCCGAGCGCGGATCGTCCCGGCGGCACGGCCTCTGCCAGGGTGACACGGGGATGGGGACGGGGACGGGGACAGGCCCCCGTGCCCCCGCTGCTGGGGGAAACCCACCTGCAAGCGCCCGGCGCGGCGGCTGGAAATATTCAGTGCACCTTCCCTGACATTTAATCCGGCCGGGCGAGGAGCTCCGTGGCATTTCCAAGAGGGGCTCGGGAAAGGTCAGAGGGTGGAAAAGGTTGGCAGGGTCTCTGCTCCCACCTCTCCCCGCGGCTCCCCCTGCCCCCCCCCCGGGGCTGCTGCCATGTAGACACCACATCAGCAGAGTATCAGCTGCCGGTGGCCGGTGCTGGCAGGCTGGGAAGATCCACACGCTGTCCCGGAGATGCCACCTCAGAAATAAATCAGCTTGCATGGGGTTGGGGGGGGGGGGGGATCATGCCTGCACCCCCAGAAAGCATCCCTGTGGGATGTGGGATGCGGAGGGCAGGGGCTGGGGTGGTGGGCGAGTGGCCACAGCACCCAGCGGGTGGGTGCGGGTGGCCAGGGGGGTGCTGTGGGGTCTCGGGGTGGAGGTGGGTCACGAGGAGCTCAGCACCTTGGGAGCAGAGCTGGGTGGCAGCTTGGGAAAAGCCCCCAGGAGGTGAGAAGTGTCCTGTCCCCGCTGCTGTGATTAGGCAGGAAGAGCCATAACGCTGCTCTTTCTCCATCTTTTTTAATCAGCTGGAGTAACAGCCAGCCGGGTGTGAAGGATGAGGGGCTTGGAGTCATGGCTGGGGGGTGCCCCAAAATAACAAGGAGGAGCCGATGCTTGCTCCAGCCCCCAGAAGCAAAACTTAGTAGCCGAGGTGTGAGCCGAGAGAACGGGGACCCCGTGCGGGGCTGGACCCCATCCATCTCCCGCTGCCTTTGCCAACAGCCCTGGGTGGGCTCCGGCTGTGGGCAGAGCCGAGGGGTTGGTGCTGGGACCCCTAAGGCTGTGCTGGCCCCACTGAGCCCCCCAGCACCCCTGGACCCTGAGCGGGGGGTGCCAGGAGCTGGGCTGGGGTGCTCTGCACACCGGCCCGGGAGCAGCTGGTGTTCCTGCCAGCGCCGGCGCGACTCCCCGGCGCTTCCGATAATGGATGCTAATGTGTCACCCAGCCCATTTGTCTTCATTTGGTGCCAGCCGGCGGCAAGCGGAGATGCAGCCAGGGCCGGGCACGCAGCCCACCCGCCCGCACCGCTCCCGCCACGGCTCAGCCCGTCCCGACACCGGCACCGGTACCAACACCGACACCATCACGCTGGCATGGCCGGTAAAACCAAAACCAGCCCATCATGCCCAGCCCGTTCCCACCTGCACATCCCAGGGAGCATCCCCAATCGCTTTTCGGGCGTGAGGCTGCCAGCCCCAGACCCCGACAGGGCTGGGGGTACCCACAGGTGAAACATCCCCCCCCCCATCTGCCACCCTACCTGCACCTCTCTGTGCCACGGTGCTGGCCACGCCAGTGTCCCAGCCCAGCACCCGTGGGATTTTGGTCCAGGTCTCAGCTGGGGAGGGGGAAACATCGAGTCCTTGTGGCTCTGGGCTCATGGGATTAAATGGGAGGCAGGCATGGATTTGGGGGCGCAGTGAGGCTGGGATGGGATGGGATGGGACATGATGGGACTGGATGGCCCAGTGGCTCCCCATGGCCACCTGTGGTCACCCACAGCCACCCGTCATCCTTCCATGGAGGCTGTGCCCCAGAGGACCATGATGCTGCCACTACATCCCACTGGATTCCAGGATGGAGCCTCCCCACTGGAACTGCTGGCGGGTAATTTCTGATTAGGGATTACTGTACCATCGGCTTCAGTTTGATTGCAGATGTTTTTAATTATATCGTATAAGATCGTATTATGTAATTGCATTTATCTGATTGAAGCCTTAATTGTAGGATTTCATAATGGTATGACTGGGTAAATATACCATTGCGTCTGTTGTCCCCCAATGAAAATTAGGTGCTTCATGTCTTTATTGCATTATCCTGGAGAGGAGTTTAAATTGGGAAGAAAGAAATTAGGAGATAGAGAAGAAAGGAAAGGCAACTTGGTCCTCCCAGTCCTGGTGAGCGTGGTCCCCTTCCCAGCATGGGGACACGTGCTGTGGCACCCGGGCTCTGCTGGTTGGAGCCACTGGTGGCTCCTGGAGCACCAACTCCTTCCCGAGGAGCATCCTTGCTCCCGGCGCGTCCTGGGCATCCCTGCTTGGGACGGGGGAGTAGAGCCCAGATGGGGACACGGCCGGGGTCGTGATGGCATCCTGGCACCGCCATCCCGAGCTGCCAGCGTGGGGCTGAACTGCCCTTTGCCCCCGCGCTGAGATGTGGCCGCTTGGGTTTCCCACCCTGATTTTTTTTTTTTTTGCAAGATTGATGTTGCAATGATGGTCTGGTCACCGGCGGCCGGTCCGATGCATTAGGGGTGATTACAATTAAAGAGCAGGAAGGCACCGGGCCGTCGCCTCGCAAGATGGAAGCTGTGATGACACCTGATGGGGGAACTGAGCTCGACCCTCCTGACACCTTCTCCTTTAGCAGGAGCATCCTCGGAGCGTGGCCGGTCCCTGGATAAGCCTTGGATAAGGGAAGGCAGCCCGGCGCTGCCGAGAGGGTGCGGGGGGCAGCGGGGACCAGTGGGACCAGTAGCACCATCACCATCCCCCGCCGTTGCCTCCCAGCTGCTTTTGAGATAATCGTCTGGTTTTTAAGGGGCGGAAAGATGCACTTATGCAAAATTAATATTTCCATTAATAACCGGCGCGCAGCAAAATAATTGGAAAGCCCTCCACCTTAATTGCGGGCCGCGCGATCCGCAAGGAAAGCGCTAACGAAGGGCTTGCGAGGGGCTCGTTAGTAGGGCGAGGGGGGGGAGGTGGAGAGCTCTGAGCCCCAGCGCGCTCGGTGCACCTCCCGCCGTCACGAAGGAGGTGGTGGTGGAGGGGTGTCCCCCCGTGTCTTTGCACCTCCCCGCAGCAATTAAGGGAGGTTCAGGTTTTTTGTCAGAGCCTTTTTTTTTTTTTTTTTTCCCAGCCGTAAATCCGCAACATGTGGTTCTCACGGAGCCTCCTGGTTAATGGGTTTAGGATTACGGGAATATGCACAAATCCAGCGTCGCGCTGTCACTCTGCTCGGCGCAGTAAGGTGATTTCATTAGGATTTAGGTTTAGAGAAAAGTCTCTCTCTCTCTCTCTCTCTCTCTCCCTCTCTCGCTCTCCCCTTAATATTATTTTTATTCAATTACATCAGCAATTCATGAAACTTCAAAGGCGTTTCATCAGCGCAACCCGAATGCTGCCGGATCGCGCGGTTGAAAGAGGGGAAGAGAAAGAAAACATAAGCTGCTGCTTTAATGGAATTACCGAAAGGGGCTTTTTAATTAAAAACAAAGGTTGGGGATGAGGTCTATCCATAATTTAGTGCCGCTGGATGTAATATCTGCTGGTGGTTTAATTTTAATAAAAGTATGTATTATTAACGGTGCGATCTATATTTTCCAAGCCGGAGGAAGGCCCAGCTGTCCCCGCGGGTAGGGCTGTCAATATTTGTGCCCTGGGGCTGGGCGAGGGGACACTTGGTGGCCACGGGGCAGGGGATGAGGATGCTCTCGGTGACCCCCCAGTGCCACTCTAGCCAGAGGAGCCGTCACAGCCCTAACGAGATAATTACCAGCTAGCACCACCGTGGATTATTTAGCGTGGCTCCATCCCCTCATTTTGATGGTTTCCTCTTAATTAGCCTTCATTAATGAGACGTGACCTCGTCCGGTGCGCTTTGGTTCCTTGCCACCATCTGTGGGAGGATGCCCGCCCCGCCGTGGGACAGGGGTGTCCCCAAGGCCAAGGGGGGGCAGCCGGGTGGTGGCAGTGGGGGGGATGATGGCAGGCAGGGGTCCAGCTCGCTGCCCGGGGGCTGCTCTCACGGAGATGGCCACGGGGATGTCCCCATCCCTGCGCCGCTCCGGTGGGGCAGCCCCCAGCCCCTCCACCCCCCCTCCATCCCCTCTGCCAGCCGACGCGCGCTAATAAAAACAAATTAACTTGTATAAGCATTAATTTTCCAGCATCCATCCATCCCGGCCTCATTACAATGGCGATCCCAGGAGCCGGGGGTTTGGGCATATTGTAATGAGGTGCACGCGGTAGTAAAAGTCCTTCTAATAGGATTTATTTACTGTAATTGTGATTCGAGGCACAGTGCCATCGCCCGGCGTGCCGGCGGGGAGGAAGGGGCATCGCCACCGCGCTGCGGAGAGGCTGGAAAACTGCCCCAACCCAGAGCGGGGGGAAGAACCCCTGGGGATCTGGAAGGGACCCCCACTGGAAGGGTCCCACCATTCCCAGGGCAAGGGGTAGGGGCTATCCCTGATGAGCCCCCCCACCCCCTTCCTCGCTCCTACAGAGGTTTCCTGGAGGATGGACACTGGCCCAGCGATGCCAAAATGAACAAGAGCCCAATTTGGGTTGATTTCCCACCCCCACCCCCCCAAAGTCAGGAGGGTGGTGCAAGGAGGGGTGGGGGGAAGGAGGGAGCGAGGTGCTAATGAGGTGCTGATTGACTTCCCTGCAAGACTAAGTATTGGGGTGGGGCTGAGCCCCATTAACACCCCCACATTCCACACACACCCCCCCAAGGCTGATGGGGGGATTTGCATGGAGGTTCGCCTCCCCCCCCCCCCCCCAGCTCCTGCCAACACCGATTTACCCCCTCGGAGGGCGGCTCACCTGTGATTTCATTAAGGGAGGGGTGAAAGGGGGAGAAATACAATTCCAATGAGATAATTAAAAAACTCGGATTAGCAATTACAGGCGGCGCGGTGTGCTGCCGGCCCGTCCTCGCTGGGAACCCCCCCGGCGCCCCCCATCGCAGCCCTTCATCCCATGCTGGTGCCTGGCAGCGGGGGCTGTTGGACCCCCCCATCCCCCCCCCC